>JAQGDQ010000171.1:60925-223425 GCA_030141605.1 Tubiluchus corallicola | reverse complement strand
ATCTTATTGACAAGATACAGTAATTTATAATTTTACTTAGCTAGTGATGTATGCTACGCATGTTCTCATTATTTTTTCAAACTTTACTCAATGTTATCTAAACTAGTTTTCAAACGACCTACCATTAAAATGGCTGCGCCTAACGGTCATCGAGGGGAGTTTAAATTAACAACTTTTACACAACGTTACTACCAAATGCCTTGTGGGGGATTTTCTTGTGCTTTAAAATTGTCGCCAAAAAACTAGCAATGTCTCTGTCTGATTAATACTAGTTTACTGAATCATAAGTGTTAAAAGTTTAATTGTACTAACTGCCCGATTCATATTGCACCACTAATGATGATGTTTCACCGACTCTTAGCAATGTCACGTGATTGCTTGATAGATCTTTTCCCGCTACAATTTTTAATTCAACGTTAGGCACTTCGCTTGAGTCCCTGAAATGACAAATTTATTCATTGATTAATGGCGTTTTTTATGCATGGCGTTAGTAGAAGAATTAATTATTAAGCTCTTTATCATTCATTTCATAATTAAAAGCAGGAAATTAAATCAATTGTTTTGATATAAATGCTATTGTAATGTTATAAAATTTTAATCACAACTTGTCAGAAAGTGCCCTATTAAATCGGTAATGCATCTTAGTTAGAAGTATCGGGTTTGTCACTCAAAACAAAAAATAAATATAAGACTTTCTATATAACAGGCCAATAAAAGTTCTTTTTATATACTTCGTTTTTATTTCAAAATAAGCTGATGAGCTTCGTTAAATTGGCAGTTGCCAGCTTTAATGTCGCAATTGCCTTTACCTGACACTTCGGTTTAATAGACTTACTGCTGAGTTACAGAGTGAGGTTTCCGAATTAACTTCTTCTTTGGCTCGTTACAAAAAACGTGGAAAGCTTTTCCCGTTCTTGTGATAAATTCTCCAAGTTCGTTCACAGGCATGACAATAATAGTGTTTCGATGCTTAGTTGAACCATCAACGTTGTACTAAAGAAAACAAAAAAACATCCAAATATTTGTAGCAAAGTGCAAATATTGTCATCCAATAAATTTGTCAGCGTTATGCACTTAGAGTGATATGCTTTAATTAGAATCAAACGAAAAAAGAAATAATTCTTCGATTAATTTTTATAACTTTTAATTGATTTATTATTCAATTACGTTGTTAAAATCAAAAGAAAAATGTTGATAACAACGAAATTCTTGCAACATAGAACTCCCATTTTTTCTGTCTCCACTTAGGTCTGTATGCCAAGAAATTAACTGGCGATATTGGTAGTTGATATATTCACAGTGGTCAAAGTAACATTCTTTCTCAGTTTAGAGTTCCTGTTCTGAATTAACTTCATTCCCTTCCCAAGCAAAAATTCCTACCTTGGGAGCCTTTTGAGAATCATTTCGTGGTCTAAATCATTATTACGACTTGACATAATAAGTAATTACAGACGTAGAGCTTTTTATAAATAATCAGACTTTGTTTAAGTAACATCTCAGCTAAAGCATACTGTTAATTGCTCAGTAGTAATAGTGTCAATTGTTAATTGACCAGTAGTAGATTAGCCATTATTCGGTCGTCAAATTATCGGAACTTTCACGAATCATATGCAGCTTTTGTTACTTCATTAAAAGTACTAAATTAATTGATTATTGATTTTTAATTTATCTATTTACATTTAAATCTTCTTCCGTACCACAACCATCAAGTGGAATGGTAAATATGGCAGTTTCAACATCAACCATGTTGGAGCGACATCTTGCAGAGTCGTAAAACTGATGAGTGTAGATCGATCCGTGGAACAGGTCCTTGAACGCGAGTTTTACAACCATTTGTTTGTTAGCCCCATCGCAATCTGTTTGTATTTCTGCGCAATTAAAACAAAGTTAGGATTGTGGCACAAATTAAGCTTGGATTGTGGTACACAATAAGTTAGAGTTGTGGCACAAATTATGTTAGAATTGACGCATTTTTGGTCAATCAAGACGTTTTACGCTTCTTGCTATTATTTAAATAAGGTTATCCAGAAAAGCGTTCCCGAAAACATTCCCCGGAACTCGTACTTCTTCATCCTGTTAGAAGCTTTTGTAAAAGATACTCATAATGCGTGTTCTCTTTCTTTCAAAGAGCTATAAATCCACCTTCTCCATGACCCCACTAAGCGCCTCTGGGTTTTTTTTGTACTTCCTGTAAGAACAGTGGGTGAAAAATCTCCAAATATGGTTGTTGTTTGCATATTGCAGGAACACCGTTCATGAAAGAAAACGTACTGGTAATGCTTAGTATGGTCGTGGAGGGAAATTTATAGCTCTGTGGAAAGAGAAGAAGCCACGGCACACTGCCATGTTGGTCTCTTTTACAAACGACTCTACCAGTATGAAGGTTACTGAATGTAGTTAGAAGGAACACTTTTTGTGGGACTATTCTATAATAGAAATCAGAAATCCTTTATAAAAATATCCTGGCATATTTATCCACGTAATCGATTTCTCACCAACATGCGCGTCAACGTCTATGTCTCAATGATGACAAAACTGAATTTATACGTATTTCTGCATTGCTGGGTAAATGTTATGGCAGGGTTGCAATTGTGTACGTTGGTAATTCTGTTTGTTTTGAAGTCAGGATTTAGGAGTTATCCTTGATTCAGTTATTTCTGAAAATGTTTGTTTTCATCTTCGCAGAATTGTCCTGGTTCGTAAATTTCTGACAGAATCTACAGCTGAGTAACGCGTTCATACTTTAGTCACATCGAGGCTTGACTATTATAATTATTTATTAATTAGTATTTCTGGTTACGAAGTTGATCATTTGCAACGTCATCAGGACACTGTTGCTACACCTGTTACTAGATGTTTTGTTCATGTAATTCCAATCCTAATCATCCTGTCAAGCAACGTATTCTTTTTAAACTATTGCCGGTTACATTTAAACCTTTGTATGGAGGGGGTCCGTCTTATCTCGATGACCCAGCTAATTTTATGTCTCTGCACGTTTCTTGAGATTTACACTAGCTGATACCGATCGTCAGCATTCATGGTGATAGTAATAGTAATAGTAATAGTAATAGTAATGGTAATGGTAATGGTAATGGTAATGGTAATGGTAATGGCAATGGCAATGGCAATGGCAATGGCAATGGCAATGGCAATGGCAATGGCAATGGCAATGGCTATGGCAATGGCAATGGCAATGGCAATGGCAATGGTAATGGTAATGGTAATGGTAATGGTAATGGTAATGGTAATGGTAATGGTAATGGTAATGGTAATGGTAATGGTAGTGGTAATGGTAATAGTAATAGTAATAGTAATAGTAATAGTAATAGTAATAGTAATAGTAATAGTAATAGTAATAGTAATAGTAATAGTAATAGTAATAGTAATAGTAAAATTACTTAGCTTATTAAACTNAAGAACGAGTCCGCGACAGCACCATGCAGAGGGTGGCACATGAGGGGTGACGAATTTATATCATTTTTTTCTAACATGAAGGGCGACCCCCCAAAACCATGTAACCAAGATATCAAATCGATCGAGCTACTATTAGCAGAGAAATGACCACATCAAGAAATTGACCTCAAAAGAGGCAAAAAATCGCTAATTTGGGCGGTTATTTTAACTTTTTCTCCTGTAGAAACTATTACAGATGGGTCGATGTAAGTCGGCTGGTACATAGACCCAGACATTGTTTTCTGATATCCTAACTTTTTCTGACATACTATTAATAGTATCAGAGAACGGGATTTTTCAAATTCGGCTCTTTGTTAAGAGTCCAGGGAGAGGTTAAGTTGTAAGGCTCATAACTCGCCCACTGCGGGGCTACAGAACTTCTGGTTTTCATGTATGTGTTAACCATCATCCTCACTAATAATATAAAAAAGAAAATTCGCTGGAGCCTGTTTCAGTATTTAGTACTGGCACTTTAAAATTTCACAAAAATCAGCAAAATTCGCCTTTTTGTAGTTTTTCAATATTTTTTCTATCTATATGCTGGATTATAAGTGACAAATCTGTATTCTAAATTTCATGAAAACGCACGAGCTGAGATAATATCATGCATGACATTATATAGAGGAGGCACTGTTAGAAAAAATTACCATATCAACACACTTTTTACTTTCCATAGTAATTCCGTCCATGTGTAAAAAGTAGACATACTTGGCTCAGGTCGTTATATGACAGTAGACATTTAGCCACGTTTAACCTGCATTTTCTGTGACTAGTGCTCTGCGAATTTCATCTTAAATTGGTTTAGTTATGTCGGAATTTTCATATGACTACAAATATGAATAATTGCCTCTTCTGATGGATTTCTGGACAGGACATCAGGCATGCCCCTAGTACCGAGTCCGACCCTGATTCAGGGCATTCTCTACACACTGAATCGCTAGTGGATACCAGGAAAGACTAAACAATAAGCCCTCTAATAGAAAAGAAGTACCGATTGTTAAGATTGAGAGTCATTGCTAGCGAAAGAATCTGACAACACTTGGTATATATATATATATATATATAAAATTAGAAATCCGTTCATTTTTATACATATGTTCATTTTTTATACTTTTTATATGAATAAGCTTCATGGCTATACATAGAAGATTATGAATATCAGTACAAAAATGAAAAAACTACAAAACTCAGTCAGAATTAATTTCTCTAAGTCCAAAATACTGTTCGTATTGTAGCAGCATAATCCTATCACTGAAGAGTAGTACAAGTAATCAAAACCATAATATCTAAATAATAGAGAAAGAATTATCGATGCAGCTAGATTTAGATTATCACTAGAAGATAGAAAAATAGACAAATATATCATGGGGAAAGTGATAAAGTGAAAATCTTACAGTCTAAACATGAGACAATATAAGCGTATGGGCCACTTCTAGGGGGATGGCGGTGATATTTAGCTCAGAAAATTTTTCTTCGCCCAAAATTTATTTGTAGCACAAAATCGATACTTCTGACAAAAAATATTAATAGCGTGATTGAATGATTGCGCCATTGGCACAAAAATTTTCGATGTTTTATAGTCAAAAAATCACCGGACAAATGATATCAAGTCTGTCCCATATTTTTTGGGCATTCGCTCAGATTTAGGGCAATTTTCTTTGTGTCCTGGCTTGTACGCCTATGTAAGACAATGAGTAATAACTAGATAATGACTTTTACATAACATTTACAAAGCATAGAAAATAAACAGTACATAAAACTGTTCTTTGTAAGAAGCAATTTTCATTCCGTAGATATTTCATTTTTTTAAGATTGGAAGCGCTCTAAATGCGGTCCAGTGTCTTTAGTACAGGCTAATAGATTCACAATATTCGTTTCGTGCGGATAACTAGTCAGAATATGGCATTTAACGCTAGTAAACAGCCCAGAAAACGAACATTTTAGTTCAGCAGTGGCCGCCATCTTGAATGATGGAGTCAAATCCTGTCGGTAGTTTAACCAATGGGCTGGCAAAGGTCCCTAGTTACCAAAGATGAATATCTATGATGTTTTGAAGTATTTTGACAAGATCTGACAACTCATGTTTACCTACACGAAGCTTTTTGATGAACGTTGTTACCTATATTTTACCCTGATATATGCCTCTTTCAGGGGTCTTTTACAATAGGGTGGAAATTCGCTCCATCGAAATTGTCACTGCAGCATAGTGGGATGGGATGCTCTACTCACATACATATCGATATTTTTGTCCCCGCCCCCGCAGTGGGTGAGATATAAGACTTTGAAATGACTGAGTATTTGCATCTTGCACGTAATGTGAGCTTAAAGACCCCCAGTAGAGCCGAAAGAGGGGGGTTTGGGACAAAAGTCGAAAAGTCATTTTGGAGAAGATAACAAGATCCAATACTGTGCAGAGTCAGATCTATTCAAACTCAGTGGTTGCTGCATGGCTAATCCTTCAAATATGAGTAAAAAATTGAGAAAAATAGGTATTTTTTCATGAAAATCGGCCTATGCCGTACCTCTGCTACCATGAGGAGTTGGGCCAAGCGGATTCACATAGTGAATACTAGTGACTAGTGGACCGAACTTTGGTCCGAATCGGTTACCTAGCCTTGTGCCGGAATTTTTCGATTTTGCATGGTCTTCTCGCGGATTCGCTCTTAATACAATAGTTAAGGTGTTAGTGTATATGACACAGATAAATATGAGCAGAGGTGATGATACGGTCACCCAGTCAGTCACCTCTAATTAGATGTTAGTAACATTAACATTGTGCTAGTAGCAATTAATCAAAGTCATAATTACATTAATTCATAAAAATATAAAGAACATACATAACATTATAGCGCAGCTGAAGACAATAATTGATAGATTCCTTCGCTCGACAAGTAAGTTATGATTACCATTGTTATTTTTGGAGTTACTCACATTCACATTTTTTTGCGCCATCCGTTTTCA
Source organism: Tubiluchus corallicola (assembly GCA_030141605.1). NCBI lineage: Eukaryota > Metazoa > Priapulida > Priapulimorpha > Priapulimorphida > Tubiluchidae > Tubiluchus > Tubiluchus corallicola. The sequence goes on along the minus strand of JAQGDQ010000171.1, from coordinate 217,011 downwards.
AAGGAAGACAGGATGATCTTTCATATCAACCCCATTTTCAAGGCCGATAAAAAGTATACATTCTAACACAATTTATACTGCAAAGGCGTTTCTGATAATTAAATAATAGATTGAAAACTTAATAACGGCAGGCGAGCCCAACTATTGATGACCTCACAAACTACCATAAATTTCAACAGCAAATTTATTTCACGAGCGTGTTGCGCGTGTTTGTGAAAGCGAAAATTAAAGTTTAGTGCTACTGTAAGATATTTATTGTGTTGTGCTAAAACTAGGCAAGTTTCAAGATAAAATTTAAAATTTCAACTTTACCGCTGTGCTCACGCATAAGCTGTCGAACGTGTTCAGTTGGTCAGAAACTAACACACCTGAACTGAGAGGTACAGCGCCTGTTTTTGTACAACACATTTTCGAAATGCAAGCGCTAGTGCCCGTCTAACTAGCGAATGGCGAAATAAATGTAACAGCGAAGAATTACTGGCGGGAAAGTGAAATTGTGTTTGTGTAGCAATAATTCTTTCACGTAAATTATTTTTGAAAAAATATTGTTGCCTTCTAATATTTTAAGAGTAGATTGTTTTGACCTACAGTTTAAAATATGGTCCGGTTTTGCTTTAAGACTAAAATAAAAGATAAGATAAGAAAATATATTTTTATTCAGCATAACTTGATTGAGCAATGCTTGTTTACAACATGGTCCTGATTGGTCCACAGTAAACATCTGAACAAACATGAAAACGTGTCAAAATTTAAAAGCAGCTCATAAAGACGAAATTGAAAAGCACACTACAATTAATTAGTATAACGTTCTTGATAAAAAGGTTTAAGGTGACCCCTGAACAAGTTAATATTGCTATTGCTTATTTAATTCATTTGACAACGAATTCCAAGCTGTAGTTCAGAGATTCCAGCTTGCGTTCGGTATAACGGTATTTGTAATTCATTTCTTGTGTCTGACGTGATTCGATACTGATGCGAATATTCAAAAAAGTGTTGATTTAAAGGATTTTGGTCATTTATAAGTATTTTATACATGAGTTATGCCGCCTCGATAAGTATTAACATCCGACATCGGTTTATAGATTCAAATAACATTGTTCGCGGTGCTTGCATGGAAAAATGGCGGGTGTTTTTGGTCTAGTCTCCACTTCTATGTAAAACGGATCTTTGATTTAATTTCGTGTTCTCCTGATTTTCACTGGAGTGTTACTCTGTTTACTAAGATGGCAGGTTCTGCAAAGCGAAAAGATTTCTTGTTTGCTATCACCCCATATATTGTCAATACATTTAAAGTGTGAAAAGTACAACACGCAGTCTAGTATGGAAATCCCAAAAGGAAAGGGATAGAATCATCAAAGATTTAATTGTCATGGATCGTAATAAAACGTAGAACCTGAAGAGTACAACATGCTATGCAGTACATTCCCCCCAAACATGAGATCCCGAAAAGAGATCGTAAAATAGGATTAATGATGGGTAAGATGGATGGACCCAATAAAGAAACTTTAGCCTAGTCCTCATTAGAAGGTCATTAGTAGCCCCCAGAAAGCAGGGAGAGCAATTAGATTTCCCCTAGGTAACAGGGACAAGGCAACAAGAATCAAGTGAAGTATTGTAAGAAGACAGATAATGCAGTATACTTGAGCAAGAATTAATGGCACCCGCAGCTTGCAGGCAAGCATGAGCCTGTTAAGATAGAGAAAAGTTGCGTACTTTTCCCATTAAGAATTACAATGATAGTATTGACAGGCACTACACCAATTAACAAACCAGTTTACAATTTGCATTCTTTCTTGATCATTGTCACTTACCAGAATAAGCCTCCTCAGTCCATTCTCTGTTTAGGTATTTACCAAAGAACAGTATTGGTCGCTATACCATACTACACTAAGTGTTTAAAGTTTGCTTAATTTTTTGTGCCTATCACGACTGCTAAAGCTACTAAAAATCCTGAGCAAATGATGGATAAGTACAAGAAATACTTGCTAACAAGTCACGTGATGCTCATAATACTTTTTACTATAGCAGTAACAATACTCGCATATCACGTTATTAACTTGGGACCCAATTTGCAGTGCTGTTTTAGAGGCGTTAGTTCGAATTTCTTTCAAAAAGTCGAATACGGAAATTCAGAAACTCAAACGAATGTGTCGAAATGCCAAAACGGAAAACTGAACTAGATTGGCATCGAAAGCAAGTTTCAAATTCTAGTAAATCACACTGAGAAAGACTCGTCTGATATCATTAAGACAGAGTTTTATGATATAATAACTAAACAAAACCTTACCTATTATAAACTCTTAAATTTTGTAAGAGCAACCAAACGATTTCCCACGGAATCGGCTGTAACCATAGCAACTCAAGGATCTTGGCAGTATGTACACCATCTACTGGATCTAGTGGAGAGACATAATGGACCAGTATCAGCAGCTTTGTACGTACCAAGTGATAGCTTCGATGTTATAATGGATTTCATCTCACAGGCAAGAAAATGTAACACAAAATTTGCTGAAACTGCGAGTGTTTCTTTGTTTTTTCCTGCAAGCGCCCCGCCTTTCACCACACCCAGCAAATGACTGAATCTGCAAGATTGTAGTGATTTATACTTACCAATAAAGAATGGTCCAGACATGTCTCAGTATGGTACCTATCCTGTGAATGTAGGAAGAAATGCAGCACGAATGACCGTTTACACAAAATATGTCTTTCTTTTAGACATCGAACTTAAGCCATCCACGAATCTGATGGAAAATTTCATAGCTATGATGGAAAATAAAGAGACAGTTTCAAGGAAAGTCGTTTATGTGGTACCAAGTTTTGAAATCGCTGAAGAGCAACCGATTCCACATAATAAAAGCGACTTAGTGAGGTTGATAGAAGCTGGAAAAGCTATTCAATTTCATCAGGTGAGACAGGTTAATTGTTCTGGATATTAGCACGGAGCAGCACCAGCAGCAGTAGTAGTACTGCCATTAGTAGTAGTAGTAGTAGTAGTAGTAGTAGTAGTAGTAGTAGTAGTAGTAGTAGTAGTAGTAGTAGTAGTAGTAGTAGTAGTAGTAGTAGTAGTAGTAGTAGTAGTAGTAGTAGTAGTAGTAGTAGTAGTAGTAGTAGTGGTAGTAGTAGTAGTAGTAGTAGCAGCAGTAGCAGCAGCAGCAGCAGCAGTAGTAGTAGTAGTAGTAGTAGTAGCAGCAGTAGTAGTAGCAGTAGCAGCAGCAGCAGCAGTAGTAGCAGCAGCAGCAGCAGCAGTAGTAGCAGCAGCAGCAGCAGTAGCAGTAGTAGCAGCAGCAGCAGCAGCAGCAGCAGTAGCAGTAGTAGTAGTAGCAGTAGCAGTAGCAGTAGCAGTAGCAGTAGCAGCAGCAGCAGCAGCAGCAGCAGTAGCAGCAGCAGTAGTAGTGGTCGTGGTAGCAGTACTGACAGGTATAGTAATGTAAGTCTATAAGGGAGGAGTAGAAGCTGAAATATGTACAAACATTTTTACTGTTTACAGTAATCGCTTCTACGACAGACATCAAAAACAGATATTCGTACTAAGTAACATAAAAATTAGTATTAATATAAAACACATTTATCTGAAAATGCGTAAAATATCATTTGCAAATTTTGCCAATTCTTCATTTTCCAGATTTAAAAAATCATTTCAAAGTGGTGTCATGTTTGTTTCTTTTACCACCCGTTTTCTTGCATGCCATAACTACATGTTCCTCATCTTGTCTCCTTATGCCATCGCAGGTAACAATCTCAAGTTTATAAGTATCGGTGGTCTAGCCCACCTTCCTGTCTCACAATCTCAAGTTTCTAGGTGTCGGTGCTCTAGCCCACTTTTCTGTCCCACAATCTCAAGTTTGCTAGGCATCGGTGGTCTGGCCCACCTTCCTGTCTCACATTCTCAATTTTCTAGGTATTGGTGAACTAGCTCACCTTCCTGTCTCACAATCTCCAGTTTCTAGGTATTGGTGGTTTAGCTCACCTTCCTGTCTCACAGCCTCATGTTGCTAGGTATCGATGGTCTAACCCACCTTCCTGTCTCAACTTTTAAGCGATGAGACGAGAGCATCATGCGATTAAATTTTGTTCTTAACAAACCAGGCAAGTTTTCAACAGAAACTGGGTGCTGAACCGATCCGGGATTTAGCTTCACGTAAAAAGAGCATCGAGTTTTTGTTTGTGCTTTTCCTTTAATAAATTCGCTCAAAGACTGGTAGCCTTTTGTTCAAAAATTGTTTAAGTTTTCTTAAAAACATTTTTCAAACTGGGCGTTCCAGCTTCATGAAAATTAATTAGGAGTGGACCATTTGACTCCCAGCAAAACTTTTACCATCTTGTTATGTAATACCTCTAAACCTTTGAAATTGGATGTGAGCCATATCTCTGTTCCATATACTAATGCACTTGCAACACAAGCAAACATACATGCATACATGACATAAATGCGCAAAATTAAAGGGAAAGTGAAAAGTTGAGTTTTCGGATTATAAGCAGTAAATAAGCGATTTGACAGTTCCAGCGATGTGTGATGATCGTGAAAAGGTCAAAGGTTAAGTGTATTATAATAATATTTGTATAATCGTAATAGCCTTTGTGTAATCGTAATAATGCATTAAAGAAACTTCAATGTCTGTTCAGGTTATATGAGTGCAAACGAATGTGCTAGTGAAAACAAGTGAAAAGGTTCATTTTTATTACAGAACGTAGGTCCAGACGCCTTCAAAGTTCCATATCTTAACTTGTGGATGAAGGCAGACAGGTCAAATGATCTTTTGGACGAATTCTTCATTACGAAATGGATTCCGCCAAAATGGGAACCAAATTACATAGGTAAGAGCAGTTTTTGTCTTATCGATAGTATACCCTGAGTGATGACTTGATCGATATTTGCAACACTAACTATGTTGCACTATTGGTGTCTTCTCACAACCTCGACCTGACTACGACGTATAAACGTCCAGCTTAGTCAAATGCATTCAAAGATTAAAGAAACATCACCACGAATATCAATACGTATCATTCCAAACCTTAAATCATTCATTAGCTTGCACCCTGATTGGCTGAGCACCCGGCTGGATCTAACAAAACCAAATCCGGCCTACACCACTTGGGAGTATGGACAGCGGCTGGATAGTGGCCAGTGTGCTCGAGTCTCTTGCTTCTCTTATTCTGAGACGATGGATTAGAGCTCTGTGACACACCGGTATACTACTTCTGGGTGGTAATTCTTTTGTTTTTGTTTCGTTTTATTTTTCTGATATTAATTGTGATATCAACTTACACCATTTGCATTATTTCATGAGTTTCGCATTAAAGTAATGTTGAACATGAAGTGTGGCAGATCAAAGCCAGCCTAGGTGGGACATTGAACAGGTACGTGATGCAGAGTTTTGACCGTGGTGCCATTGGGTGGGTGTGCCGACGGTACAATATACTAAAGGAAAACCTACGCGTTGCACAAGAAACAGGTGCTGTACCTATCAGTTCAGAAATTGTTCAGTTGTGATGTAGAGTCCATAGTGGTAAACTTGAAACTTGCAGAGATTGTGCATCTCACTGAATGTTATACTATACTTTCCCAAACACGTGCAACACGGTCGTGGTATGTTTGTGCCATTGAAAATTGGCACTAGTTGGGCTCGTACGCTGTTAATTAAGCTTTTAACCTATTGTTTAATTATCAGAAATGCTTTGAATATATTATGAATCTTAAAATATATACTGTTTACAGTACTCCAATAAAGGATAGGATATGAAATACCATTGTGTTGTCCTTTAATCTTTCATTACCATTAATTATTTGTCCAGTTTTGTTTATACCCAGCTGCAAGTTTTAGTAAATATATGTGATCAGTAACAGGTACTCCGATACATATAAATATTGTTTCTTTGCACCAGTCCTGTAGGCTTGAATGGATACAAAATGCACGAAATTTGTCATTACTGTCGACAACAACGCTTGAATGGCGCTTCTTCATAGTAAAGTGCTTATTCATAGTTGCACGGATCTGCCCTTGCAAACCCGTTTCATAGTATGCATTTAACTTTATGTAAAGTTAAAGTACATAATTTGCCCAAACTAGTTTTGAATTCATTCCCATTAGCTGTGTAATCACTTGCACATAGACTTCCCTCTCAGAAAGTGTATATATAGTTGTATAGCCAAAAATTTTCTAGCTAGCTTGGTGCGTCATACCATCAAGTTAATGTAGCTAATGGCTCATACATTTTTCTCTGTGATATTCTCTCTATATATATTTTCTCTCTAAGTGCTTAAATCTCTACATAGCATTTAGCTGTATTTATTCGCATCGCCATTATCATGTAATCGTTCTTTTTCATATAATCATTGTAAATATCACTTGTTAAATGTTCGTGTAATATTAAGATACCTGTGCGCATATTTTAAATCTATCATTTTTGTTTTCTATAAACGGTATTACTACTCAGAATTTCAAAATTAAAGCCTTTTTGTTTGAAAGTTGTTTTCAGTTTTCTATATAGAGCCTTAAACCATAAAAAATCATAATCTGCGCATCTGCGACTATAATAAATATCGTATTATGAAAATTGTTTTTACAGGTGATAACACGGAACCAATGCATGACGAGAGATTCCACGGAAACGGCAACGACAAAGTACAACATATTTTGGAGATGTGCTTTCAAGACTACAACTTTCATGTTGTAGACAACGCTTTTGTTGCTCACAGTGGCATCTGGCCTGATGCAGAATCCTATGCAGCAAAATACAATACAACAATTTGGCCGAATAAACCTCTGTATTCGCAGTTTATGAAAGAGTTAGAAACACGTTATAAAGTTAATAGTAAGTGTAAATTAAAGACATGGAAATCGAAGTTTCCGAGAAAAGGCGTGGAAAGGACAGATTCTCAACAAATTAGATGAACTCAACAAACCTAAGTACACGAAATTACTAAAATCATGACACGATGTAACAGCAAAACTGTCATCAGTTACCTTTTGAAAAGAATTTTACCAATAAGTGACAATTAGCACTTTGACTAGTTTAAACTATTAAGTTGTATGTTATAACAAAGGCAAGTAAGAGATTTGGGAGAGCCAAAGAAAAAAGACAGACAAGATTTATTTACCGTCCTCGTTTAACAGGCAACATTAGTACCAAGAGGTATTTAGCGACTTACAGGTAAGGACGCAACATACAAACAACTAATAACATGCAGAGTACATGCCCTGGCATTTGCAGCCGTTAGTATCGAACTGAAGACTCTGTGGTTGCAATCCAAAATCTAGACCACTCGGCGAACCAACCCAGGACATATTTCAGCATTTCAGTTAGTATGGTCTTTGTTTTCACGCTTTTGTTGACAAGTGAAAAAGCTCACCTCATTGAGAAACGAGGTACTGTATCATTCGTAACACTTCTGCGTCGCAAAGTATGGTTCATAACCCAAGATGTTGGCAATTGTTGTTAAAAGGTTAGAACGTAAACGTATTTTGACAATTAATCTGTTAGGCAGATTATATCTAGTAAATTTCAATTGACCATTTTGTATGCTGTTGCGAGACAGAACTTTTTTGTAGGCCTATTGTTGTTTTTTATATGTGCAGATGAATGAAGTGTCTTGATCATGGTCAAATTTGTGATAATCAAAACAAACCTGGCATGAATCCCTGCAACAGTTGAATTTCCTCCGCTTCCTGTTTTGTCTCACTCACATAAATGTTCGTAGGTCCTTTCACAGCAATCGAAGGATAGGTAGACGATGAGACTGGCTGCCTAAATAAACAGACAAAGTTACTTATGTAAAAATGATTTGTGCAGTTACTGTTAACGTGTGTTAATGAGAGACTGTTTCAATGACTGAATAGCTATTGTTTTGTAGCTCAGCTACCTTACTTATTACTGTGTGATTGTCGACTTAAAGGACAAGAAAACGGGTACTTGAAGTAAGTTTCAGAAAAATCGTCTAAAAAATTATATTACTTTACGGAGATTTTATGTGCATATCGTACTCGCCTTAAAATGGATTTTTGTTTGTTTTCATTGTAAATTTCTCGCAATACTGTTCCGAGCGCGACCTTGCAGGACATCTTATCATCACACTGTAAATCAGGGGAAGAAGAGGATATGTTAACCTGTGTCCCCAAAAAAACTTTCCATGCAAGGTTATATTACTTAGCATTTCGCTTACCTGCTTGAAAGATTTATGTAACTAGAAAGAAAATTACGAAATTTTTAAAATGTTTTCACCAATTGGTAAAATGTCATTGATTCACCTCAAGGGTGCGCCACTCACTAACCAAAAAACGTATTTTTAATCTTATTGACAAGATACAGTAGTTTAAAGTTGTACCAAGTTATTTTTGTGTGCGCTACGAATGCTCTGATTATTTTTCAAACTTTACTCAGAGTTATCAAAACTTGTTTCAAATGACTTATCGTCAAATGACAGCATGTGACGGTCAATGCGAGAGTTTAAATTTAGAAGTTTTATACAGCATTACTGCCGATGCAAGCCTTGTATACAGAAAGGCAGTATGCAAGTTTTTAAACTTGATGTAAGTGGAGGGTTTTCTTGTGCTTTAAGTAAAAGTAAGTACGTTTTTGTAGATTTTAACTTTGTGTATCAAGTACCTACAGCAAAAAGAAAATGTAATGCGAAAATTTAGAAAAACATTGTAACACGTGAATAAAGCAGTTGATATTTTACGTTACTGCAAATAATAAAAAAGGTTTTCTCTTACTGAAGTGTTTCGGTTGTTAAAGGTGCAGATAGCTGTCTTGTTGGTGAATCATTGCGCTGAATGCGTAGCGAAGTACCTCGTTCTTCCATCGGACACGCTATTACATATTCTTTCATGTACATCTCGCTTCTTTGATGCGGTTCACCTGGCTGAACAATGAGTGTATTCTCGTACAGCACTTTTCCCGGTGGTGTGTTCACCTTTGTCAGTCTCTGCAAAAGCAGAAATGATTAATATTCATACCCGTTCAGATTGACGACTCATCTGTCTCGTACTTCGATACCTCAGGATTAGATTGGGTCAAAATGCCAGCATCCCTTTGAATTTCCCAAGGGGAGTGAGTGCAGTACAAATGCATTAATTAACAAACAATTAAGAAAGCGATTAGTCAGTGATTATTTAGAGTTCAGCTTAGATGCTCGTGGTTCTGATTAATGCTAAACTTTCTATGTATGTGCATGGTTTAGTGTTCTTAATTATTTTGATACTAGTAATTACTAATAATATGTTGTACAGGGCCTCCCTAACCCCCGCTGATAATGTGTTAGGGCTGTGATCACGATTTTTGGTGGCCATGCGCTTCTGTGCAATTTAATGCTTTCAGTTATTAAACAATGTGCTGTACTTTTCCTTTACGGGAACATTCTAGGATCCTGAACTAAATGCACGGATATTTAATTATTTGTCATGTTGTTGTTTTCGTTGTCACGTTTATATTTGAAGCTATTACAGGCCACAGTTTTCATCGTAGGAGGCTGAAATTTGCATGAAGATACTAGGGACCATTGTGCAGGCCTATTATAGGCCACAGTTTACATCGTAGAAGGCTGAAATTTGCATGAAGATACTAGGGACCATTGTGCAGGCCTATTACAGGCCACAGTTTACATCGTAGGAGGCTGAAATTTGCGTGAAGACACTAGGGACCATTGTGCAGACCTATTACAGGCCACAGTTTTCATCGTAAAAGGCTGAAATTTGCAGGAAGATACTAGGGACCATTGTGCGGGCCTATTACAGGCCACAGTTTACATCGTAGGAGGCTGAAATTTGCATGAAAATACTAGTGACCATTGTGCAGACCTATTACAGGCCACAGTTTACATCGTAGGAGGCTGAAATTTGCATGAAAATTCTAGTGACCATTGTGCAGACCTATTACATTCCTCAGTTTTCATCGTAGGAGGCTGAAATTTGCACGAAGATACTAGAGACCATTGTGCAGGCCTATTACAGGCCACAGTTTACATCGTAGGAGGCTGAAATTTGTATGAAAATACTAGTGACCATTGTGCAGACCTATTACAGGCCACAGTTTACATCGTAGGAGGCTGAAATTTGCATGAAGATACTAGGGACCATTGTGCGGGCCTATTACAGGCCACAGTTTTCATCGTTGGAGGCTGAAATTTGCATGAAGATACTAGGACCGTTGTGCAGGCCTATTACAGGCCACAGTTTTCATCGTAAAAGGCTGAAATTTGCAGGAAGATACTAGGGACCATCGTGCAGGCCTATTACAGGCCACAGTTTACATCGTAGGAGGCTGAAATTTGCATGAAAATACTAGTGACCATTGTGCAGACCTATTACAGGCCACAGTTTACATCGTAGGAGGCTGAAATTTGCATGAAGATACTAAGGACCATTGTGCAGGCCGTCGTTATTACCTCATTACTACATCCGATTCCTAGTAAGTACCTTAAAAAAGGGTCAAAGCGTGACAATGCACTACTTTTTTGTAGGGAATCCACAGAGAATTCTCTGACAGGATCATTCGATCCTCTATCGGGGCGAACATTTTGGAACGTCCATCAGCTGATCAGACACCCAGGTTCGAATCCAGGTCCGTAAAATTTTTTTCACTCCTCAAAATTATATTCAGCAATCGATAAAAATCGTAAACAGTATCTCATTGCCGTTCCAAGAACCATCGGTGTTCCATCTTATTCTTACCCAACCTTCTTTAAACTCACATGAATTTGTAAGGCCCACAAAACTGAAACATGTAACAATTACAGTAAACCACAGTGTGCTAGAAAAAGGTCTTGCATCTGTCTTACTTTGGTTGAATTGTTGCTTTATTTGATGTTAATTAAATTTGAACTAGGGAGAAAAGAGTTATAATTTGTATTATTTTAATGAGTACTAAGAGTAAGAATTCGTGCTTTTTCTTGTTGAAATCTGTCCAAACTCCATTTGGAATCCAGTCTGGTTCCTATTCACACATACTTCCGTCAAACTAGATCATTAGAATCCTAATCCGATGTATAGGATAATCTTTATATTATGAATAGTATTACACTGAATTTAATGAATAATAAACACGAAAGTTAATTTGTACGAAATTGTCAGAGGCAGTGCAGATATTTTGCAACAAATCACGGCATATAGGTACTGCTACTTACTGATGATGAGCGATGGGTGCCACATTGTTTGATGCTAAATTGAAAGTTTACCACTCCCATTTTGCTGCTTCTTGCTGAACATCCCTCAACTCCTATATAAAATCATATGTGTCAAAAAACCGCGTAGAAACATAACACCCAATACATGCGTGTTCTTGTGTTCTATAATTTATTAGCCCTACTCCATTTCACACGGTTCTTATACAAGCACGAATAAAAAATTATAAAAATCTAACGTCTAAATGTGCAACACACACAGAACCGGATTACAGAACCAACAAGTGCAGCGTTAGTTTGTAAAACACTTAGCCGTTGCGTTCAATTGTGCATTCAATATTACATGTCAAAAATGTCCTTAGACATTTTTATCATATCCCCATTTTTCTGGAGGCAGAAAGAAAATCTGGAACTGCAAAATTTAATCTTATCTCACAAAATTTATTGAAAAGTCTTAATCCAAGTAAATTGCTAGCAAATACTCATTTTTAACTAAAAGCCTGTTCTTTGGGGCCCTAGATCAATCTTGTTCGACCTTGCAAAGTCGGAGCCTTTGAAGCTTGGACGTACCTTGCAACTGAGCAGAACTTGACCCGGACTTGCGCAACTCGCTTACGAATGAAGACTTTGCGTTTTTAAGTGGCGTTTATGTAGCATGCGAAAGCGGATGCGTTTTGGGGGGTGCTTAATAGATAAAATCGGTTTATATTGTTTTTTCAATGTACCCGTTTATACAGCCTGCGTATGCGTTATTCTATTTCTGCAACTATTTCTATTGAATTTTTTCCGCAGGCTGTTCGGCATTCGGAAAACGCATCTGCATCCGCATCCGCATGCTGCATAAACGCGGCTTTAAGTGCAAAAATGTGTGCTGAAATGAGTTTTATCGAAAAATGGACAAAGAGAAGATCTTACAAGCTGGACCAAATCCAACGAAATTTTTTCAAACGAAAACCCGCTGATTATACAGAAAAGCAGCATTACTGACACACAAAACTCATTTCTAATTATGGTATTATGGCTACTCTTCTTATTATAAAAGCCAAGATTTACTGATGTCAGACCTTCAAAGTTTTTCAGATACACGGAACCAGAAAACGCATCTGCAAACTTTACTGTCGTCAATATTAACTTGTTCTCCTCGTCACACATAACCTTGACCACTGAAAAAAAATCGCAAAGAAATAAAACTACAAAATATATCCAGAAGCAAAGGTATTAAAATAGACACTGTAATACCTTATTAAAGTTTTTAAATGACACGTATTTTTTACTAGCTGCAAATGTCTTTTTGTCACTACTATGCATAATTTTACTACTACTACTACTACTCTAGTAGTAAAAATTAATTTTGAGTCTCGCCATGACTTGGAGACATTGTGGCTGATTGTGGCATTCCTTGTGTAGTCAAATTTGTTACCAAGCCTAATCCAACAAAGTGGTTCACTGTCAAAATTTGGGCATGTGGTAAAATAGTGCAAATGCTCTACTTTGCACATTTTTAAATCAGCACAAATCAGAAGACTGTGAGGCGTGGGTAATTGTACAGTATGTGGTATTGTTTATTGTTTTGTGTTGTTTGCTGTTGTTATGCTGCTACGGAAATGTACATTACACCAGATATACTCATTTGTGTTTTTGTATGTAGTTATATTATTACTATTTGACATATTATGTGAAATCGGAATTTTGGCCTGCACATAGAGGCCTTGTATATATTTACGTATATATGTACATATAACTATGAACAGATAAAAGATTTATGATCATCATCATCATCAATACATAATTTGTTAACTTTCGCATGTTCATTGGCTCAATTTGAAAATTTTGGAAATCATGATTATCCCTTTCCGTTCTCTAATTTTAATACCATTAGTCATACTTTACTTTCGTTTTTTTATTCTTTGTACTCAAAATACCTTTCTTGTATTTTTTCACTGTCCTCTACGTGAGCACTGTTTTCTACATTGAACTTATTCATATCATAAAGTGAGTTAACTACAAGAATATTAGTACAGCAATGGCATTCATACCAACAGCAGACCTACCTGATATTTTTGGAGGAGTAACTGTTATGGCTTCTTCTTCTATTGCATGATTTTTATTAATAATTGCGATGTTATTGGATATTTTCGTCCAATCTTCACGAGCAGCTTGACTTGACGGTTTAATTTCTTTTCTCTCATGTGCGCCATTTTCCCTTGTGCTTCCATGCGCTCTACTAAAAGTTGCAGAAGAACGTGAAACGAAATGTGGCATTTGCTCCCTTGGCACAATATACTCCCAAGAGTTTCTTAAAGAACTTTTCCTGCTCGTGGTGGTAGGTAGTTGTGAAAGTGAGGATATATGTGCCGTTTGCTCCCTTGGCACAATATACTCCCTAGAGTTTCTTAAAGAACTTTTCCTGCTCGTGGTGGTAGGTAGTTGTGAAAGTGAGGATATATGTGCCGTTTGCTCCCTTGGCACAATATACTCCCTAGAGTTTCTTAAAGAACTTTTCGTGCTCGTAGTGGTAGGTAGTTGTGAAAGTGAGAATATATGTGGCGTTTGCTCCCTTGGCACAATATACTCCCTAGAGTTTCTTAAAGAACTTTTCCTGCTCGTGGTGGTAGGTAGTTGTGAAAGTGAGGTTACATGTGACGTTTGTTCTTTTGGCTCAACATTCGCCCAGGAATGTTTAGAAGGCCTGCCTCGTGATCTATTTAACGTCGTTGATGAAGGTGTATGTGGCATTTGTTCTTTCACTGTAGTATCCTTATGCAAGTTTCGTTGACTGTTCTGTGGTCTGTTGACTGTTGCAGAGCTGTCGCCATCTGTGAGCGGCACACGTCTGCGCCCACCAAATGAAGCTACCTGTCTGTTATTCGGAAAAACGCCCTGCTTGTTTTTGCTGATTGTTGCTGAAAGAGGCATTTCAAACTGCACAATTGACTGACGCATTCTGCTGCTATCCTCTGCTGCTCTCATTCTGGATGAATGAAATTTTCTGAAGTTACTAGGGATTTCTCTACGTGATACTGATTGTGACGACTCCAGTTTTGATACTGGTGGACTTTTAATTCTTCTCGTTGATTCCCGATAGCTGCCTCCTCTGCGTCTCCAAATCCAATCAGACGCTCGCAATCCATTGGTAGGCACTAGAGGTTGGACAGAGTGGTCATCTTTGTTTTGGTTTCTGTATTTACGACTTTGAAGAATGGCTTCTCTGGAACCTCTGACAGATGGGAATGCTGGAAAGCGTGATGAGTGGGGAGTCTTTTTGTTTAGAACAGGTCTTTCTGTTCTTGTAGGGTGACGATGTGTCCTCCTAATGGATACAGAATCTCTACCTAGCAGTGACTGAGGCTGGCGTGTTTTCAATGAACTTTCAAATTCTGATCTTTTATAAACCGCTGGCTGTCGCACGCTGTGAAGGTCATCCATATGATTTCTGGTGACCATTGCTGACAGAGGCGCCGCTCTGTAATCATTTGACGTTTGGTGGTGTGAAAGATCATATTGGACTGTGGTTAATGTCGGATTCTGCTCGTAGAATTTTGTTTGAAAGTTTTTTTGATTTGAAAGCGCAGATTTCTGGGCTGGAACGACAGGCCAAGATATACGTGACTGTTTAGGCAAGTACGTCAATGTGGAACTAACCGAGGGTCTGTTCCTTCCTGGTGAGTTCACCTTTGGTAACGTGTACAGAGTACTGGCGTAGTTTTGCAAACGACTTCGTTTCGTACTCGCGCTATTGTCTAGGGGATCAATATTTTCGTTGCTTTGGATAAGTGAAACCATTGGTAAAGCAGCCATATTCCCACCGTAAAGCTGTGATATACTTCTTCCGTAATTATTATACCCAAAACCAAGGTATGGATGCAGTATAACAGTGCCTGTGTAAGGATTAAAGTAAGGTGTAACAGGTAGAGGATTTATCGGATGAGGTCTTGAGATTTGTGCCTGCTGTGGGTAGGACAACGCTTGAGGATATGGACTTAAAGGAAAGTACAGCGAAGTGTGTGGCCTGTGTCCTGGTGCATGGGAAACGGTTGGCAAAACTTTATGACCATTTAATTTTGAATATTTCTTTGGGCTTGGTGTATGGAACACGTAATGGTCTGTGAACGTAGATTCATACAGATCTTCATAGGGTATTGTGTGTCGTCGGAAGAAGACATATGGCGAGTGTGTTGTAGTTGTATGCTTGTGTATGTAGCCATAATGATAATTTCTGCCACTGTTGCCGTAGTTTTGTTCATTGATCTCTTGTCCATTAACAATTAGGAGTACTTCCTGAAACGAACAAAAGATGTTTTATTAACTTTTTGAATTACGTCATATTGAACTGCTAGTAGCACCTCGCCACCCGGGAGTCGTTCGGGCCTGCAGGTACGGAGGCGGAGAAGCCTAATAATGATTTCCACACAACCACAATTAAACAAAGCTGAATTAAATAACGCTGACTATTTGATTGGAAAGAGATTACAAGACGTAAACTAACTGTGACAAGATTTTAAGCAAATTAAAGAAAAACAGAACAAAGAAAAAAAGTGGAGAGACTGATACCTAACTTGCCACATAGCGGGTAGTAGGAGAGCTCTAAGTCTGATGGTAGAAACATAAGCACAAGAACCAACAACTCTGCATGACCCGATTACCACTGTAGCTCCAAAGTACAGCAGGTTTTCACCCTTCTTTTATAACCTTCCCCAAACTAGTGAACATGTCAGAGATAGAGCCAAAATGAAACCTAATTGGTTGAAACCAAAAGGTGTGAAGATTTAACCAATAACAACCGAATTATTTGTAAAAGAATAATTTAAAAGACTTAGGTTTAAACTACTGGCATTTTTATGGGTGACATGCAACGCGAGTTTGGTAACGATGCTATACTTTGGAATAAAGGTAGAGACTGTGCAGAGTGGGCCGCTCAAGCGCCTTCGCTAATATTAGCTTTCATTAAATTACTAAATCTTAACGCCAAACATATGACTGCTGTTAAATGTCGCAGATCGCTTTGCCATGTTTTTTAAAGCACAAGAAAACCATCCACTTACATAAAGCTTGAAAAATTCGTCTTGAAATTTTAAATCACTTACATACTGCCTTTTTGCATGCAGGCTTGCGCTGGCAGTAGCACTGTTTAAGACATTTAAATTTAAACTCCCGCGATGACCGTTAGGCGCAGCCATCTTTAATGGTAGGTCGTTTGAAACATGTTTAGATAGCATTGTGTGAAGTTTGAAAAAATAATCAGAGCATTCGTAGCACACATGTTACTAACTAAGTAAAATTTTAAATTACTGTATCTTGTCAATAAGATTAAAGACCCGTTTTAAGTTAGTGAGTGGCGCACCCTGGAGGGTGAGCCAGCGACATTTTACCAACTGACACGAACATTTAAGTTATTATTTCTAGTTACCTTGGTCATTCCAGCAGGTAAGCGAAATGCTAAGTAATCTAGATTTGCATGCATGGAAAGTTTTTCTGACATAATTTAACATTGCCTTTTCTTCCTCTGATTTACATTTGCGTATGTGACCTCATGTAATGGCGACTTCAGAACAGTATTACGGAGATTTAAAATGAAAACAAACAAAAATTCCTTTCAATGCGAGTACGATATACGCATAAAATTGCTATAAAGTAACAATATGGGAATGATTTAAGGCGGTTTTTCTTTAACCTCCTACAGGTACCCCTTTTCTTGTCGTTTGACGTTCTTGCAAGTCTTCGTTCAAGTATCACAGTGTGTACAACAGAAGTACTCTACTAATTAACATATTTTCAAACGTTTATGAACATGTTTAATCACATCAGCACAGCCAAGCTAATAGCAAACGCTTACCCACTTTCGATTAAATACGATTTAGTCTGCATGCTGTTACTTTTGCACATTTTCAGCCTGCTTAATCAATCTTACAAGGATCTCAGTAAGTTTATTGTGGCAACTAAATTATTTTTGCACATACCAAGAAACTGCATATGTAAAATATAAACGCCATCGCCAACCTCTGTTTCATGTCACCGGTAGACGTAGCTCATATTTTACAGGCTTCGTTGCTCCAGAAAAGAGAAAACACTGTTTTCTGAAAATAACGGAAAAGTATTGGCTCTATGATACATGTGGGACAGCCTTTTAGTAATATAAAAGATTAGAAGTAACAAACACAGCAAACGGATTTTCAGTTTTTTAACAGCAAATTTTTGTACAAATCGCAACCTGGGACAGAAAGACTTTAATTGTAGTCACAAATTACCAGTTCCAATGACGCGCCACTTCGCTATTAATCACTTATACCACAGTGTGGTATTACGCAGTGTCTGATTATTGGTAGAACTTTACTAGATGTAACACAGGGTGTTCGAAAAGAAACAGTGCAGTAGAAATATGGCAAACATTTACATACTGTATTAATATTTTACAATGTATTAACAGTGAACTGCTGTCATTGTGAAGTGATGATTTTAACGTTGCTGTTAACTGCAAATTTTGGGGTCGCTTTTATGTATTTTACGGTAAATTTTAAAACAGCTTTTGTCATTATTCAATTGTTATATTATTTGTTATGTCACATCTGCTAACTTTGTATGTTATGTGTTTGTTTATATGTGTTTGTATGTATGTACTATATAGCTTTTGAGGTTGTTTGTATTTATATTAGTTTAAATTTTCTGCATTTCTGCTTGCACATACACTTGCACGGTGAGGATTCGTGTATCAGTTTTAAAAACTGCCTAAACTGAACCAAATAAACTATGTTTAAACTAAATGTAGCAAACGTGGCGAAATTAACCTGGGCTTCTGTATTGTGAAAAAATGGCATAAATGGAAAGGTAGGTACAATGACAGAGGTAAAAATGGCACAGGAAAAATGGCACGTGGAGAAATGGCACAGGAAAAATGGCACAGGAAAAATGACACAAATGGAAAGATAGGTAAAAATGGCAGAGGTAAAAAAGGACATGAATAAAAAAGTAGGAAAAATGGCGCATATGTTATATCGATGCAATTGATTTCTATAATAAAACTAGAACGAGCTCAGTAGAAAGCAGATCTCTGTCAAAGCCGAACAATTATAAACTTATTTGTCTGATTTTTTTGATTAAAAAAATTAACACAAAGACAAACAAGCAAACATACAAAACAGTACAAGTATTGGTATTATATAGACTAGCAAAAGTCTCATTAATTGGATTTATAGTCAATAATCCACGATTGTTCCACATAGTGTTTATCTACCCTTTTGCACCATTAATTTGGCGTTGGTAATAGACTGACAAATATATACGTAAATTAAGTATTTAAATACCAAGCCACCTTATAAGACTATACACATAAATAAGCAAAGGCTATAGACAGCTTTACAGTTTTACAAGCGAGAATTTCTCGAAATGAACATGGAACAAACTCGTAGCTGTGTGCCCTAGAGGAGATAATAAAAAGTACTAAACTCTCCCTCTAAGACCTATAAGAAGTGTTTCACGAATGTTTTTAGTGCGCGGTGTTAGGTTAAGTTTTGCGAAAAAAGAACCAGCGAAATAATTCCTATTTTAGCATTCTATACCCGCCTTTCTTTACAATGTTTCTTGAAAATCTGTTAGATAGTTTTTGCGTAATTTGTCTTTGCAAAGACGTAAAACTTTGTCTGCCATAACAGAAAAAACAACCAAACAGACAGACAAATAAACAAATAAACTGCGTTGAAGCAGAACTTCATTGGCAGAGGTAAATATAGCTAAAATAATTATATCCCACTGTAACCCTAACCCTAAACACGTATATTACTAAGCGTGCCATTTTTCCTGTGCCATTTTTACCTGCGGCATTTTTAGTTACTTTTCCATTTGTGCCATTTTTTCCTGTGCCACTTTATCGTGCTATTTTTTCTTGTGCAATTTTTTCCTGTGTCATTTTTGCCTGTACAATTTTCACCTAGTTTTTCATTTGGCTTTTTTACCTGTGACATTTTTTACCTACCTTCGCATTGGTGTTATTCCTTTGGAACACCCTGTATTATTGACAGTTATTGTAAAAGCAACGCAGTAGTTGGCAATTAAATATTCAATATTTAATTTTAATTTTAATCAAATATTCAAATATAGCAATATTATAAAAATAATGTTAACACTTAGTTTTTCTTATAATGAGGCAAAATATTGTAAATATTTACTTACAATGTCAGACTTCTCCGTGATAATACTATATGTAAATAATTATCTCTAGCTCAATCAAATAATTAATCCTAATCATCAATATCTGGTTTCTAGCTGTATAAATCTCGCCCTTCGAAAATTTTGTTCGTGAAAAGAATCCAATCTTTCAATTTTACGTTCGACGAAGCCGCTTTTCCGTTTGCTAAGTGCCAAGACGAATAAATCACTTAAATACAATAATATCCGACGCGCTTTCCATCTTGCAGAGCTTGTTGTTCATCAATTACGATTTAGGTGCAGAAAACAGCCTGTTGAGTAATTAATTCTGTAGTGAGTTCATTTGTTCCGTGGCTTTAATTGCGTAATTATTAGTGCACAACAACACTATAAAGAGAGATTTTGACAAAATAGTGACAAATCCGCTTTTTCACAAGAACGTGGAGCATAGATAGACATAAAGTGTGGTTATTTAGTAGTAAATACAGTATATTTTGTGACAAAGGAAGCGTCCAGGTCACTGTCACTTCGCACATCCGAGCTGGCTGTGAGAGGACTAGGTGTTACGTTAATTAAGCACTTTGCACCTGCTATTATGACAGAGGTTGATGCACAAGTGTCTAATTTGTAAACACGTAAACCGTATCCAGAACATTACGCGCTCTTTACAAGCTCATCCTGTTCTACTTTACTGATTTTGTTACGTATTTATTTATTTTGGATGTGCCACACATAATTTGCTACCATTTCTGAGACGAATAACTTTTTGATCGTTAATAAAATGAATTATTTTTGAATTATAACTACTGATTTCGCTCAATTTACAAATTTAAGAAGGTAGTAAAAAATTATTTGTTCAGTAATTATTGACTGCCTGTGCTTTTGTGTGTTTTTTAAATTTTGTTAATATACAATATATGTATACAATGTATATTTTTGTCAAATGTCGTGTGTTCGGCATTGTAGTTTATTACGTTTATTTTCATAAGCAGTTGTGTAATGCATAATGTACTATGTGCGTATAATTAATGTAAGGTATTTAACCTCAAGAGGTTTCTTGTATATAATGTACATATTACGTTACATAACCTCCCTTGACTAACCTGCACATCTAATCGCATTCTTCTCTATACACACCCTAATTTTCTACCCTGCCTTGTCTTGCTTAACTCTTTCTCACTATTAATGTCGTGCTTACAAGATTTTCTTTCGGCACACATTGAAGTGTTTTATTGTAAGCAATTAGTTTTTTGGCATGTCATTTTGTAATTATTGTTTCGTATCATTGCTTTTTATGAGAAATAAATCTAAATAAATGAAATTTTGTTTAGTTTTTAGTCATTGTCCTACATCTATTGTTCATCTTTGCGTAACATGTTAAGTACCGGCACCCATATTTGCACCTTCTTTTCAAAGTCATACGGAGTTATACAAAAAACTGTTTGATTGTTGAGTTAGTTTACCACTATTTTAGCAAAATTTTTACTTTGTTTATGAACATAGTTACGTACTTTTCTAAGAATTGCGAATGAATGAAATTAAACGCGAATTTAAAGCAGGCAGCAGCAGCATTCTGCCACTTTCACCAAGTATAGCATTATGAAGGTCAATCAGCAAATGATTTCTTAATTGTTAAGTTTGTCGAAGTACATCGCCTTGTATCATCTATTTTGGGCTAAAAATTATTGCCATCTCAGCAATCCCTCAAAGCGATTTGTAAGGAATTTTTGGTTCAACCGGCTTTTGCCATGTAGATAGCCCAAAACATACAAAAAATGGATGACTCGCGCAGTTGTTGCAGGTCAAAGGTTAAGTTTAGCCACGTGACATTTCAGTAATTATTATTATTATTATTATAATTCTTTATTTAAAATTTAAAATTGAACGCATATACAAATATTTACATAAAATACATACAGGGACCCTCTATTTGCAGGGTATGGTTAAAAAAAACTTTGTAAATAAAATAGCTGCTATATTCGTAACACCTTTAAATACCAATAAATCAATATACCAATAAAAGAACAACTAAAATCAAATAGTATCAATTTACACAAAACGACCTGTATAATATAAAAGTGACAGATATAATATTTACAGCGTTTCAGTAAAGCAAAGCCGTCTGCCGCATCAGTTCAGTAACTTCGATCGTTTTACGTGGATTTTACTTAATTGTGCATTAGTCTGTGCGTAGAGTGATTTACTAGCAAGATCTTGCTTGGGAACAAAAAAATTGAACTAGGCAAGGTTCTAGCTAGCTGTCAAAACTGTTAGTGTTACAGTAGCATGGGCTGGGAGGCGTTGTCGAGTGTACACAAATGCGTTGTCTGGTACATTTAACCTTTGACCTTTTCACGATCATCGTCAATTGTTGGAATTGTGAAAAGGCTTATTCGCATCAAATGATTGTTTAGTGTTAATTAAATTTGTACAATGGTCTTGGCAACGGCACGAAGCTTTTCTCCTTAGCATCATTGATTTCATGGATTCCTATATCGAAGCACAAAATGAAACCTGCATCTTGTACTTTGTCCTTAAAAAGTATTCATTGGAGCGAAAAATATACAGTGAAATTAAGATGGACTTGTTGAGGTCAATGTAAAATTGTTCCATCATTAACCGTCTCTCTCGTTTGTCACTAGACTACAAAATTAACGTACACTGTAAAATTAACTATGTTCATTAAAATTTCATGCACTTAACCAAGGATGAGGAAGCTGAGAGTGCCGCTTGATGTTTACATGATCACGCTGTTGAATTTTTAATCAGCCCGAACAAGATATGCAATAAAAATTGTCGCTAAAACGTCGAGGAAAGTATTAAAGTGGCAATTACGAATAATTAACTTTACAATGACATTGTGTGTGAAGGCTGCTTCATATCCTGTTCTTTATTGTGGTTTTATGGCAAGCTAATTATGTTTTTTGTCCAGACAGTTCATATCAAGTAAGGGAATCTCGAGCAACAGAGGACGAGAGCCTACTATCCATGTATACGATGTGCGTTTTAACCCAGAATTGAAGCAGCCCCAAATATCATCCACGATGCTGATGAGTCTGAATGTGCTCGCATCAGTACCTATCGTTTATAATTGTCTTCACACAGGTTGAAAATACAAACATGGAAGGTGGGCGAGAATTCCATGGACGTGTGAGTGTGGACTTGGTAGTCAAGACGAAAACCATGTGCATTTCGTACGCCCCCTTTCTGCTAGTAAAGTAAACTGTATTTGCCAACATTATAGTACTATACCCGAGCTAATTTTTGATGCAGAGCCTAGGCTACTTCTCTTGAAATCGGTTTGCTGTGAAATTCACGAAGTATTAAAAATGTGTGAATTTTGTGTTATTTGTTATTGTTATTTTTGTTATTTTTACCTTTTTTGCAGCTTGAGTAGAAATATTGCGTTATTTATTTCGCGTGTATTATTAAGTAAAACTGTTCATTATCTGCCCACAGAGGATGTTATAATTGCAAAAGTACGTTATATATACTTCGTATACTTTGATAAAGTTACATGTGTTTTGTACTTACGAAATTGTTCTTACAGGATAGAACTTTACATGGACAGTATTATTTACAAAAATTTTATGGTTATTAAACGATATACAGTATATATACATGAGCCTCGTAACACAGCTGATTTTAAGTCACAAGAAAGCAAAACTCTTTGGAAAATTAACGCTTGACTTCAAACAAACTGTTCAAGGTCACTAATTATCCTAGTAAAATTTGTGCCATATTTAGTACAATAATGCTATTTGAATTAAGCAAGCTTAATTGCTTAACTTTTTATAGATTTAAAGTAGACGTCTCTCGCAGTTTTGCGTTCACCGAGCCAGTGTACAAAATTTAGTCAATAACATTAGTCAGTGTACAAAAGTTAGTCAATAACATTAGTCAGTGTGCAGATTTCGTATGCACAATGTATTCCACGGTTCAGAACTTAAAGCAAAAGCCAAGTCTCTCGGGAAGTTGAGCTTATTCTAATATTTGAGAAAAATGTTAGAAAGTTCCAGTAATGAAATTGTGATAAGCACCTCGTGTAATTAATAATTTCAATTTAAAATCGCGTTAACTTCACTCTTGGGTGCGCTCATTTTGGTGAAAAATGGCGTAATCTGATTATTGTGCAATATAAACAGGTATTTTGCCAAGTGCTTCAGCAATCTTTTTTTGACTTATAGAACGAACTCTATGAACTAAGTAACCCACCCGGTGCCTACTGTATGCTCGCAACATGTATACCTGAAAGTCAACAAAAGTCTGCAAATTAATTGCATTTACGCAGTTAATGTACACTACTTACACATTTTGTGGTATAATCCTGTGGGTTAAAGCTACGTGACCACTTTAACCTTGATCATAATTGATAACCTTGTTTCATAAGCACAGTTAAATATAACGCAAGAATAACTAAACTTCTGAGTGAACTGTAGAAATTTTGCAACCCGTACCTTTATCACAGCTTGAATTCACAGCATTCACGCTGTCCAGCAGTCACTAGCTTACGTCATTCTTTTCAAAGATGCCGGCAGCGACGTTCGTTTGGCGGGAAATAAAAAATGGTGTGGTGATTTCAATATCTTTAATAATAGTATATTAAAATGCAATAAATGTTGTTCGAGGGTTGGTTCTTCCTTTAAGACTGCTGGAAAATAAAAACAAACACTAGAGTTTAAAAAATTGTTGGTGAATACTTGTTTGTATGTATATTTGTAAAAATGGTACCATTTTGTATGTTTTTTTACCAAAATAAAGCAATAATGTAACCAATCATGTCTAGTCCAGTTCACTCCTACCCTGTCCAGTCCAAATCGATCCAATTCAAGCCAATCAAATCTGATCCAGTCAAGTCTCATGAAGTCGAATAATAGAACAGAAACTGTAAAACTGATCATTTTTTCGTTTCATACAACCACAAGTTCTGGGAAAGCTTCATGAAGTTTGAAAGAAATTTCTTGAAAAGATGCTGAAATTTTGATAATAATGAGAAAACAAAGCCAGTTTTCGTAGGTGAGAAAATTGTCATGAAAGCAAAAGGGTAAATTTAACTAGCATCAGTCAGGCCAAAATCGTGATCAAATTGAAAAGCCAAATAAATGATTTACTGTAACGTGGATACTTGTTAGTCAAAGTAAAGCTCGTTAACCTAGTAAAAGAAGAACACGTCGTTAGCTTGCCAGCTGGTCATTTGGTCACAGTTCTAGCAGCTTGTCACGTCCGTAAATATTTGCACCTGGGAATTTCATAGCTTTATTTTTGGTCAAAAAATGTTAATTTTTGGTTATTATTTTCAGATTTTGTACAAGTATAATAACAGTTTTATGTTGATATCAACTAGATTCTGTTTATACTAACAGACAACTAAGCGGGACAACTTACTATAAGTGGGATACGAATGCCTAGCCCCGGAAACATCTTAGCTATTTTTTTACTTCATTTCAAACATTTGGTAACGCATTTATCTAATAGATAGAATGTTTGGTGGTTAGAGAAATCTAGACTAAGCCTCTGTTTCATGCCTACTGTTAAAATATTGCATACATGATTATGCATTTCTCTAAAGAAATCACACCACCGGCATGGCAAATTTCGAGAAAATCAGGAATGATCTGTAACTAGATTTACATCGTTGACTTTGGCAGTATCTTGTTTCCTTTGACAACGACATTTCCTGCTTGAATGAAGAAAATTGTCGGAGGTTTTGAACCAATCAGGCAAGCTTTCGGAATCTATCCGAATTTACATATTATTTTCTTGTAAATATAAACTCGTGATTGAATTGAAACACTCTCGACGAATTACACGCCAAGAAGTCACTGATGCGTTTACGTAGGATGTTGACGTTGTTTTGACACAGGGGCATCACAAACAGAGCTGTAAAATATGGTGCGGTCGTCATCTAAACGAACTAATTTGTCCCTAGGAGAACGCTTCGGTATTTTTGTTCACACATTTCCGGCCGAGAAAGTACTCGTCAAATTAGGATAGTATTAAGGCATGGTGGCGTTAAACGACAAGAAAAGGGATACCGGAAGTAATGTACATAAAGCTCAAAAAGTCGTCTTGAAATTTTATACCACTTACATACTACCTTTTTGCATAAAGGGCTCGCGTCGACAGTGACGCTGTGTAAAACTTGTAAACTGTTTAATCGATGACTGTGAGATGCAAACATTTTGATGATAGGTCGTTAGAAACAAGTTTAGATAACATTGTTTGAAGTTTGAAAAAATAAGCATTCCGTAGCGCACACATGTTACAAACTAAGTAAAATTTTATATTATTGTATCTTGCCAATAAAATTAAAAATTCGTTTTTTGGTTAGCGAGTGGCGCACCCTGGAGGGTGAGCCAGCAACATTTTACCCATTGGCACGAACGTTTTAAATTGTTTATTTCTAGTTACATAAGTCTTTCCAGCAGGTGAGCGAAATGATAAGTAATGTAGATTTGCACGGAAAGTTTTTTAAGATAATTTAACATTGCCTTTTCTAGTCTGATTTTTTGTTGTGCGTAGATGACGTCATGTAATGGCGCCGTCGGAACAGTTTTGCGGGAGATTTCAAATGAGACAAACAAACATTTCTTTCAACACGAGCACGATATAATTTTTAAAGCAGTTTTTCTGAAACCTACTCCAGGTATCAATTATTTTGTCATTTAAGTACTACGGTTTGATTCTCTTGTAGTAGTAATCCAAAAATCGCAAGTTCACAATGCGTTTAATTCATTGTGTCCTGTAGCTGCTGGAACGAAAAAGGAACAGTTGGCGGGCAGCGAAAAACTTTCCAGCGTCCTGAGATCTCTTTTGTGCAACCGTTAATATGATTCTGAATTATTTCCACGGAGCGGAATTAACAAGTTCGATCAAGGAATGAAGTTGAGAGAAACATCTTTGTCTTGATCTTTCTGTAACATCCTAAGTACTTTAAGATACATTTCTAGCTCGCGGCCTCACAGTGGCTGTTGCAAGTGTTTCAAAAATAAATCAATTTTTAGACATGATTGTTATATTCTCTGAGGACGCATTTGTCTGATTAGCGTGAAAGTGTCTGACTACCGCTAGAGCATGCATGGACCGCCTTATCGGAGACGTTGTGAAAACGCACAGCAAAGTAGTTGTGCCCAGGCAAGCGACTTGCACTGAAATCATATATTCATCGAATAGGACTAAAATTCCCATATGACAAAACAACTGCCAGGTTCAATACAGTTTCTTGCAAAATATTTATACTTATTTCAACAAAAACATCAAAACGCACAACAAGCATTTTATGAATAAGTCTCGATGGTTCAGTTTTACAAAAGGACGAAATTTTTAAAAATTGTTTTAGTGCTTTTTAATTAATCCATCGATATTCCAGTGATCGTAAAAGTCGCAGGACTTAAGCTGCGGTTTGAGCAGTTAATGAGCACGTACACTTATACTGTAGTTATATAAAGATTTACAATTAGATAAAAAAGTGATACAATGGAAAACGTTACCATTACAATTATCATACATAATAAAATAGATATGTTACATGACAGACTTTACTTTCCTGCTTAAGTGAAATAAACTCAATTGAAACTTAATTTACAATGTTGCGTGGCAATTGTTTCCTTCTAAAATTAACTTTTGTTAAATTGCTATAATTTCCATTTAAATTAACTTGTTTTGCGTAAATGCTTCATACGCAGAATATTCTATCGGAAAACTGTTGAATATCATTTCACAGAATGAATAATGCTAATTTCGCCCAAGCAACTCATTGGGTAGTGGTGAAGGTCTTAGATAGTTTGATGATGCTTGCCCTTCATGTTAGTATGATCAGCCAAACTACAATAATTTTTGTAGAAATTTTTGTCCTGTCTTGAGAAACAAGCTTTAAAGTTTGCAACAATGAGTTCAGCATGTCTGTCAAACAGTGGCGACCCGTAGTTAAAAGTAGTGGGGTTGCTGCTTCAGAGCATTTTTAGTCATTGTTTTAATACTTTGTAAAACGAAACAAACATATGTAATTTTAATGTTGTAATTTGTAACTGTAAATTTAAACAAACAAAAATACGAAAGTTTATACATATACTTGATAAAATCCTACACAAAAAAATATTTCTTGCTTACGAATAACGTAAATCGTCGTAGTTCAAGCTTGATCCATTCACGGTGACAACTGACAACAAACTGTGTGAGCGACAGTACTTTCTCTAGCTGGGCTCACGTTCGCATGGCCCCATACGCACAACAGCCAAACGCCGCGTTACTGGAGCGCACTGTGTTGGCCTTTGAAGCAAACAGTACTACCCTCACGTGCTTTGGTTCCATACAAGTATAAAGAAAGAACTAAAGAAAAAAGACTTATTATATTGAATATTATCGATAACATCGAGTGAAAATGGGGGTGCTGCAGTTCCACAGTACCTGTACACGAGCCGCCACTGCTGCAAAGCACTATTTATATGATTAATATTATGTAAACATTCTTCTCACTTAAACAATCAAAATAATAATTAAAGTAACGATTAACTGAATATTTTTTTATAAAACTGCTGAATGCGACGTCACCATTGTGTAAGATGTTTGACTACCTCTTCTTACAGTGCTGTTGAAATTATACATAGTAGACGTCTGCCCTCCTGAGCGTTCTTGCGTCTTCCTGGTGCACCAACAGAACAGATAACGATTGTAGTACTTTCTAAACTGCTTGCTGAGACAGTAAAGAGCTACAGGGTTGATGCACGAGTTCATGAACGACAAACAAAAGCCGGTTATCCGAAACGCCAGCCACCCGTGGTTCCACATTTCTCTGGAGCTTGGATTGAAGTGAAACCACAACGTGAAGATGTGGATGGGAGACCAACAAATTACGAATAGAATCACGAACATTAACACCATCTTTGCCACTTTCTTTCGAGCTTCCATTTGCCTGTTTGCCTGCACGGCACCTTGACCCTGCGCCGTCTTCTCTCCGGGCATGTTCACCGTGCTGAGCACCAGATTTTTTGCCATCAGTCCGTAGAATGACCCGATGATCACAAGCGGGACGAGAAAGTACGCGAGAAAGCGAAACATTGTGTGGAATTTCGGATACCATTTGTCCCACTCTGCTGGATATGGGTAACAGACGTCAACCGTGCCTCCTGTTGTTATTGGTGCTTTCTTGATGTATGATATAACTGCCTCTGGACTTGCCAGTAGAATGGCCGTCACCCAAATGCCTACAGATATTATAATTGTCCGAATCTGAGGGTTGCCCATATGTTTTTTCATTGGGTCTACTATGGCCGTGTAGCGATCGGCACTCAGTGCCGTTAGTGTAAACACGGACACGCCAACGGACATTGACTGGAAAAAGTTGTTCATCTTGCACACAGCCTCCCCATATGGCCAACTGTTGAAAGTGAATATGGTGCTGGTAAAGGGAACAGAAACTAGAATTAGAACGAAGTCTGCCATGGAAAGACTAACTATGTAAATGTTAGGTACATTTCTCATACACTTGTGTTTCAGCACGATAAAGATTAGTGTTCCATTTCCTATTGTGCCCAGCAGAAATATCAGACCGAACACAACTGGAACTATATAAGTTTCTAGTCTTTCGTTAATTGGCTTATAAGGATCAAATGTTTCGTTGCGTATAGTTTTGTTGTTAGAATCCATCTTGGCCTTTTCCTCACTTGAAATTTTGAAGAGAATCACTCATGTAGGATCTTTCGATGAAAGCTGAAAAAAGAAAATTTACATTGTAATGTATTTGCGACAGTTTTACGTTTTAGCACAAACGCTGCATTCTACAAGTTCTCTTGAGCATCGTAATCGCAACCGTCGGCTTTTACTTACCTTACAACAGCGACGACGATGACGATGACGACGACGACGACGACAACAGCGACGACGATGACGACGACGACGACATCGACAACGACGACAACGACAACGACAACGACAACGACGACGACGACGACGACGACGACGACGACAACAACAACAACAACAACAACAACAACAACAACAGCAACAACAACAGCAACAACAACAACAACAACAACAACAGCAACAGCAACAGCACATTTCTTAGGCTAAAAAACGTTTACGTAGTAATACCTTAAAGTGATCAATACGATTGTTTACACAAATTACACAATTGCACAACATAATTAAAAAAACTTTCGGGGGGCAATATTGTACGAAACATGAAGTTTTACTAGACGGTCGCGTTTATGCAACAGCTAGAAATTACTGCGACAGAAACTAGAACAATAAGATGTGAACAAAAATGTCTTAACATTACGCGAGCAATAACAAAAGTATATTTTCATACACTTTGAGAGCTTGACTAATTAATTTACTAACTACGGAGCATTGTCGATGTCAGCAAAGCTCATGTAACTGCAGGGAGGTTGCCATTTGCAGGTCACCATTGATCATGATGGATGGTCCTCGATGAATATAGTGAAGTCATCCGCATCTGGCAATTAGCAGCTGAGCTGTGCGGAAAGACGGTAATCGGTTATTGGTTAGCAGGTCTTTGAGATGAGTGATTGCAGGTCACTCAAAGCATACCAAGCAAACGCCAAAACAATGTAATAGACAAAGGATTGTAAACTACAGAAACATACACAGCATTTGTGTGAAAACAGGAGTGAAAAATTTAAATGATTTGAAATAAAGTCAAATGTTGGAACTAATCTGCAACCACGACTGGACAGTGGACATGGCTGGACTTGATCCAGAAAAAGGGAAGAAATGAAAGACAAAAAAGTAGCGGAAACATTGAAAAATAATAAAATGAAAGGAAGAAAAAGAAAAGAAATTATTTTCATTCAAGAAGGACTGTCTTTACATTCCAAGATTTTTCGCTTTCTCACGAACGACTTTGTACCTTTTGGCGACGCTTTACGAATATTATTATGAGTCTCCACGTCTTTAGTATTGACATGAGATGAGGTGATATACAGATTAAAGGAAAGGACAAGTCACTCAGTATGTTGGGTTTATTTTACTGTTATCACTTACTGTTAAAATATAACGAAAAAATTTGCAAAGAACTGCCTAAAAAGCACAAATTAAAATATTCTACCTCTGAATAGAAATTTTCAGGCGTGGAGGTCGCCGCTATTTACTTGAAAATCGTGACGTAACTGGGAGACTTCGTGGCTTTCCGTAAGTGCATCGTAGCTGTCCGTGAGCGCCCGCTGCTTAAACTAATTCAAACTTCTGCAGCTTATGTAATATTCACCCAAAAAAGCTACAAAATTAGCTATCTATTTTTTTGTAAAAACTTATTATTATTTTGTAGAAGATGGACGTTGAGTTGTTTAACTTCAAGGCGAATTGGAAGAATAGACATTGAAAATGGAAGCGCCCAAGCTTGAAGTGATCGCGACTTTAAACTGACTTTACTAGTTACACCAGGCGCTTATTGCAGCTTTATTACTACATCCTTCTAAATAACGACAATGAACAATGACAATGACAATCCTTCTAAGAACAATGAAACAAGCCTAACTTCTTAGAAAGGTTGACATTTCCTTTAAAGAACGTCTGATTTGTTTTAGCGGAATCCGAGTTCAAAAACAACGGTCATAATTGTTGCTAGCTATATGATACCTCTTTATTGCTTTTATGCTGCATCATCGGTCAGAACACTTTCACAGGTAGATGGGTAGGTAAGTAGGCATGTATGTAGGTAGGTAGGTAGGTAGACAGCTAAGTATTTAGCTGGACAAGCAAGTAGGTAGGTAGGTAGGTAGATAGGTAGGCAAGCACGCAGACAGACAGACAGGCAGGCAGGTAGGTAGGTAGATAGGTAGGTAAACTGACGCAATTCTGCTTAAGGTTGTTCACTGCACACGATTGCGGCGACATTTCAGTGATCTCGTGAGAGAGCCTGCAAGGTGGATGGCGTAGCAGTAGAAATAACATTGTAGTAACACTGGCACCAACTGCAGCGGCAATAGGGCAATACTGCCACATCAACAACAACGGCAAAGCCAGGTCGGCAACGTATTTGATCAACCAACAACTTATACGACAAAAGTGCAATAAAATGAAATGGAGCGCAATTCAATAATTAATTTTGCAATGCTATGAACACTAAAGATCCTATTCTTACATAAATCTGAAAAAATCTCATGGAAATCCACATGCCTACAAACCTTATTAACTATATGCGGCCCTATTATGTATTAGACATAGTAATAGCAACAACACCTAAAGGGTAACTTGAAAATGTAAACGATAACTGTTGGGCCATTTTAACGGTAAATCGTCCGAAACAACCACGTTTTATTACTATCTGACGCGAATATTTTAAATATTCAGACTATTCTTTTTGAGTTACACTTTTAAACAGGTAATACAAAGTGTAACTGAAAGAAATATAACTTTGTATGGAGTCTTTTGAGACACACTTTAAAATTCTGTTTTGTTTCCCTTTAATAAAACGCAAATCAAAAATGTAAACCTGAAGCAAAAAATCATCGAAAGATTTAAATCTACTTGAATGAATTGAACATGTCATAGATAACGTTGTTACAATATCTGTAAAATAAAACTTAGAAGCTGTGACCAGAGGACTAATCTAGTGGTAACGCGTACGCTTTCCGTCTGGGAGGTCATGAGTTCGATACTGCGGCCGGGTCATAACCGAAGACTTTAAAAATGCTACCTGATGTCCTGCCTGGCGCGTGGTATTTAGGCTAAAAGTGGGGTAACAATAGTCTCTGCTATATTGTTGTAGATTTACAGTCAGCCCAAAAGCTTTTTGGAGCTTAGGTTAATTATAATAATTTCGTTTAGGACATAGTACACCTTAAGTACCTCAATACTTATTTCCAAGATGGTCCAGATTATTATTACCCGCACGTTGCTCAGATAAACCCGCGGCTTGGTCGAAGAACCAACGGTAAGATTTTTCAAGTTGTTGGTATGACTCGGCCGAGAGTTGAACTCACGACCCCCCCCCCCCGGGTGGTAAGCGAGCACGCTACCATTGAGCTACGCCAGCTAGTCAAATTGCCCATCTAATAAGCACCGACCTTAAATAAAGATTATTATATAATAATAATAATAATAATAATAATAATAATAATAATAATAATAATAATAATAATAATAATAATAATAATAATAATAATAATAATAATAATAATTTTATATAATGTTGCATGTTGTAAATACGTCAATTATAATATGAACTTCATTTTGAAATAAAGAATTAAATCAAATCAAATCAAATCAAATCCCCCCGTACACTTTAAAGCTTTTTAAAGTTTCCGAGCACCACCATAACCGTTCTAAATTCTCTTTATCTTCTTTAGCAGAACATTAGATTTTGTTGAAGTTTCATGTCTTCAACGTCATTCGCTTATCTCATTGGGCTTCTCTTGAGATGAACATCCCTTTGAAAAGCGGTAGTCTGTGATTGCCTGTTTTATAACTACATTATTATGATAATGAGCTCTAATCTCATGATTGATACGCTGCAGCACGTAGCGCTAGTATATCACAGTGAAATGCTTAATAGTTTTCAAGCTGTTTTATATCTAAATAAAACCAAATGGTGTTATTCTGACTGATGTTGTATAAACAGCTGGACCAACGGTACAATAAAGATGCCCTTGGTGAGATGCTACAAATCATTCTAGAATCCTTGGCCATTCAATAACGTTCAATAAGTACACATCTGTAAACAACGCAGAAAAGATCTGTTTGCATAACACTAAAAGACCAATTAAATGATTAGGTTTATTTTAACTGTTATCAGCTAAACTTAGAAAAATATAACAAAGAAATAAGCAAAGAACTGTCTATAAAGCATAAATTTATAATATACTACCTTTGAATAGAACTTTTCAGACGTGGAGGTTGCCGCTACCGATTTGAAAATGGGACACTTCAAGGCTTTCCGCAAGAACGTGCTGCTTAAACTAATTCAAGCTTCTGCAGCTTACCCAATGTTTGCGCTAAAATATTTTAAAATTAGCTATCTATTTTTTTTGTAAAAACTTATTATACTTTTGATGAAGATTGACAGTGTGACACTTTTCTTTAAGACGAATGACGTTATTGGAAGAAGAATGGGCATTGAAAATGGGAGCGTCTAAGCATGTGAAGTGATCGCTAGTTTAAAGTGATTTTACTGGTTACACGAGGTGCTTTTTGCAATTTCATTCCTAAATCCTTCTAACATTTTTTTGCGAGCATTGAAAAAAGCCAAACTTTTCAGAAGGCTTGGTCTTTCCTTTAAAGAGAAATCAACTTATATACAAGACGCTGAAGGAATAATATAAAGACAGAGTACCCTTACATAAACTCCAAGAGAAAGAAAAATCCGCAAATTTATACTAACATAAATCGAAAAGAATGACACATTGAAAAGTAATAAAAACCAAAACCCAATTAAACCACACGTTGTTTACAGATGTGCACTTGTTGATTGACAGTGAAATCTAGGCTGATTCGAAACTTGCATTGTATCGTTGGCTTTGCTGTTTATCATACGAATAAGGTTTTCGCCAATTATAGACCGTGCGTACATTACAATGATGAAATGTTAGTTGATGATGTTTGGACTCTTCATTTAAAGGAAGAATCAACCCTCGAACAACATTTATTGCATTTTAATTTACCATTAAAAATATTCAAATCTCAACACAAATTATGCGCATAGAATGTTTTGCTTAAAATGTAAAAGAAATTTAAATATTTTTTATCTCCCACCAACCGAACGTTGATGTCGGCATATTTCAAAAAATGACGTAAACTGGTGTGTGTTGAGCAGTGTGAATGCCATAAAGGCAAGCTGTGTGAAGGTACATGTTGCAAAATTTCTACAATTTGCTTAGAAGTACAGTTATTCTAATGTCGTGTTTAGCTGTGTTTATCTAGAAATCAGTCATTATGATCAAATTTAAAGTGGTTACATTGTCTTAATCTACAGTATTACACTTTAAAATGTGTAAGTAATTAACATCAATTGTGTAAATAATTAATTAACAGATTTTTGTTGACGTTTAGATAAACATGTAAACTTGCCGGCACGTAGTAGGTGACGGGCTGGTTATTTAGTTTACAGAGTTCGCTCTGTAAGTTAAAAAGAGATTCTGAAGCACCCGGCGGGATTGCACGGAAACCAGATGACGCCATTTTTGGTCTAAAATGAGCGCGTCCAAGCGTAAAGTGATCAGGAATTTAAATTGATTTTATTGAGTATATGAGGTGCTCATCACAGTTTTATTGCTGAGACTATTTAACATTTTTCCCAAATATTAAAATAAGCTGAACTTCCCGAGAGACTTGGCTTTTGCTTTAAACTTGTTTTTCTGAATCGCTTTCTCACGACTTCAGCATTTCTAATTTCGTGTTTTGAGCTTTATTACTGTTTATTCACCGATCAACTAAGTCAAATCATCAACTGCTCCACTAAAATTTGCTGCAAACAATTACCTTCCTTTGCTTCTCCAAGTTCTCCGTTATAGTTCTTGAAAGTAAACGCAATTGAAATGTTAAGTGACCTTTGACCCTGTTACTATCCATTCTCAAAAATGTATTTCTTATCTGGTACCATAAGAATCCAATGATGGTACGAGCCTTCAATTATCTGTGAATTTGTGTTATTATTAATAGCAATAATATTGACATTAAAATTAAGTAACCCAAGTAATAATTAAGTAGCTCAAATTCGACTGTAAACTATTAAAGTATTATCAATCACAATAAAGTTTGCCTTCTTGCTGTTGATGTAGGTTATTCAAGTTTTGTTGCCAAAGTTTTGACAGTTACCAGGATGTAACTCTTTGGCATTGAGTCACTTTGCAGAAGGGAACCGACTGGCACTTTAGACATTTTAAATTTGGCTGCTGAATAACTTAAGACTTTGAGCTGTGAATTCAAGTTTAAATTCAAGTTTTCAATTCAGTTTTATTCATGATCATACGAATACAGTGAGTACAGTATCAATTATATAGAAACCTGCAATCACTGCTATGTGTGTTTGCGTCAAAAGTTTGTATTAAAAAGCGCGAACGATGAAATTTCTTGCAGATTCTTGCTCACTGATCTATATTACTTCTTGAAGGTCAACAACAAAATTTAGGAATAAGACCTACGTTTACAACATCACCCTCTAAAAGTCACTATTTGAATTACGCTCTCTTTGGCTCAGTTTCCCGCAATCGTGCATGCTTTTGTTCCAGTAGATTTTTCTAAAAACGGAACTTGCTATTTAAGACCGGAAATGACAACACAGCATGAATAGCGAATAAACCCATAAATCGACATTTAGGAAAATATTATGCAATGAGCGCAAGGAAGCTTTACTATCCTATCTACTTTCAATAGTCCACGTAACAAATACTTTCATCTCTCAACGAATTTCCATTTTTACTATTTTTTCTTCGATACCATACTACTACTAAAATGTCAGCTTGTAGCTGAAATTAATTCATTTGAGGTCGTAACATCTGTGATCTATCGTGGCTCAAACGCTTGATGTTACAAGCAGTATGGGTTTAAAAAACCAGCTGCTGATCAAATTTTTCTATCTTAAGATTACGTGTTACAATTCTAGAACCCTTTTTAGCGATTTTTTAAAGATGATTGAAAGATTACCCATAAAATCATCAGTCAGAAAAAATAAATAACTTCATATTCTAAATAATTGGCTATTAACGTCACCGGCAACTAGGAAGATTAACAATAGCATCAGGTACAGTGTTAATAGCAACTGATATAACAGCAGCTACGGCGTTAGTAGATATTGGTAGTGGTAATAAAGCTAATAGTAACAAAAACTCCTGACAAACCACTTTCTAGCACTAACAGTAGTATCGTCGTCGACAGTAACGGTGACTGCTCACTATCCGTCATTTGCAGATTTATCCAACAAAAGTGTAAATAACGATGGCGGCTTTGAGAATAATTGTACTATGATCAAATGACAGGACAACACGGGGCGACGAAGATGGAAACGAAAGACTAGTTTGCCCGTCTTTTCCAAAATTTCAGGCCTCAAGATCTGTCAGTTCCAGAAGGACACAGAGAGAGAGAGAGAGAGAGAGAGAGAGAGAGAGAGAGTTTCTAGCACTAACAGTAGTATCGTCGTCGACAGTAACGGTGACTGCTCACTATCCGTCATTTGCAGATTTATCCAACAACAGTGTAAATAACGATGGCGGCTTTGAGAACAATTGTACTATGATCAAATGACAGGACAACACGGGGCAACGAAGATGGAAACGAAAGACTAGATTGTCCGTATTTCCAAAATTTCAGGCCTCAAGATCTGTCAGTTGGGACACACAGAGAGAGAGAGAGAGAGAGAGAGAGAGAGAGAGAGAGAGAGAGAGAGAGAGAGAGAGAGAGAGAGAGAGAGAGAGAGAGAGAGAGAGAGAGAGAGAGAGAGAGAGAGAGGAGAGAGAGAGAGAGAGAGAGAGAGAGAGAGAGAGAGAGAGAGAGAGAGAGAGAGAGAGAGAGAGAGAGAGAGAGAGAGAGAGAGAGAGAGAGAGAGAGAGAGAGAGAGAGAGAGAGAGAGAGAGAGAGAGAGAGAGAGAGAGAGAGAGAGAGAGAGAGAGAGAGAGAGAGAGAGAGAGAGAGAGAGAGAGAGAGAGAGAGAGAGAGAGAGAGAGAGAGAGAGAGAGAGAGAGAGAGAGAGAGAGAGAGAGAGAGAGAGAGAGAGAGAGAGAGAGAGAGAGAGAGAGAGAGAGAGAGAGAGAGAGAGAGAGAGAGAGAGAGAGAGAGAGAGAGAGAGAGAGAGAGAGAGAGAGAGAGAGAGAGAGAGACTTATACGTAAACTCCCGTTGTTGAGTGTATTCAAAATATATTATATATCACTAGTAGCAGATAGGTGGCTCTGATTGATTAGGGCGATAATTTAGATCAACTCTGCTAGTTTTGTTCTTTGGGTCAATAACCCTACTGATAGAGCCATTTGCCATATAAACAGGAGGTTCCGGGTTCGAATCCTAGTTGATGCATAATTTTTCTGTACTCAATTCCTCATATAATTGTCTGCCAGGCTAATTCCTGTATGCGTGAAGCCTTTCTTAGTTAAAGTGTGTGTGTGTGTGTGTGTGTGTGTGTGTGTGTGTGTGTGTGTGTGTGTGTGTTTGTTTGTGTGTGTGTGTGTGTGTGTGTCTGTGTGTGTGTGTGTGTGTGTAAGTGAAAGGGAGAGAGAGAAATTATAATCAAAACTCCCCGGAGAAGAATGGCGATTTAATCGAATTGAAAGAAAAAATCCCACCAGGTGCTGCTAAAACATTTTCATTTTTTGCCATTCAACTCCGCAAGGTTTTCATTATCTAGTCGATCGTGTAAAATATTCTCAAAAGGAACAACGTATCACGAAACAATGAAATTTTTATCGGTTCTTTTATCTCAAAGGGAAAATAGCTATCGAAGTTTTATGATCATCTCATGAGAGTCGTTTGTGGAGTAGGCTGCACCAGCGTTGATAGTGGAGATGCTTAATAATTGACATGTCCAGCAAAATTGGATTCTGTTACATGCTTATAATTAGCACATTGCCGAAACGGATTCGATTTCATCAAATTTGATGGAGAGTAAAATAAAAAGAAAAGAAATCTCGAACAGCTCATAGCAAGAGGAACAGGCGTTAAAGTTGAAGCTGCCTGCAGAGCAAATTTAGCTCATCCCCCAATAGTAACTTGACACATTCGTGGTATAAATGGATTCAATGGGAACAATTCCAAATTCCCTGCAATAAAAATGGTGGAGACATCCGATTGTACAGAACGTTTATATTTTACCAAATTTGTGTTTATTGTAATTAATTTTGAAGGCTTGGAATTTTAACGTATGTGTTATTTGAATATCGAACCGATATTCTGCGCTGTTCTGTGAATTATCAATACCCATTTTCTTTTGAATATTTTGGTTATAATCACTTCAACACAGATCTACAAAGAAGAAACCAGTATTACTACCATTTGTTACCAAGAGTTTTGGTTTTTAACAGTTCTTCATAAAAACCAGTCATTAAATTTTCATACAACCGTTTTCAAGCTTCTATTGTCTGTATAGTGGACTCATTTAAGGTGGAATCCTTTATCAAGTTATTGCTTAGCACCAACATTATAAACTTTTTCTGTTGGCACAACAACTAATCAAGAAAAAGATGTCAAAATGAGAACGTTA
Organism: Tubiluchus corallicola; assembly: GCA_030141605.1. NCBI lineage: Eukaryota > Metazoa > Priapulida > Priapulimorpha > Priapulimorphida > Tubiluchidae > Tubiluchus > Tubiluchus corallicola. Next base: position 178,610 of record JAQGDQ010000171.1, on the reverse strand, counting down.
ATGCTGATGCTGATGCAGAATCTGCTGCTGCTGATGATGATGACGATAACCACGATGGCGAAGGTGACGACGATGATGATGCTGATGATGATAATAATAATGAAAATGTTGATAACGATGACGATGTTGATGATGATGATGGCGATGGTGTCGACGACGAAGAAGAAGATGATGATGATGACGATGATGATGTTGATGATGATAATAATAATGAAAATGGTGATAACGATGATGATGTTGATTATGATGATGATGGCGACGGTGACGACGAAGAAGAAGATGATGATGATGATGACGATGATGATGTTGATGATGATAATAATAATGAAAATGTTGATAACGATGATGATGTTGATGATGATGATGGCGATGGTGTCGACGACGAAGAAGAAGATGATGATGATGACGATGATGATGTTGATGATGATGATGATGGTGATGGTGACGACGAAGAAGAAGATGATGATGATGACGATGATGATGTTGATGATGATAATAATAATGAAAATGGTGATAACGATGATGATGTTGATGATGATGATGATGGCGATGGTGACGACGAAGAAGAAGATGATGATGATGACGATGATGATGATGATGATGTTGATGATGATGATGAAAAGCAAAAGGCGATAATGCTGGTAACGACAGTAACAAAATTATAACTTGTTATTTTGCATGTCATTTGGGTAATCTGAGCCTTCAGAGTTTCTGTTCATAAACCACACAATTGGGATTCATTCAATTTAGAATTTTAATTATCTTATGACTTGATCAATTAAGCTAATAAGAGATGCGCCATGTGATCTTTATTCACTTGAAGCGATACAATGACGTGTATTTGTTAATAGCAGCAAACAATTGAAAGAGAGAAAAACTTGAAGAGAAGAGAAATCATGAAAACACTTAGTAAGGATGATAGCGAAAAAACAGGCTCTTGCTGCTACCGTTGCAGGCGATGATGACGACATCGACGTTGATGATGATGATGATGATGATGGCATTTACCATGATTATGAGGATGACGATGACGACAGCGACGACGATGATTTTGTTGACGACGATAATAATAGTGGCTTCTCATGACTACTGACACGTTACATACTAAATCCTCTCCGCGTAGGTATTGGTTACTTTCCATTCAGAGGGCATTTTTCACAATAACATCTCACTAAAACAGAAGCCGACATTTCCATTCCTGTTTGTGGCAAGATATGGCATCAGCTAACAATATATCAGAAATAACGAGAGATTATAGAGAGAACTAGTCACTTTCAGATGTCGATCAGCATCGACTTATGCATTGTGAACCTTGTCGACAATGCTTTTACATTCTAAATGAACGATAAATAAATACATGGGCAACCAATCCTACCTAGATGTCAAAAACACTATACAATTTATAATCTTGGTAAGTTTATTGACTTTCGATATTTACAGTGTTTGACGAAAACATGCATTATGATTTTTTGCAGAGACAATTTTTTGTTTGAGTTGAAAGCTTGCACTAATGGTTTCCACTATAGATTGTGCACAGATTTATTTCACTCGTTCTTTGTCTTTTATGTTTTTTAATAAATTTGCGAGGTTTGCACCGCGCTCTACAAAGTGACATAAAAACATAACTGCCACTGTTGGTTGCATGCACCGAGCAAAAAGCACAGAAACATTGCATAAAAATATTTTAATATATATATATATATATATATATATATATATTTCTTTTAATGCAATGTTTCTGTGCTTTTTGTTCGGTTCATGCAACCAACAGAGACAGTAAAGAACTAATGGCGCGAAAGTGAAATTGTGCTTGTGTGGTAATAATTCTTTCACGTAAGTCATTTTTGACAAAATAGTATGTTTCCTTGTAGTGTATGTAACATTTTAAAGAGTAGACAGTTTTGAGCTACAGTTTAAGATTGGGTCCGATTTTGCTTTAACTACTGCAGAGAACTGTGCTGTACCGTATGATAACCACGATTAATTATGTACCAGTGCATAATATGGGTTTGTTAGCTTGAAAAAGAAAGCTTTGGATAAACCTATAGTATCATCCTTAGTATTTTCTTGCAATGTATTTAATGAAGGATTGAAAGTAAATGTTGACAGACATCTGATTGACAAAGGACCAGAATGAGTATTTGGTTAGGCTTATTAGAACAGAAGATGGGTCATTTTTCCCGAAGGGCCTGGAGTGTCGTCTTGGTCGCATGGCGCTACACGACAAAATTGAGTAAACACGACACAGTTGAACCCAGAATAAAGCGTTATGCAAAATTTGCTTCACGCGCTGCACAAAATCACGCAAACTACACTAAAACAAGCAGAGATGAGGAGGATTTGGTAGTTTTAATTGCTTGCAGACATCTGAGACTAATTAGAAGATGCAGTAAACGAGAATGCAGTACTCTGTGTGCATCCAATGAACAAACTGAGATCCTGCCGCGGCGTGATAGCCAAACTGAACTCTCAGTAGAGAGCTGACAAGGGGAAATTTTTTACTTACATTAGTATCTCAATGGAAACCTTTGTTAGCTTGCAGGAGAAAATTCGAGACGGCATACAAAATCCACGTTAACGCTTCATGCAGTCAGTCTCTTCATCTGCTATTATACACGAGTATGTCCATTGTATTGCTGTTTTATTGTCTTGGTCTATAATAATAATGATGATGTTGATGATAGTAATGATGATGACGATGATGATGAAGATAATGATGATGAAGAAGAAGACGATGATGACAATAATGAAGATGATGATGATGATGATGATGAAGATGATGATAATAATGATGATGATGCTAATAATAATAACAATGATGATGATGATGGCAATAATAATAATAATAATAATAATAATAATAATAATAATAATAATAATAATAATAATAATAATAATAATAATAATAATAATAATAATAATAATAATAATAATAATAATAATAATAATAATAACAACAACAACAACAACAACAACAACAACAACAACAACAACAACAACAACAATAATAAAAAATAATTAAGAAAATGACAGAAATAAATGGCATTTTTTGTATGTGGGGACTAGCGTTTTTATCTTTCATTAAAAGTCTCAGGTGATTGTTTGATAAAATTAATTTGAATATGAGTTTTTACGAAGCTCATAATCCATAAATATCTACTGTTATCTGATAGCAAGAGAATCTGAACAGGGGGTGTTAAATCATGTATTGTGGCTTATTTGAAAACACGAATAGAACATTTATGGTGCATCAATAATGCACATCCACGTGATTAAAAATGTGTATATTTTGTCGTTGTTTTTAAGCATTATTTTTATTTTGTTGTACAGTTGTACTGAAATAAACTTTAAATAAATATATTATAAATATTAAACTATGTTTGCAGTTGTTCAGAATGTGAATGCATACTTGACTGATGGAAATTAAAGTGCATTATTTTAAATGGATTCTCGTGCAGATAATTAAGTAACCTCAGGGATTTGTGGACAGTCCACAACTAAACTGTGTTTATACGAGAACACATGTCTACTCGAATTGTCTAAAAAGTTCATGACTAAAGTGCATTATCGTCGAGGTGCTTTTCACATTCAAACAGATTTAAAACATAAATTCAACTCTCGTTAGAAATTGACTGATTAGTATTATTCGAGCGCGAGTTTGTTGTTACTGTGAACGTTTATCTGAGCCAGCGCGTTTGGTCGATCATCCGTTTCTTCATCATAATAAAGCCGATACTGCTGCGTAGATGATGGATGAGAACCCACGTGTCGACAAAGCTCAGATATGCTCCTCGCTGTTTAAACTAGCACAAAATAAATGCAAATGTAATCAGATTGTGTCATCACTGTTCAAAAGTAACTACAGCGTTCGTAGTGGCGTTTCTAGTAATACGACCTAAGAAAATTTAATTAAAACAGTCTTGATCATCTGCTTGACAGCCGTTTCCCACTATAATACTCCTTGTAGTTATTATCATACATAACTGTTACTTCATTTCATTTCAAGTTTAATTTTAAGACTGTTTAAAAAACAACAAACACTAGCTGTGCGTAGCTAATTTCGTCAACTAAGAGATTAAAAAATTGAAAAATTGAAAATATGACAATCATCTAGTAAAGCGTAGCAATACAATCATACAATAAAATAATACACAAGCAATTCAGTAACACTTTGTAATCAACTTCTCAGAATTACAGTCCATGATTGGATTCAGAACTTCCGCGGCCCTAGGACCAACAATTGCTGAAAATATTCTTATTTTATAATCAGAGATGGGTTAGATGCAATAGCAGTCGTCCTTCTTGTGACTACACTAAACATTTTCGATTTTGCATCAAATGCGACTTAAATATGCTCTCTCAAATAGCAAGTCTTGTAATTGTAATACCACTACATGTAACTATAAAATTTAATGTAGTACGATATCTCATAAAATATCACATAAAAATTACCCAAATTTATTCATGGTAACTCAGTCGGGGAGCCGATCTTAAAGTCATCTTGTCTATCATTTAATATATTGCGTACATTTGATTGTAAAATAAACGCAACGTGGAGTTTTCAATTCCCCAGACAATTTAAATACCTTAATTGTTCCTAATACTAACCCTAGTCCTAACCCAAACCTAACCATAACCATAACCATAACCCTAACCCTAATCCTAACCCTAACCCTAACCCTAATCCTAACCCTAAGTTTAATCCTAGTCGCTTCATGAATAAATTTCTTGTGTGTTGGAAATCGTAAACTTTAACCGAATCTTGTCTCTCTAGCAACACGACGTTTTCTCAGGGAACAAGTTAATTACATTCACGAAGCTGGTTTTTACATGAGAATGTTTTCGTCCTTCAATTGGTGAAACCTGGCTAATATTTTATAAAGACCAATTTTTTTATAAACTAGAACTAATTGTAGTTTTCATTCTAGTTTTTTAGTTGTTTTTTTCAAGAAACGCGGATTTTCAATTAAATCTTTAAAACACAGCACTCCTTGAAAAAACTACAATTTAGCTAGAAATTTTCTGAAAAAACATACGCTAATTCCCTTTTAGCAATGGTACCGACTTATTAAAACCCGTTGAAACATCAGTGAACTCCTTCCTGAAAAATTTAACTCGACTAGGTTTTAAATCACCTTTAATCTATCACTCACTCTGTCTCGTGGATTGATTGGACGATTTGAACTGTCAACTAACTGGCAAATATTTCTCTCCCTTGTTTAATTGGATGGACTCTTTGTTGTGGACAATCAGTGGTAATTAAAATCAACAGCCGAGTGAATGCGCATACCAGAATTTATTCACTGATATTGTTTGTTGCGTTGTTCAGATTCTTCGAGAATGACTGCAATTTGCTTTCTGATAGACTAGGCTAGCAGACTGCGTAATGTCCTCTGTAAGTTTAGGATCATCACTTGTTACTTTCTTATTAAGTAACAGCCTCTGTAAACTGTTATAAATTGTTTTTCTACGATTTTTACACTAACAGTGTTTTGCAGGCTAAAATTTCATTTACTACATTTTAGAGTTGTAAATATTGCATTGTTTAAGTCTCCTCTCCACCCTCGGACATTTCGGGCCTTCAATACTGATTAAGCACTCCAGTTGCCTCCACATAGTTACTGAGATTAACACATAGTGAAACGAGAATTATATTTTGTCTATTATTTATTATTATTTTTTATTAATTTATTTTATTTATTTCGTAATCTTCAAAGTACAATGTATGAGTGACAAGGCAGTTGAAAATTGGAATAAAATCATAAAGGACTACTACGAAAACAGTACAAATTAAAACAAAGTGATAATAATAACATAAGTAGAAAATTACGTTAAAAAACACAAAGAACTAAAATAACCGCTTACAGGTGTCTGTTAAAAGTAAAAATTTGCTATAATCAACATGTTTTTTAAATAATTTTCTGTTACCAGCATTTTCAGTTGGAGCACCATTCACATATGGTGGTAGTTTATTCCATAAACTTACAACTCTGCTGCTGAACAAATTTTTGAAGCAATTAAGTAAGCTTTTTTCACTTGTGATTTCAAAGTAATTTTTCTGTACTTTGTATATCCTATTGCCCAGTTCGTTTTGCTTTTGTTGTTGCTAAGATGTATTAATTAGATTATTAATTAATTAAAACTTTGTATGCAATTGTAATGGTTCCTAATAATGGTGCACGTTCTTTTACTACCCTGAGTCAAAAAACTTTACAGCACTCGTTACAAATTCACTGCTTATTTCGAATTCGAGAATAATAGATAATAGCATTGCTGTTACGGTCGCCGCAGTTCCGTAAATGTGAACGTGCCATTAGTGTTTCTGGCAGTTGTCTGCCTGCCACATGCTTCTAGCGGGGTTAACAAAATACTAATTCTTAACTAACGAGACGAGCGCAAATATTACGTAATCAAGTTATCCTTCCACAATTTCCAACAACCTACATCTCCGTCGCTCGACACGGTAAAGCTTGGAAAAAAATATAGGCAGTAACAACATTTTCGTGGACCAAAGAACCCGTGTTGTGAAAAACACAATAATTTGTAGCATTAACATGGTGATAATGGCGGCGTCTTATTTCTCGATTATGATTTTAAATATTTGGAAACATTCTAGAGTTACATCTATAGATTTCTCGTCCTGAGACCATGCCTGCATCTATAGAGCGCGGACAGAGTAATCTAATTTATGCAGTTCCCATTTACACAATTTCTCCGCAAGTAATACGCAATATTGCGTGACAGATTGAGTCCTACATAGAAGCAATGGCGGGGTCAGAAGAAGGCAAATTAGGTGGAATGTGATCACTGTCAAGACGAGCAATAAAAGTTCTATAGTTCCATAAAGAAGCTAGACGACCAATCTGCTGTAGCTTATGATCCGTTTGCAGTTCCAGAGAAAGTGTGATATTGTTTTGACTAGTTATCATCCAAGAACAATCACATCAATAACTGGCAATGACACTCATTGGATCTTGGCATATCCTTGTCTAAATAGACTTTCTCAGTGAGATAAGCTGCAATGCAGATTGACAGGTGTCAGTTTTTTGGTGGTTGCCCAATTTACTAACAAGGTTCAGTTATGCATAACTTTTCTAGTGACCACTAAGTGTAGATTCCGTGACCACTTAGCTATTCTCTTGCTCATAAATATTTTTGTGTCGGATTTTCGGCATTCTTGCAAATGCAAAAACTTGGGATTATTTTCTTGGACAAGTAATAGTATCGGTTTGTTGAAACACAGATTGCCATTGTGTTTCCCTGTAATAATATATATATATATCCATATATCCATAGATATGGGATTGAAGGAAAACGTCCAAACACCCGAAGAGTAATACCAGATAAAAGCCATTAAAAAACTTTAAGACAGCTCTAGAAGGAATGAAAGAAACATTGGCACTGAATAATGGCATTCATCGCATTTGCTTTGCTTCTCTTTAAATTCTATTCACTACTTGATTAGGCCTTGGCAGCCTTTGCAGTATCGTTTTCTAATTATTTATAATGGGGATACCAATACCGGCAAGCAACATCATTGCTCCTTCAGCTGCTTTAATTTCGTTGACTATCTGGACCTGCTAACTCTAAGCGAAGCATATATTATTTACTATAATCGGCTATTGATCAATAAAACTTTATCGGTATCGGTTGTTAGTAATACCTAATCTGTTTCTTTTCAGTTCGGCAAAAAACGCCATCATATAACTACTTCGCGTTGGAGAATTTGTCCATCCCAAGGGTTGCATCGCTCTGTTTAAAGTTCAATTTGCTGCCAGATCTCCAAATGAATGATCATTAGGAACGTAAGTGTAGCATGTGACTGTCAGTGAATTCAGCACATTCACGTCTAGACAGGCTTCTCGCTATATTTATTGGCTTTTGGCCCCTTGACGTTTGAGGAAGATAACGTTAACAGAAATTCACACAGTCAACAAGTGAGTTTACGAGATGATGCATTTGTTAACTTAGTTGAAACTCTTTGATCACAACAGTACTGCATCATAACAATTCTCTTTCTTGTATTATTTTTTATAATAATACACTCTGTGAGTTGGCAAACATTAAATGACAAGGCACACTCAATGTAAATGCCGCGTAGGGACCGGAACTTATCACATCAAGAATAAACAATGACGTTATGGAAGATAATCACCTAAGACGAGACGCGAACTCGCAAAGAGCTCGCAAGTTTAGGTGTACAAACATCCTCCTTCCCCGAATGAGGTAAATAGCCACCAATGACTGTGACCCGCCTGTTTACTATCAGGCTACTACCAGGTTCAGTGTTGCTTAATCGGTTCAACGCTTTTTCATTGAAAGTTTCTCACCCTCACTGGAGAAAAGCTGATTATTATTCCAACTGAGTGAAGTTTATTTGTAGGTGGTTATTTCCTTAAGATTTTGCAAAATATGTACTCCTAAACTAACTGCTCCGTTAAACTCGCTGGAGGATTAACAGAAGGTATACTATCATCCCTAGGTGTTAAGCAAGGAGCCCAGTTCTCTTTTCCTTGTATATCAACGACTTGACAATTCATTTTAAATACTAATTACTAAACACTTCATTTAAATACCTAATATAACTAACGGGAAGATTTAATAATATTTGTTTTATTAGTATATTAGTATATATATATCGTTTGTATATAGTGTCATTATAGTTTAAAATTGAAATTGTATGTATGTCTTCTTGTTTTTCTTGTATTGTACGTACTTTTGACACTAATAAGTATCTAAATATTTAGTTAAAGATTAACAGCCCATCTTTTAATCTTGATGACAGGGCGCAATCAGGGCGTCAAATGGTGTCAATTATGACAAAGTCCTCCCTTTCCCTGACGTGTTTAGCAAAATTTTTACGATGATCTCAGGCTTCTCAGCATTTTCAAATCAACCACCTTTAAAAGCGCAACTACACAGACTTAAAATACTCTTAGCTTTCCTCCTTTCATTACTAAAGTGTCAGAAATGCATCAACAGCACGCCCGTCTTCACGTACAATGCCGGCTTCCTGTGCATGAAACGGTTACACAGGACGGTAAGAAAAGTTGTATGAAGTTTAATTAATGGATGTCACGCCGCTAGCACGTGGTAAAATAAGATTTTAGGTGCAGTTATACTTGTCAGTTCCCAGTTCATTAATCAAAATGGAATTTCGTTGTATCAGTCAAAGTAAAAAGTTAAGCGTTATTTTTGATGTCTCACTCTAAGTAGAGTAGGATATTTGATTTTTATAGCAGAAAACAACAGCTGACAGCACCCCTACTTCGCAATAAATTTCGTCTCTTTACCACAAAATTCTTTATTTAAAACGAGCAAAGATAAAGGAAAGGCAAGATTTGTTTACCGTCGCTCGTTTAACAGACAACATTAGCACTAACAGCTGTTAGCGATTTACACAACAATACAAGTAAGAGTAAAAAAACACAAACAACGAATAACATGCAAGGTATATTTCCTGGCGTTGGCAGCCGGTAGTATCGAACTCAAGGCTGCGTGGTTGCAGTCCGAAATCTAAAACACAAACAACGAATAACATGCAAGGTATATTTCCTGGCGTTGGCAGCCGGTAGTATCGAACTCAAGGCTGCGTGGTTGCAGTCCGAAATCTAAACCACTCGGCCACTTAACTCAGGACAGCAATACTTGCGATTTCAGCAATCTATACATTCATGAATTTAACAGATTTGCTTCGTTGAAAGGTCAACGGTAAAATGCTGAACAGCATGGCGAATGCCAAAGTTACGTAGTTATGATCAGCTGGCTTTAAACTCCAGTCCGGTTAGGAAATTGGTTGGATCTTGGACAGAGCAAAATTGTCTTCTTAGTATCTTTCTCGTGGATAAAGGGATTTTGAAGACGCTGTTAAATTGTTTCATTCTGCCGGGTAAAGGTTACTAGCGCTCTTAACTGCGTTCACATTGCTAGCACCTGAAACAAGCCATTTTATTTTGATATTTCTTTATCAAGCCTGTACATACGAACAGCTGCAGCTGCTACCGACCCGTGTTCCATTATTGCCAGACAATATGTAGTAATCCTACACTTTAGGATTACATTTTAATTCGCTCAAAAAAGATGACATTGAAAACTGCAGTTCGTTAATGGCGATTGATTGCGCTACAGAATCTTTTATTTTTGGAATATAGTCAAAACAAAAAAAATCGTGTTACTTCGTTCACGGAAATAAGACGTTTATTTCCGTGAAGTTAAGCTGCAAACTTGTAAAGAACAACGGTTTAGAGATCCTAAGGTAAATCCTGTATCAGTGGCGGCTCGTTTATAGGTTCAGTGGTACTGCTGCACCCCCTGTTTGCACTCATTATTATCGATAATATTCAATATAATGTTTTTCCTTTAGTTCTTTCTTTATACTTGTGCGGAACCTGGGGGAAGTACAATTTGCTTCTTAGCTCAAGTGACGTGGTGTTTGGCTGCTGTGCGCATGCGACTATGCGCACATGTCTGAGATAAGACGCTGTACTTTAGGTAGAAAGAGTATTGTCACTCACACAGTACGTGCTGTCAGTTGTCACGTGCTTAAAAGCCGTGTACCGGCATTATTCTTGAACTGCGACAGTTTAGGCTATTCGTAAGAAATCAATATTTTTTGTTCAGGAGTTTATCGAGGTTATGTTTAAATTAGTTTGTTTGTTTAAAATTACAATTTCAACATTATAATTACATACGTTTGTTTCGTTTTACACAATATTAAAATAATATCAAAACGAGCCGCCACTGTCCAATGTGATCAAAGAAGTACAAACTGCTGCCATTAGCATTATTCGTCTGAGAGTGATATCGATGTGGAAATGTGGGGTGGGGACAGCGACAGGCCGGACCCCGAAGAGTTGGAAACACCAAATTTAAACATGACACATCACAAGTAATGACAACATGTTTATGTTGGTTTTTGTTTTTTTAACACTCGGCTATTAGTTTCCTCTTTTTTAACATTGCTGTTAATTTTCGCTCTTATTTTCCCTTCCTAAGGAAATGTGTCATGGCGAAAAGAAACAATTCGACGCGTTTTTTACGCGAATTTATCACTTAGTTCTGTTAATTGCTTAATAAACTTGGCAATACATCTATGAAACATCTCGTGCATTCACATTGTTTGTTGATGAAAGGAAGAGGTAGCAAGCGAACACGAGTGAGACAATAATAAGAAGGGAGAGGAGGTTTGAAGAGAGGAGATTACAAGCATGAGAAAGACTGGATTGAAATGTTATACAATCAGTTCTGCAGTAAGAGATTTGTTTGGATCGGTTGACTCTACGCAGCCTTTATATTAGTTTAAAATTATTGCTGGCAATAAAATCGGAAGCAGTTCAGCCAAGAAAATTGAAGGATGGCATACTATAGAATACTTCGTGAAATACGGCCCATCTTTGACATTCCGCTTTCGGAAGCTGAGGTTACGAGCGCTTAGGTTGTGGGTGTTCATGCAGGTCGGGGGCACGAACGCAATGAGTGCTGAGTTTGTGATCACCAAGTTCATACGTGAAATATGTGATTGTTTGAAGAACTGTTTCAATTTTAATGTGAATAAAAAATATCCAAACTTTCTTTTAGATTTTGTAATCGTTTTCTATAATATTAGTACTAGCAAACGTAGATCTTTCCCATTTAGCTTTGTTAATCATTATAAATTTCATCTCACTCTTAAGTTAACATCCATTCCTAATCTCATATCTAGTAACTATAGTTTAATCTATGACTGAAGATTACCAACAGTATTCTTACGTTGACATTATCATTCATTTAGAGGTTAATACCGCCTTCGTCCACTAAAAATTACCATTCAGATTGATTAACGAGAATATTTTACAATTTCCCCCATTACCAAAAAATTACCGACATTTTTCCCCTCAATGACTAATTCAATGGCCGCAATCTTTTTGCCCTTGCGCTTCAGTTAGATCATTTGTTTTCGGAAAAGATTGGGTTGTAACGATTGGAGGTGAGTCGTTTCTAATCTACACGCCAGTATTATTGCTTCTTTCTTTTGGTCACTTGTCTTTTCTGTTATTGGCTTCAGTGCGTCACTGTCAGATTGCGCAACAAGTTATCCTTCTAGGCCAGTACAGTTTTGGTAAAAATACAAATATATGTTGTGAGTAATAATCTGCAACCCTTAATAAATTAGGTCTTGTTAACGCAGGTCATTTATTTTACAGACAGGCAATTTTCTGTTACAAATAGACAAAGAGTTGTGTGTTTAGAACCAAAAGAACCCCTTGCGTTAGTTTCGAATGGGTTTAGTGGGCAAAATTTTATATCAAGAATTGTGACGAGCTTAAAAAATTGTGTTATACTGATAAACAAATCGTTGACAAATTGTGTATCATAATAAAAGCTCGAACTAAAACACGGTATTCCACGTTTATGAGACTGAACTCTGAAATGATTCCGCATTTACAGGATTTATCCAACTTTCCCAATTATCTAAGTGTTAAAATCAGCTGGCTAATGCTTTTTTCCTACCGCTTGAAATTCGCAACGGGCACCGGGCTAGACCTCCAGTTCTTCATATTCCTGATTAATTTTATTAGTAGGCTATAACGCTCTTAAAGAAAGAACCAACCCTCGGACAACATTTATTGCATTTTAATGTACAATTAAAAATATTCAAAAATCACAACACAAAATATGCGCATAGAATGCTTTGCTTAAAATGTAAAAGAAATTTAAGTATTTCTTATCTCCCGCCAAACGAACGTCGCTGCCGGCATATTTGAAAAGAATGACGTAAGCTGGTGTCTGTTAGGCGGCGTGAATAACGCGAAGACAAGCTGTGCGAAGGTATGCGTTGCTAAATTTCTACAATTTGCTTGTGTTTAACTGTGTTTATCTAGAAATCAGTCATTCGATCAATTATGGTCAAATTTAAAATGGTTACATTGCTTAAATCTACAGGATTACGCCTTAAAATGTGAAAATAATTAACATTAATTGTGTAAATAATTAATTTACAGATTTTTTGACTTTTAGATACACATGTGAACTTGCCAGCACGTAGTAGGTGCCGGGCTGGTTACTTAGTTTATAGAGTTCGCTCTATAAGTCAAAAAAAGATTCTGAAGCACCTGAAGCACATTCAGAAGTGTTTATTGCACGGAAACCGCATGGCGCCATTTTTCGTCTAAAATGAGCGCGCCCTAGCGTAAAGTAATCACAACTTTAAATTGATTTTACTAAATACATAAGATGCTTATCACAATTTTATTGCTGAAACTTTCTCACATTTTCCCCCAAATATTAAAATAAGCTCAACTTCCCGAGATACTCGACTTTTGCTTTAAATGGTACTGTAATAATCACGATCAGTGTGTAGACCTGTAAACGTAGACCCATCTCCATCTGTCTAGCAGTACTGTAAGATTTATTGTTGAAAATGCATCTAATGTGGATCATGACGATAAACTGCAACTAACTAACCAACCAAAGATCATTTAACATTTACATGCAATTGTGCATTTTTAAAACTTTTACAACGGTCCCAATTCTTCCTTGATTTTTTATTAATGATTAATGTCTCTGTGTATTATGTGTGTTTAATATGGCTGATTCGCTGCGTACTAATTTTACCCGGTTTGCTTCATCTGCGCATCAGTAGAAAGTTGAAACAGGGAGGTGGGTAAGACCCCCGGTACCGCACCATAGAATACTTGCGAAGAGGCTGTACAAGCTGAACAACACGTTGTAACGAGAGGTAGAGTAACGGAAGGAGTGCGAACAAAGTACAATATGACTTTTAATAGCACAGATGATCTGTTTAATTTAGAGCTAGAAATATGTGCAAAAGTACTTGCAGATTTACTACATTTATTCCCATGACAATCTCGCTACAATACTATTGTATAGTATACCGTATTTTCCCGTGTATAAGAGACCCTTTTTTGCTCAGAATTTTCACTTTAAAAATAGGGGGTCTCTTATACATGGGAGTAAGTCTTTTCAATAAGATGCATAAATTGTGACACTAATGATTTTAAAGAAATAAGTGCTCTACAACTGTTTTGCGTGTCGCGTTCGACTATGAAGCGGTTGTAAGCAATACAAGCATCGTGACACAGGCATTATTTCCGCGTTTTCTCTTTTCCTGTTACAGGTTTACAGGTACGCACTTTAATATATACCAGTACTCTTTTTCTACAACACATTAACTGGTTTTATTTTGTTTTCAGTACCGCACTGAGTTGAAAAAAGTTGTACTCTACCCTCTAAAAATGTCCGTCTGAAAAAACTTTTTTCCAGAATTTTTGCCTAAAAATTGAAGGGGTCTCTTATACACAAGGGTCTCTTATACACGGGAAAATACGGTAAGCACAATGATGTGTGTAGAATGAATATTTATTGTTGTTATTATTTTGTTCTGAAGTGTTTGCTGGAGTAATGTCAATAAACTACTACTAGTACTACTATTAGTACAGACTCAATCCTGTAGTACTAAAACTTTACACTCTATAACAACGTTTCATTTGCCGCGTACTACTTTTTCCCAGCAGGCGGTAATACTCATAGCTCTACACTACACTTCGCTTCACTAGTATATGACAATTCAAAACAATAAAATTTTGCCATCGATGAATTTCAGAAATCCAAAAAAAAAATTCTGCCATTTACTAATTGAGTGCTTTGCCAGGGTTGACCAAGAATTCGATTAATCAAGCGTGTGTATAAAAGTTTTCGGCCTAATGGTTTTCTTTCTAAATCAATGCTCCAACTGGGAAGATTTCTAGAGAACAAGTACAAAATAACAAATTGTATTTGTGCAATTGTGTAAATCTCTAGCGAATAGTTGTCCATTATGTGCATTATACACATGTTTTTGATGTTTTCTGTCACAGCTAAATTTGATTTTCTCTGTGAGTTTCTTATATACGTTACTTAAACGTGTTTTAAGTTTTAAAAAATAGTAATTATATAATCCTGAATTATTAGTTGATTTGAAAATTTTGATGCTTATGCTAATCATCAAGAATAATTATTATAAGCCACCTTCATGAATTTAATACTGTAGAATTTCTAAAAGAAATACAAATTTGTACTGCGAGATTTTTATTATTTTTGTTTTACTTTATTTAATTTCATAATACTTTAATTTTATTTTATTTCGATCAGCACTATTTACATAAAAATGGGCTGTCGTAAAAATTTACATATTTACTTTCCGACTTTAATATTGGACTGGTGTCCGCTTTTAACGGAGGCAGGACAGATGGCACCGCGGCCCACACCGTGCGGCATGTCTCAGTTAAGTCGCTCCACGCCAAACCAAAACAGAACCCGAATAATAGAGTCGAAATGACAATTTATTACTAAATATTACACCCCCAATAAGGAACAAATAGCTGACCTAAAAGAACGGAGTTTGCGACAAGCCTGTGAAATGTGAAAAGAGCTGCAACGAAAGACAAGACCACTGACAAGGGTCTACAGCAGACCTTCCCTTTTTATAAGCTCAGGTGTGCACGTGACTAGTGGCTTTTACTAACACAAGGTCAGAATACGAGTCTGTGCTAGATAAAGCCACGTTCACATGCACACCTGGGAAGTCTACTGTATTCCTCTGCCAGCATTACACTTCATCTCATCACAGCCCTGCAGTACAATATATTAACTGCTGGTTATACCACCATACATCAACCTGTATTCTTGTAGGTGAAAATGACACGTAGAAAATCTCTAGCGCAAAATTTTGCTACCATTTTTGATGACAATAAATTGCTTACTTACAATTCGTCCGAAACTAAACAGTCTACGCAAGGCTACTTCGTTCAGCACTGACGATTTTCCTGCATTACCGGTGCATAGAGTAGCTAAAAACCAGAGCAATTCTATAACAATCATTCCGCCTGCTTTCAGCACTTAATTCAACGTCTAACTTTTATTCGACAATTGAGTTATGTAGACGTCAACTCGTCAACTCGTCAGTTTCTAAATGCACTGGTCCTACTGCTGCAATTCCCCAGTGCTTCCGTCCACTTTCACGAGCTTTTAATTTAAGCACACTCGGAAAGTAAAATAGAACTGCTGTTGACGAAATTTCTGCACTCTAGAATTGAGTGACAATAGAAGAGCAATCAAAGATGTCGTAGAAAAGAAAGCCATTTCTTGACTTTCGAAAGGACTTTATGGAATGAGGTTTGAGTGTGGCCTGGATATTCGCCGACGTAGAACACCTGCTTATAAATGTATATGTATCTTTATCTTGTACAGTACAGTTTATGTACATTAATTGCAATAAATAACATTATTATATTATACATTATATAATTCCAGTTTTCCTTCCGACTTCTTATCTGTGGAATTCTTTAATAGAAAATTGGTTCCTTGACTTTCCTCGATTGAAGAAGGACACCAACAGGTACCTTCTGTTACTAACAAGTTACACAAATAACATTTCTCTGAACACACGTTCATATCTTCGTATTCTTCCTGTACCCCTTAACCTTGATAATAATAATAACAATTTCGTCCAAGGTTAACACCTTTAATAACTCAATACTTATTTCCAAGGTGGTCTGGTTACTTCGATAAGGCCACGTGCTTGGTCGAAGAACCAGCGGTGCTACTTCTTAAGTAAATGGTATAACTCGGTTCGGGAGTTGAACCCGCGAGCTCCTGGTTGAGAAGCGAGCACGCTATCATTGAGCTGCACCCCCACAGATCAAATAAGAATTTGAAAACCCTGATAACCATATATATCCTATATACTGTTGATTGTGGCAGGACCGAAAGTTTTTTCAGTTAACAAAATCAGTCCTCTACGATCAGTCACTGAATTAACAGCGGTTGTTTAGCCACGCTTCGATGTACAGTTGTACACAGATTATATTGGATTTGTTGATATTGAGCGCATTATACAGAGAAAGATTTAACAAAGAAAAAAAATAATACTACGCAAACGTATGTATTTGAATGAAAGAATTATTTCTATCGGCAATCCCATACATTCACTAGCCCGGCCCGGCGTTGCTTAACTTTGCAGCAGGGAAAATTCATTCGTGTATTCCGTCTTGTCAAGAAAGTCGATTTGATCGATGAACTTTTACATGCAGTTTACATCATCTCTTGGTGTTCCGTCGTTAAATATTCAAGAAAGCTACGAAAACTTGAAAAATTTAATTAGCGGCTAATTCATTGTATAATAATTAGGTGACGATTAATCTTCATTACTCGACGAAAGGCGCAAATGGGACTCATTGGTCGCCATTTACGAAGAAAAAACACGTCAGTATAGCCTACACAAATACTATGCATGAGGCTTAAGCTATCGTTTTGAAAAAGCATGAGCTTTTCAACAGTTTTTAAAAGCCATGTGAATGAACAGTTTGAATACTTTGGAACATAGACCGAGTGATTTTTATAGACCAGAGATTATAGGCGAGAGGATCTACAACGCGAACTCGCGCAAGGATTTTGATTTTTCAATTTATATTAGGCGCCCAGTTTTCCACCGCAGGGGGCTAGAGTCGCGAAACTTACGACATAGACAGCTGTGGAGGGGCCTCGGAAGTGATGTGGCGAATGGTGACCTCTGTCAAAGGGTCAAGGACACTGGGACATCGGCCAGTTTTTCGATTCCCTTTCAAGTCTTCCTATTCCTTCGAGTTAAATTCAAATTTTTTATAAGTACTTAGATAATGTACAATTAGATATGTAATTAAGTAATCAGTTTTAATTAATGTAAATTCGCAAACGCAATGCGCTAGACTCACGAAACTTTCAGGTTAGACACCTGGGGTAGGAGCTTTGAAAGTTACACTGGACATTGGCCAGTTTTTTTTTATTGCCATTCAACTCCTCCTAGAGCCGTGAGTTATTCAAATTTTTGGCATCATAAGTATATAGGTATTGTAAGTTAGATGAGCATCTGGAGTTTTAAATCGGGACTTCTATGCGCCCCAGAAAGGAGCTAAAATGCATAACACTGAATACATGAATACATCTAAAATGAATTAGATAAGGTTCTATAGTATTTGTCTCTTTTCATAATTACTATTACATTCTCCATCATCCAATGACTCATACGCCCCGTGACATGATTCTGTTCACCTCCCTATTGCATTTATCTCTCAGGCTCAGTGTTGACGTGTTTAAGTGTTTCTGTGCAAAATCTAAATATGTTAACCTTTGTCCTCCTGCAGGTCTTTTAGCTGGTTCTATGGCTTGTTGAAGAGCTATCTTCACTGGAATATCATCAGGTAGTTTAAGCATATGCGCAATCCATCTTAAATGGCGTCTATTACAATAGCATGGGATGCGAGGCGTTGTCAAGTGTACACAAATGCGTTGTCAGGTACACTTAACCTTTGACCTTTTCACGATCATCATCAATCGCTGTAACTGTGAAAAGGCTTATTGTCTTTAATTTCACATTGAAAGGTCACTTTGCTATCAGAAAGTATTAGTTTGTTTGACAGTTGAAATTCATTACCGTTTAGCATTAATATAACCGCACAATTATAAATAACAACGTTGACGTTGACTTTTCTGGCTGTTGGATGAAAATTACAAACAAACAATCACGCCACAGGGCATCCATCCAGGACAACTACGCAACCTTGTGAAAGAATTTGGCGCATTGATCGAACTGTTTGTGTTGTGTTTTTGTTTATTTTCGTGCTCACTGGCTCTAATCCTATTGGGAATCGTCTGAAGCTGTTCGTATCGGGTGATCAGTAAGCAAAATGGTCAGTCAGTTGAAGCGAAAACAGAAATTGGACAAATATTATGTTTAGTCAGGGGATCAGATGATGAAACACTAGTAAATTTCGGGCAAACGCGGTAAAGGTTGTAAAAACTATCTATAAATAATACGTTTTGTTGTAACAATAGGTAAAAAATTAAAGAATTAACTTGTTTCTTTGGTAACAGTGTTAGAGTGCACTATTTTAACCGGAGTGACTTGTTCTAAAGCCTTGTTCTATTTTTTTCATTAATTTAGGTTGCGTTTAATTCAAATTAAGGCAATTTTGGTTTTTCAAAAATACATGTTAATGAGGACAAATTTTTAAATAAAATAATATTCGTGCGTTTCATAATTAATAGCGTATAAAGGCTAATGAAGTCCTTTGTCTTTTTTCGAAATGACAACAAGTTCATAAAATAACGCAATGTTTCAATAATTCATTCTTTTTTTTACTAATTCATAACTCTTCGTAGTCTTCATAACACGTATCGTGAGCGTGTATCATGCTATATGACTTAATCAAGCTTGTATAATAGAATTTTAGCGTAAGAAGTAAAATATTGTAAACTTAATCACCGTTATCATAGTCGTTTCCGGTCAGCTTCACCATCATTATCATAGTTGTTGTCAAGTTCTCTGTCATATGAAAGCAAAACTATCATATTTGCTTCTGATTAGGTCTGGACGTTTTAGCAGCCTCGTTTACGAGCTTACTCTTGACCAGAAGTTCATCACACGGCGTGTTGGAGACTTTAGAGCTATTTTAACGCAGTTTTAAAGGCCAAACCTTCTGGCAAATTAGGCTTATTTTAATGTTCGTGAAATTTTAGAATGATTCAGTGATAAGCGTCTAGTATTCGCGATCATTTCACACTTGGACGCTCCCACCTTGAACACCCATTCTTCCACCAATGACGTCATTCGTTGGTTCAAAAGTATAATAAGTTTTTACAAAAAATTAGGTAGCAAGTTTTGTGATATTTTTGCATGAACATTAGACGAGCTGCAGAAGCTTGAATTAGTTTAAGCCGCAGGCGCTCACGAAAAGCCCCGATGCACTTACGAAAAGTCACGAACTCCACCAGTCACGTCATAATTTTCAAGTGAATGACGGCGGCCATCGCGTACTACAGCAGCAGTATAAATTAACCTTGTGCTTTATAGCCAGTTTTCGGTCAAATTTCTTTGTTATATTTTTCTAATTTAAGTGATAACAGTACAATAAACCCAAGATGTCAGGTAACTTGTCATTTGAAATACCGAGAACTGCACATCTCACCATGACGATATGTATTGCCAATATAAAGCCACTTGTGAACTTCTTTGCTAAACGAACGCTGATAATTCTGTTTTACTAGTATTACTACGCTCGGGAAAACCGAATACTTATGTACAGCAGCCCATATTACAAAATATATCGACTCTCATCCCATGATAAAGTTGCCAATGAGCTATTTTGCTCAACGAAATAGAAATTCCCGGCTTCACCCTCAATGAAATTAAAAACATATTACTAACGTTGCAGACTAATTAATTATTTTATATATTAACCCATTGTATTGTATCATCAATTGTAATAATATTGTATTATTTGTATTTATTTGAGAAAGCATATATGTGACAATATGCGAATAAAGATAGTACATATATGCATATTTCCCTTAACGTAGCCTAACCAAATATTGATGTCATTGATGTGATTGCATCCCGATAATTATTTATATTCTTTTTCATCAGTTGGATCGCTTCTTATCTCAAAAGTTTATTGTCCCCCGTTAAACAGACTCCCACTGAGAAAGGTGCAGCTAGTTTTGCATTACACGTGATGAATATTTCACACACGTATCAATACAAATGTCATTACTGTTACGCCTATGCTTTGGAATATTATCCATTTTTGATGGCATCAGTTGAGCTCGACTCAGTTCGTCAAGCTCACGTACTAATAAACTGCTTCCTTTAAGAGACAATATTGGTGATACACCTAAACCATGGCTTACTGCATGGAAAATGTTATTTAATTTGCATATTTTATGGCTTATTGGCATCATTTACGATGCAAAATTGTCTGTTGCAAAATGGTAACGTGGCCGTTAAGATGTGCATTATAGTAATACTGCAGGAAATTGATCAAGTCTGGGTTTTTTAAACTCTCAATGACTGGAAACAAAATATTTACTTTAGCAAAGTTAGCGGGATTTGGTGAAGAAACAAGCAACTAATTTTGATAAGCCGCGCTTGCGAGTGACGACGATGATGATGATGATGGTGATGGTGATGATAATGATAATGATGATGTTGATGGTGCTGGTTACGATAATGATGATGATGATGAAGATGATGACGACGACGACGACGACGATAATAATAATGATGATGATGATGATGATGACGATGATGATGTTGATGTTGATAATAATGACCTTGTTTAATGAAGGTAATGATTGTGATGAAGAAGATTGCAAGAATTTTTGCTAGACTAAAAATGTTATATCATTTAAGTTATATCACATAGTTGGCTAATGTAGTAATACGTATTGTAATATGTACTCGGTATTTGATAATTTGAATAAGTTTAATTATTTAATTAAGGCAACGACAATTTCGCACCAGACAAGAATGTTGTTGTTGTCTTCGCCTCGTTATTGTTGCTGGTGGTGTTTTGGGAGCAGTGACTGGTGGATAGTCACAGTCGTGACAGCAATGGCGATGAATGATGGCGATGTTTGATGCATAGCGTGGCTGCGTGGCTGAAGCTGTTGACCATTGTCGTTGTCACCGTCATCTTCAGTTGATCTTCGTTAACGGTTGGGAAGCAGTGCAGAATTGTGAAGCATTTAATCAATTACTTCCTTTGCGGGATTCCCTGCATTTCAGTTACAACGTAATTTCCGTTCAATCATTTAATTTATTAAGTTTATAACAGAGTTGCAGCCAAAAATTGCTGGTATTGGTCAGACGGCACAGGAACTGGGTTGCCTCGTAAAAGTTTTTAGAAGCGGTTTAAATAGTACTCAGAGCACTTGGCAAAAGTTACATTCGAACAACAAGTTATAGGATGCTCGGTGCTTTTATAAATATCAATATTTCAAACGTTGATCTTATTTTCGTATGTATCTGCTACTGGTTTAATTTTTAATACATTTTAGCTCGTACTATTTTTTGAGTCGTGTAAGTTATGCCCTCGGCTTTTTTATATTATGCAATATCGATGTAATATAAATGCATTTAATTGTAATAATTATTTGTAAAGCTATGTCTGTGTGCCTAGTAGCAACCAAATAAGTGTGTAAATGAATGAATGAATGAATGAATGAATGAATGAATGAATGAATGAATGAATGAATGAATGAATGAATGAATGAATGAATGAATGAACGAATGAGTGAACGAATGAGTGAACGAACGAACGAATAAACGAACGAATGAATGAATAAGTAAATAAACAAATAAACAAACTTACAAACAAATCAACAAAACAATTTTTAAAGTTCGGGGACCGTTGAGCTCGTGGCCACAAAAGTTCATGCGTTGCTTATAATATATTATTTTTCGTTCCTATGGCTCCTCTATAGTTTCACAATGTAGTGCTAAGATCTGCAACAGTTTGATCAGAACTTCTTACAGACTTTGATTTATCATAGAACAAAAACTTTCTCTGACAACGGCGAACAGTCTAGTGAAAAGTCAACGTTCAGTAGTCAAGGGTCACTGCTGAAAAATTAATAGAAACCAACTAGAAAATAATTAGTAAAGTCGGGAGATAATCATTTATTAATTATACAATAAAACGAGTTAACATAAATACCTAGGTCCAGAAACTCAATTCTAGGTTTCCGGCAAGGCAAAGACATCCCACAAAAGTATCTCTAAAGGGCAGCGTGCATGACAATACAAAATAGTGACAAAATAGCCGAATAAACATATGTGGTAAAATGAGCTAAAGTGTTACACTGGCTAATGCCGGACAATGAACTTCAGGCTTTATTAAAAATACCAAGTAGTGGTGCAGACACTGCTTTTTCCTCTCCTATTTTGCCTTAGCCGATCAAGGAGTTTTTATATTACAATAAGAACTAAGCGGTTGAGAATTTTGCTTAATATGTATTACTAACTGGATAGACTGACCAACTGTTAAATGAGGTGCTTCTATCAGGACAAAACCAATTTCTGTGGCAAGTTGGCATAGATATATGAGGTAGGAAGGATAAAAACAGGCTTTCCACCATTGCACTATATTGTTTATGCTATATTATTTATGCTTGGCTTATCAAGTATTGTAACATAATAGACTAATGGTGTTTACCGTTTAATTCTGAGACATCCACTTCATCTTCTCTTGCCGGATCTTTTAAAATTTCATCTTTATCAGCTCCAATCTTAGCCAACTGTATAGCAAAACTTTCCACTAAACGACTAAATGAAAAATGTCCACAAGATTAATATGAAATTTCTTCAGCTGATCCTTTGAAAAATCACTTTGCAGAACTACAGGCTGCAATTGGGAGGTTTGCGGCACCTCTTTGTTGTCAAGGTGCTGCCAGAAAGAAAAATATTATTACGAAAACTCAAAAGTTTTGCCTACATAAAGGACCAAGGGGTGAAAGAAGTTACTCCACGTGAGGTAGTATCTCGCACCCGTGCTTTGTAAAAAAGTACGAATAATAGTTTTCAACAAAACCAAGGTATGGTTGCATAACAAATTGAAAAATATTTAATCAATACTAGTTTGATAATTTTTTGGTTATAAGCATCAATATAAAAATGTGAACAAACACAGCTGGGGTAATTTTTTACCCCACCTTGGTAGGCTAAGGGTTAATAAAGGAGCAGAAAAAAGTATCCATACTACCTGATTGTTTAACATATACTACTAAAGGCTAAAGCCCATTGTTTCACATTAGTCAGTGTACAAAATTCATATGCACAATGTACTCCAGTTGAGAACTTAAGTTTAACTGCCTTCACACGTAATGTATTTGTATAGTTACCTATGGAACAAAGAACTTGTGTATGTAATGCAAATCCGAACATCACGTGTCTGAACATCACGAGTTATGAATTTGTTCGTGTGTCATGTATTATGTATATGTCATATGCTAATAGAAACTAGTATACTATTATTAACTTTAATTCCTTATGTGACATTTTTAATTCTAACAATGCGATCAACACTATAACTGCAGTAGCGGAAATAGAAAGGAATATGATACTTGAATTAATTTTTATCTAAAATTTGTAATCACATCTTTCATTGTAAGCTTGTGTTTTTATCTGTGTGACCATCTAGACTCTTCGTTACCAATATTGTTCTTAATTAAGGTTAACTCTTTACAACTTTGTAAGCAATGTATTATTAATATGCTTTATCCCTGTTCCTCAATAAATTTCAATTCAATGTATTTCTGGTTACTTGCTATAATCGCAGCAAGGAAAATTATTTTAAGGTTCTTACCTGGACGATGGTTATTCGCATCTCGAATGGCTTCTTTCCTCGCTAAAACTAGACCATTACTGTCAATGCAGCTTACAGTTTCACTAACTAAATGTTTTTCTCTATATTTACGTCAAATCTTAGTCTCTGATTGAAACTCACCGAAGAAAACGCAATTACACGGTTTGTCGCGAAACTTATTGCCCGTGTTACAACTGCATAGATTCCGTGCAATGCATGATAAACTTCTCTCCACTAGTGACTTGAGCGCATGCTCAGATGATGCTGAGAAAGCCGGACACCCGTTGTGAGTGGGCAGAGAAGTTATTTTTGCTAACAGTAATAATAACTAATGGCGCACATTGAAATACGTGGAAACCATATTTATGATGGGCAAGGTGCAGTGCATGTAAAGCTTCTTTCCGGTTTCTTTTTTCTAGCTCATATGCGTACACGCAATGACGCACTACTTGACCACGAAGTTAAGCAGCGCCCGGCCAGTTTAGCAAATGTGCGGGTAACTGCTGGAAAAAGCTTCTCAGCAATATCTGTCGTCAGTGGGTTTTTTTTGTTGAAGGAAACCGCATACACAATTTATTATGACTGACACCTCTGCTGTTCTGCTATAGTTTATGTGCGAATTATCTGTAGGTGAATGGTGGCGGTGCATGCTTAGCGATCGAAGTTAAGCAGTGGCGTGCCTGGTCAGTAAACAGTTGGCGATTTGAGTGCCCGGACAATTGATTTTTACCTCCATACTATCTCCAGTTGTTTACATACGGAATATACACGCATCCGAAAGGGGCTACGTTACCTCTGTTTGCTCAGATAATTATCCTCGGATTTGTAGAGAGCCGAATGTATAAAAAAGTAGATATCTGTTTTTATGGGCCTGCAGGCAGGTAGTTCTTTGTGGATTAATTCCCTGCTGCTGTCCTTGGCTCTACTATCGTACACGCCCTTTTTTATGTTCTTTGTGTGTTATTTACCTTTTTGTATTCATGAATCTAAATAAATAATATAACATAATATAGTACAATATAATATAATGTAATGTAATGTAATGTAGTGTAGTGTAGTGTAGCGTAGTGTAGTGTGGTGTGGTGTGGTGTGGTGTGGTGTGGTGTGGTGTGTGGTGTGGTGTAGTGTGATGCGACACGACGCGACGCGACGCGACCCGACCCGACCCGACACGACACGGCACGGCACGGCACGGCACGGCACGGCACGGCACGGCACGGCACGGCACTGCACTGCACTGCACTGCACTGCACTGCACTGCACTGCACTGCACTGCACTGCACTACACTACACTACACTACACTACACTACACTACACTACACTACACTACACTACACTACACTACACTACACTACACTACACTACACAACACAACACAACACAACACAACACAACACAACACAACACAACACAACACAACACAATACAATACAATACAACACAATACAATACAATATATTATATCTATCAGTCAAAAAATCAGTATCGTTGTTAAGTAAGAATCGTGATTAGGTCAAGCCCCAGGTAACAATCGTAATTAGGTCAAAGCCTCTTCAAAAGGTCTTTTGAAGGGGCATTGAGTTAGGCTCATTACAGTCGTGTAAAAAGCCACCCTTGTATCATTTTTGGCGCTGTCTCAGAGTCTGTCTAACTTAATTTTTAAATTAATCAAAATTAGGATTACCTTTTGTAATTGTACTCGCGTAATTATTAACACCCGTTACGGTGACCAGGAGCTACACTAGATGGCTGCAAACTAGTTAAAACATGAGTGAGCAAAAGGTAAATGTAAGTTTTCTTTCAAAATTTTGCTTGTTCTCATTTTGCCACATTATAAAAATGTTTAATTGTAATTTAAAACTCGACGCAAACAAATGTTATACAACGACTTGTTTATTTATTTTTCTCTTCTCCCGATAGTTGAGCTTGTCTGCAGCTTTTGGCGGCACGCAAAAATCACAATCTTGAACAAATATTTGAAATTGATAGGTTTACAAGTTCCCAACAGCTTTGCCGGCAAGAACTGAGTAAAGTTCAGTCAAATAAGTAAACTATGAGGTAAATTCATGGAAAATAATTGGATGCTTCAGTGAGGACTTATTTATTTGTACTATTCAAAACAGTATTCAAAATTGGTTAAACAGTAAAGAACTATACAGTTGACCTTGTAGTAGCGCAGTTATTGTTAGTGTTTGTGTTAATTGAGGCATGCTGTGGAAATCAGATTATATATTAAGGGTGATTCGTTATTATTATATTTTGTTATATAATTTATTTATTTTCGATTTAAATCAATAAAAAATAAAGTAATGCAAATTTAGAAAGAATTACGTAACAGAGTATTGCAAAGAAGTATATATTATTTTAAATAGTAAATGAAGCGGCAATAGTGTGTTGCAATGATTGAAAAAGCAATGTCCCTATGTAGAATACCTGTATTATCAATTCTACAAGATCAAATCATATGATATAAACGTAATTTAACATATAACTGGCATATCAAAGCACAGAGCTAATAGGCGGCAAAATGATAGTGATTAGTTTGTGAATGTGTGATTGAGATTTGAGGACCATGCTTGGAATTTCATTGCTGCATATTGAGCTGCAGATTTTAACCCTACACACACACACACACACACGCACGCACACGCACGCACGCACGCACGCACGCACGCACGCACACACACACACACACTTCCAGCAGTTATTGTAAGCTATAATTTTTTGTTACGAAATTTAGAAGACACAAAGTCTCAAATAGGAGTGTCCAATTGATGTTACTCATCCAGGTATTAACACACATTAAACACAGATTAACTTATACATTACAAATTTTACATAAACGCTTAAATAACAAATACTAGTATTCTGTGAAATCAAAAAGGTAAAAGTTGTAAATAAATTTATGATAAAAATAATTAAATCTATTTAATATTTATACAGATACAGAACATTCTTATATGTTTGGCACAGACGTTAAAGATGGAACTTGCCAGTCTGGTGAGAATTTAAAGTAGAAAATTATATATGATGAGATGATGGCAAGTTTCATTAAGTCTCCTCGCATTTCAGATGCAATTGTAATTGCGCTTTTGTAATTGCACCAGTATTTAAAGCAAATTGTAATTGTCGGCAGAAATAAAACCACGACTGCCGATCTCAAATGGAACAATCAACACCCCAGAATTTTGTTTTTCAAGACTGGATATTAAAGCTGCATATCTGTTTGTTTACGATCTCTGGCTTTGTAAATCTTTTCTGGAATGGGACGGTAAGGTCAGGTGTTATTAAGAAGCGAGATTCTGGAAAGAAAATCGTAAGATCAGTGATTCGTGTTGTTTGTACCCTTTCGGGATCAACAGTGCCCCGTTGAGAGGTAGCCAGTCCTGGTAAATCAGCGTAGAAAATGGATGGTTCGTTGGTTGAATTAGGGATTGATTGTACAGACTTAACAATGATTGTGATTTAGAATATTGCTGTCTCCAAAGATATCTTCCTTGGTCGCATTTCTTCGTAACTTGATCAGCATATTTCAGGTTATATTATCATGTTTCTACCGCACTGTTTTCTGTAAGCAAAACCTTGAGATAATTATACTCAGATCTTTTTATCGCAGATGCTCAAATTGATTTTGATCTGAAATTAAGATAGTTTTATGCAGATTAAGGAAAGGTGCAACATTCGAGAAGAATGACATTAGTCTATCTAGACAAGATAATATAAAGTGATTTATCGCCTTCTTTGAATTTAATCAGCGATGACAGTGTGAAAGTCCTAACGGGTACTACACATTTTTCAATTTCTCTGCGGCGGTTTTAAGCCATAATGAAGAAGCCAGAAAACACGCAATTTATTCAAAATAAATTGCCTACAGCTTGTTTAGCGCCATCTACATGCAATAAATTGCATCAATTACGGACACATTCCAAGAATTCTTCTGTTATGTTATCTTTTACAGTAGACCGAGCAAGGAATATCTATTTATTTTGTCTGACGTCGTTGTCTGCTTAAAGGACAACAAAAGCCCTAGTTAAAGCAAGTCTTAGAAAATTTTCGTTAAAGAATGATAACGGTTAGAGGCAATCTTAAGCGTTTATCATACTCACGTTAAAACAATTTTCTGTTTGTTTTCATTTTAAATACTCCCGCGAGACTGTCACGGCGGCGCCATATTAGATGGCGTCACAGAACCACAACACAAATCTTTGTAGTGCACGTGCTCAGAACTCACGGCGACTGTGTCCGAGTGATGTCATACCACGTGATCAGTCACATGCTGGCTTTTCAATTGGCGGACTAAATGAAACATGTCTGCGCCAACTACCGCG
Source organism: Tubiluchus corallicola (assembly GCA_030141605.1). Classification (NCBI taxonomy): domain Eukaryota; kingdom Metazoa; phylum Priapulida; class Priapulimorpha; order Priapulimorphida; family Tubiluchidae; genus Tubiluchus; species Tubiluchus corallicola. Next base: position 150,123 of record JAQGDQ010000171.1, on the reverse strand, counting down.
ATTGAAATATTTTACAAAAATTGGAGTAAATGCGAAAACGTGAGCACTTCATTCGCTCAAGATTATACTTAGGTGATATAATTTGTTATTCCGAATTTTCTGAGGCTTACTTTTCTTGGCCTTTAAGTTTAGTTATAACGACAGCGTGTAAGGTGGAGGAAACTTGAACATTTGTGTGATTTTTGGCTTTATCCATTTTTGTATCACCACTTTGCACGCAAATACCCCCTCACCTTTCAACGCGTTTTAGAATCGCCTGACAAAGTTCGGCAGGCATGCAATATTTTCAAGTTGTGAACACTCAGTATAAATTAGAGGAGGATCTACTGCGTCGGCTTGAGTGCAAAAGAGTTCCCTTCGGCGAAAAAAAACTCTGCCTGGTAAAGGCTTCTGAAAAGACAAGAAAAGAGGTACTTGAAGCAGGTTTTAGAAAATAGATTTAAAAATTATATTACTTTACAGAATATGCATATTACTTTATGCATATATCGTACTCGGGTTAAAAATAGTTTATTTTCATTTTAAATCTCTCGCAATAGTATTTCGAAGTCGCCATTACATGACGTCCCATACACAAGTGTAAATCAGGGGAAGAAAAAGCCATGTTAAATTACGTTCCAAAAAAAACTTTCCATGCAAATCTGTATTACTTAGCATTTCGCTTAACTGCTGGAGACTTATGTGACTAGAAATAATAATTTAAAACCTTCGTGCCAATTGGTAAAATGTCGCTGGTTCACCCTCCAGGGTGCGCTACTCACTAACTATACAAAACGTATTTTAATCTTATTGGCAAGATACAGTAATTTAAAATTTTGCTTAGTTAGCAACATGTGTGCTACGAATGCTCTGATTATTTTTTCAAACTTCACACAATGTTATCTAAACTGGTTTCAAACGACCTACCATTAAAATGCGTTTGCCTAACGGTCATCGCGGGAGTTTAAATTTACATGTGTTATACAGCGTTACTGCCGACTCAAGCCCTGCATGAAAAAGCGATTTAAAATTTCAAGACGAGTTTTTTAAGCTTTAAGTAAGTGGAGAAATTTTGAATGTTAACCGAACTTCTTAATGTTATCTCTTTTCTATATGCTCAACAGACAATACGTCACTGGCTTCAATGACACCACATCAACCTTGTGTCTTATTAGGCCGCTGCTTCCAATCGCCAAGTTAGATAAGCTAATTTGTAATCACGCGTGCAGTTTGCGCCGCAATTGAACCCTAACTGCTGAACTATGAGTCCATGGGTTTGTCTGTAATTACTAATAGACTGTTGACGCGTGAAGCGGTTACAACCATGAAATGAGGAATCGTATGAACGTTGACCGGTCTTAATTTTTCTTAGATAGAACTTGCTTTACTGTTATTGTTGCATGTAATAATGCTGACACAAAATGCCACTTTAGTTAGGATTTAATCAGATTACTTTCTTGTAACACAAGACTTGTGCTAAGAGTGAATGAATGAGTATACGATTTTTTGGGAGTGAATAAAAAAGTTAGTGAGTGAGAAAGTGAGTGAGGGGGTGAACAACGAATGATCAAATGACCAAGTGACTAACTCGTTGCATTGTAAACCAGTGAACAAATAACTAATTAAATGAATAAATGAATGAAAGAATGAACGAATGGACGAATGAATGAATGAATGAATGAATGAATGAATGAATGAATGAATGAATGAATGAATGAATGAATGAATGAATGAATGAATGAATGAATGAATGAATGAATGAACGAATGAACGAATGAACGAATGAACGAATGAACGAATGATAGAATGATAGAATGAATGAATGAATGAATGAATGAATGAATGAATGAATGAATGAATGAATGAATGAATGAATGAATGAATGAATGAATGAATGAATGAACGAACGAATGAACGAACGAAAGAACGAACGAACGAACGAACGAATGAATGAATGAGTGAATGGACGGATAAACGAACGAACAAACAAACGGATAAATGAACGAACGCATGAAGATTACAGGACAGGATGGGTCAATAAAGTGAAAGAATAAAAAGATGTATAAAACGGGTAATTGAGGGTTGTGTGGATAAAAAGTGTGTGTGTGCGAGGTGTATAAGACGCTGCTAAAATGATCCCTATCTTTAGTTACTTTAGTTTATGTTATGTGTATTTCCTGTAACAAATTTTGAAAAACAAATCTATAAGAATGTTTCAGGATTATTTTTGAATGTACCATGGATTTGGTGACGTTTGTTAATTAAGTCGTCTTCATGTTTCGTAAATTTTCCTGCTCGCTTTATGCAAATTTCATTATCACGCCTCAATATTCCACGATTCGTTTGATCAGTTTTGACTGTGCAAAACAGACGGATGAAGACAGTGTTATGTTTGACGCGACTGCATTTTATTAGTCAAGATGAAACAGGCTTTTAGAAAATGCACAAATTTAAAGTGATAAAAGTAAAGTAATATTTTACGAAATAGACAGCTTGCATGACAGAAGCTATATTTTAAACATTCAAACATAAACATATTCTTCATTTAACTGTGTGAAAACTTTATTATTCAGCATAACAGTGTAGTGCCTGGGCGTTTTTATGCCCAGTTTTGTATGACACATCTGTTGTCTTACCTTGTAGTAAATGATTCCAATTGTTTAAAGCTACATGCTAGTTTGTGTGGTTCGTACTTCTCAAATAAACTTTTATCGATTCTATCGAACCAAGACAATTTACAATTCTACCCACTCATCTAAAGTTCATAACGTTATGCATGTATGTTCAGTAACTATTTTATAATACTTACATATAAGTTTAATAATATATTTTTATCTATGTATGTATTATTGTAATCCAAAGTAATTAGATTATAATCCACCCTGCATCACGTTTTTAGTCTAGTTTACAAATATACATATATATATATATATATATATATATACATTTGTCTACATGTATTGAATCGGACTATTTTACCATATGTTCGCATATAAATACATGAAAGAATGTACATGCATGTGTATGTAATATGCGCAATTTTCAGCGACGAACAGATTTTAAAATAACAGCGTTGATTGTGGGGTGCGCAAAAAATAAAATTTTTAATCCTATGTACATTTCATATTCTGGAAAATGGCCAGCAATTCCTATTAGCGATCTATATGAGAAAACTATCGCAAGAGGGAGGCACTGTCTAATCGTGAACATTGATTATAATTGTAAATTGTAATCAATGTTCTTTCTTCTTTGCACAAGTTTGTTATGCATGACTACCCACAATTTCACATTCTTGCCTCAGTTTAATGTTAAAATTTAACGCAAAAAAGTATAACGAATTTTCGTGAAACTATGCCGAGCCGAGTTTTATTCGGCGACGCTGACTAAAGATGACGCCAGCTACATGTATCTGAGCTGAACAAGTTGGAAAATAGGTTGTGATTTTTGTTGCCTTATGTTTGATCCGTCGAAACTTCTCATTATAGCTTCTCCAAATGTTCATCCGTGGTCCCATATCTTTAAATTTTACCGTAATTTCTTGAATTTTTTCACGATTGTTGGAAGCCATTATCAAAGTGCTGCAAAAAACCCATACAGTTTTCTAAAAATTGGCACATTGAAAAACTTAAGCTGTTAAGCTCTGCAAATGGAGTGGACAGCTAGTAGCATAACCTTCTCGTTATGGACACTGATGATGATGTAATTAGCACCCTAATAATTGACATAAAAGATGTCATAAAATTTTGCATCTTTTATGCTGATTTACTAATTAGTATGAAGTGAATCACGTGCAGTAAAGTGTATAAATAGTGTGACATCAGTTCTGCATATTGGCATTGTGCTTATAGCTTTACCGTTGTGTTTTTTAAAAAAATAAGTATTACTTTGTAGGCACAACACTGTTTTTATTGCTGTAACCTTGAGTAGAAAATGTGCGTAAAGTGACATTGGACTAAAATCACTAATGTATCGATTGTGGCATTCACCTGATTGTTCATGTAAACATGTAATTTGATTTAGTCAACAAACTACATACATACATATATTTGTCAACTGAACAGTTGGCAAACAGTGAACGTTTGCTAATGTGGACTCTTGTTAACAGAACAATTGGAAACTTGGGGGCATTGCATTAAAGGAAAGACAAGTCACTCAGTATGCTGGGTTTATTTTACTGTTATCACTTAAACTTAGAAAAAATATAACAAAGAAATTTGCAAAGAACTGCCTATAAAACATAAATTTAAGATATACTACCTCTGAATAGAAATTTTCAGGCGTGGTGGTTGCCGCCATCCACTTGAAGATCATGACGTAACTGGAAGACTTCGTGACGTTTCGTAAACACGTCGTGGCTTTCTGTAAGCGCACACTGCTCAAGTTAACAGAATTAGCTATCTAACTTTTTGTAGAAGCTTATTATACATTTGGTGAAGATTGACACTGCACTACTTTTCTTCAAAACGAATGACGTCATAGAAAGAAGAATGGGCACTGCAAATGGGAGCGTCCAACCATGAAGTGATCGCGACTTTAAAGTGATTTTACTAGTTACAAGAGGCGCTTATTGGAGTTTTATTACTAAATCCGTCTAACATTTTTCACAAACATTAAAATAAGCCTAACCGCCTAGAAGGTTTGGCCTTTCCTTTAACATTTTGTGACTAACGCGTAGTAACATAGTCATACAGTTAACCAGAGACTTGACAAACAGCGATCCTTGGAAGCTGGATACTTAGTCACCTGGCCACTGGTGTATCAGACTGGACATCAGAAAACCGAACCCATTTAACCCATATAGTTGTAAATTTGAATACTTGATAACCTAGATGCTGTACCTAAGACATTTTGCAAGTGGACATTTTGTAATCATAAAATGTCATAAAATGTTGCTGGAAGTACATCATTCAAAATGTAACGAGACTACATGCTGAGCCACTGTAAATGATTTAATTACGTCTTTGTTACCTGGATATTTGCCAGATCTTAAGGATAACGAGGTTCAAATAAACAGCAATCGGAAGCAACGTGGCAGAAGTTGTTACTTTTTGCAGGTTTTGACATTTATAAAACATCAATAACTAAAACACATTAAAAATTGTACATTAAATTCATCTATAAAATCTCGTGAGGCTGTGGATGTCTGTTAATTTGAACGAGAAAAAGTAAACGGAGAAACATGTAATGCGTCACCGGGATAACGTTATCGGGAATGGGAGAAGACTTCATAAGTGAAAAGAAGGGAAGTTACCCGCAGGATGGCAGGCTGGCATTTCCTGGGAGTCACAAATATTTGCTATTATTACTACATCAAAGAGCAACATGAATCCAATATGTGAATTAAAGACTGTGTCACTGACAATATTTTCACAAATTGAACTCAAGCCAAGCCTACCCTAAATCTTTCCAATATCTTGCCAGGTTTCTGTCTAGCAAACGCACAACTCTTCTGACCACACGCGAGTGTTTCATCTACTTGGGAATAACTTTATGGGGCAATAAATCTGGAGAGATTTAGGCCTAAAATTTCATTTCGTCATTTTTCCATATTTCAGTATTGGAGAATGTCTGGGTTGTTCGGCTGCAATTACGCTTCCATTTTTCTGTTACTTCGCTGTCGTGTTAACTCAAGATAACGCTGATCTGTGAAACATTTGAAATATAATACAGACTTAGAAGCGCTGTGCAAATACTCAACGAACCGAGGAATTGGAAACCTTAACAGGATTTCAGGGAAAATTTGAGACTGTAGAGTTTCATTAAAAATTTGTCGATGTCTTTTTGCGCACGTTATTAATAGGCTGTACGCCGAAAGAATTTTTGATTAGATTTATTACAGGTGTAATGGCCAACCTATTTTTCTCGATTAAAGCAATTATGAAGTAAGTCATAGCACTCGTAGTGAAAAAAATCTCTTTTAAGGTATAAGCGATAATTTTCTGTTTAGATGGACCTGTCCAGTCCTGCGTAAGTCCAGTCCAGTCCAGTCTAATCGTCTGCCTTTGATTAGCTTCTCAACTTATGTAGTTCAATGTAATATTTTTATGCCGTGTCCTTGCCATGTCCTTGTCACTGCAAATGCTGATGCTTGTATGATTGTCATCGACAATGGTGATGATGGTGATGATGATGATAATGATGATGATGATGTTGTTGCTGCTGCTGATGATGATGATGACGACGACGACAATGATGATGATGATGATGATGATTGTGACGGTGATGGTGATGAGGATTTTAGGTAACGTGAAGGTAAAACAAATAGTCTATTGCTCTGATGAAGGTTTCTTTGGCATTTTATTTAATACAAATTTTGTTCTAGAGCAAGTCATGTTTTATCAGACGAGTGCGATGTCTTCTTCTTTTTCTTCTTCTTCTGCGTTGCCTTCTTCTTTTTGATAAAGGTCGGAATGATGATGGTAATTTCTGAGGTGACAACAATGGTTGAAACAACGGTCAGTGACGGCAGCGGCAGGATCTGAGAGCACTGTGAGATGGGTGTGTGTTTGCGTGCGTATGTGTGTGCGTATTACATATACATTATACAAGAACTTTTTTTCGTTTTACGTATTTGCATCACCAAAAATTATAGTAATGCGAAAAACCATCCGTAGAGTAATCCGTAACCATTGGGCAATAGACTATTGGATGTCAATACAATTACTGATAATCGAGGACCAACCTAAGAGTTTGTCAGGGTCACTATACATAGGTCCATGTTAAATATGATAGTGAAAAACATGACTGTTTACCAATCAGATCAGTGCAGTTCTCAGTACCCTAAATAAAACCCTTACAAGAGGATTTTCAAAAAAACTTTCATTTGGGATTTTCCGTAGAGTATTTTCTCGAAGAAAAGCCTTAGCAAGAGTTTTTAAATTTGGCGTTTTTCTTAAAAATCCTTAAGTTTCTCATTGGGGCACTAGAAAAACCCTTTTCAAACCATTTAAAAACTCTTTATTTTTAACAGTGTAGCTGTAATAATCGAGATCGACTGTAGCGATAAAACAAGAGAGAAGAGAACATTGTTTTCACCGCTTCCCAGGACCTTTTCCGCGACATTTTTACACAATTTCTAACACATTAATCCCAATTGTCCTAATCGTCGCCACACATCGTTAGACTAAAATGCCGGTTCAATTAAGAGATCTCAGTATCCAGCCAGAACTAGTAATTACATAATAATTACAGACTGCAAAATTCCAACATCTTTTTTACTGCCCGGAAGAGCAATTTCTTCGTTCAAGAAGGTCATCGGTAACTGGAATATTACAGCACTAGCGCCTCGTTCCTATCCGGTATTATTCGACATGCTTGACTTGAGTTGTCGCGTTGGCTTCGTAAACGCTTGAGATGTCAAGCGGAGCATTGTTGGAAAATAAGCAGGCGCATAGAAGCGAGGAATACGCTTGCTGCTGTGTAGAATTTATAAGACCTTTGATTATATTATGTCCATTGATTGTTCGTACTGGCGAAATCAAATGACTATGAAGATATAACGTTAAAATATTTTAAACATGCATATGAAGTATGACCCTTATCGAGTTTATTTATTTATTTTTATCGTAACACACATTCGTTAAACACCAGTTGATTAATTTGCTGTATATTTACTTTAGATTTAATAATTAAGCCTATATGGCTTTAGCTCATGTACAACTCACTTAGATGTTGGTCATTATTGCGCAACTGGACCCACATTTTGGAATAACGTGATAAACTCTTCAAATGCAGCAGTATTATGACACTTACATGCTGTGTACATAGGCTTAAAGCCAGGATGATTTTTCATATACTACCCAATTTTCAAATCCGATAAAAATATACATTTTAATACAATTAATACTAGAAAGACGTTTCTGGTAATTACATAATAGATTAAATACTTAATTAAAACAGGCGGTCCCAACTATTGATGACATCACAAGCAAATGCAGGAACTGCATGCACGTGTTTCCGAAAGCGAAAATTAAAACACAGTGCTACTATAAGAGATTCAGTGTGTCGTATTAAAACTTTTAATTTTAAGTTAAGAATTCAAATTTCAAATTTACCGCTGTGCTCAGACATGAGCTGTCGAACGTGTCCAGTTCGTCAAAACAAACACATCTGAACTGTGAGGTACAGCACATGTTTTTTGTACATTGCGTTTCCGAAATGCAGGCGCTAGTGCCTGTCTAACTAGCGAATGGCGAAATGCATGAACTAGTGGCGCGAACGTGAAACTCTGTTTGTGTGGTAATAATTCTTTCACATAAGTCATTTTTGAAAAAAAAACGTTTCCTGTCAATATTTTAAAGAGTAGATTGTTTTGACCTACAGTTTAAGATTGGATCCGGTTTTGCTATAAACATCAGTTGATTAATTTGCCCTATAATTACTTCAGATTTAATATAGGCTATATAGCTTTCCCTCATGTATATTTCCGCTTGATATTGGCGTCTTTATTGCGCAACTGGGTCCAAATTTTGGAATAACGCGATTTACTTGTCAAATGCTGCACTATTATGACAGTTACATGCAGCGTATATAGGCTTAATTGTACACTGCAACTTCCTTTAGCACAAGGACACGGCTCACATGTCAACTAAAATTGGCTTAAATTGCCGAAGCGATCAAGATTCAAATTTTTGCACCAGCTAATGAGTAATTTTACGTAATTTTATCGGACTCAACGTTGCTTTAATTTCTCATTGTAATCACGAACTTGGAGATCTTTTGAAAAATTCATTTCCAATTTGTGAAAGCATTAGTTCTGCGCTTATTGGAGCGGTGAAGAGCGATGATGTGATTTCATTCTTTTGACGTTCAACTCGTTCAGCTAATGCAGTGTAGAAAAATCGACTTGCAACTAGAGAGTAAGAAGCTATCACGATAGATTACATTAAGAATTTTCAAAACACGTTTCCCCTCGCCAGCTCATCAGAGAGATGACAGAATGGAGACGCAGCGATATGTGAAGCTCGTTAAAGTACAAGTACAATTAGGTGCCAAGAAGAAAGAAAGATGTATAACGTGAAGTGAATTAAGAAGTAGTGCAAGAAATACTCTAACAAATGTACAAATTTTATAACTAAAAAAAGGAATGTATTTCCGTTATACAAAAGTGAAAAACTGGCCAAATTTTATTTGTTTTTGTTCAGCGATGAGGGCATGATGAGATACATACCCAACTGATTACGTTTTTGAAAAGGACAAAACTTAGTACCTGAGAGATAGACGTGTTTGTTAAATGATACGAGTAGAAAATCGTGCACATGCTGGCGGGGTTAGTTTGACACATAGCTTTTAAATTTTAATGTTTAGCGGCTGGGGCCTACAATCAATAACAGATTACTAATCACGAATAAATCTGTTCTTAAATCTCAGCACGAAACTTCGATTGTAGGGGGCACTATCAGCATTTGTGTGAATGCGACAGTATATCCCAACTACACATTACCACTTGAAATGAATCACCACACGCCTGTATACTCTATTTTCTATACTCTGTAGTGTTGTCGTTCTCATTTTCGTACATATTCTGTCATAGTGTACATGTAGTTTTGGTTTTCAACTTGCATTTTCGTTTACTGACAAATGTGATGTTTAAATAAGGCCACTAAAATCATAAATAGCCATAAATGATTCGACTTTTAGTACCAATTATCATGTAGTGACCATATTAACTTCATATGCGATCTATTGCCAATATTTTGTAAAGCAACAATAGTATATGTTAATTAGTTTTTATTAAAATTACTTAAGTAATTATTAAAAAATGAAATTAGTCCCTTTAATTTGGATTTAAATGCGTAATACTAAATCTACTTACAGTCAACTCACTTGCTTACTTGTTAATCACTACTGTCTGTTAATTATTATTTCTGCGCTAAATTTCTGCTGCTACCATTTTCTTCCAGTTTTTTGATTTTTGTACTTTATAAAATAAATTTATTTCAGGTTTATCCCACCGAATCAAACCGTTCTGCCGTTTTTGTTAATATTGGTTTGCGCACATCCACAATTTGAATAGTGGACGAAAACAACTGAGTTAACGCACAAGAAAACCCTCTACTTACATAAAGCTTAAAAATTCGTCTTGAAATCTTATGAAACTTACTTACTGCCGTTTTGCATAATAGACTTTGGTTGGCAGTAAGGCTTTATAAAACATGTAAATTTAAACTCCCGCGATGACTGTTGGACTCAGCCATTTTGACGCTAAGTCATTTGAAAGAAGTTTAGATAACACTGAGTAAAGTTTGAAAACATAATCAGGGTATTTGTAGCGCACATGTCACTAACTAAATGAAATTTCAAGTTACATAGTTGTCCCAGCAACCTGGATTTTATGAAATATATCATTTTGTTTAACAAAACCTGGGGACCATAATCAACTTTTATCAATGTGAAAGGCGATGTTTTATTTGCACGCTTCGTTACTTTATACCCTTTCAATTTTCATTATGGGATCAAGTTGTTACAAAGAAGCCACTTAGCTTATTAAATTTGGATCAAGTAACGATTCATCTATTGACATTTTCTATCGTCACGGGTTTTACTAGACAAGCGAGAGTATCAATATAACTCTGATTTCCTGTTTCTTAACGGTGTTTGATGGTAAAATGAGACCTCCAGACTGATCTGTTGGCATAATACCATCCATGCGTTTAATCAATCACTCATAAGTGTCTTCTCCTCTGATTCGTCTACCCATAGTCCATCAATTCATTTATCTTTCCCTCTGTCCCCTGTCCGCCCGTCTTCTGATTCCCCATCCATTTAACGGTTTCTTTCCAAAAATGATTATGCAGCAAACAGTGGCCATATTTTCCTCAGCACGCTATAAAGCGACGTGCTAACTTATTAATATTAATGTGGTTGTTTAGCGGTTTTAGTAGGCAGTGTGGAGCAGGTGACGTTATTTACATATGCCTACACGCTGTTAACATCAAGTAGGTTCGAAAGTTGTTAAAACGAATCCCGTCAGAATGCGACACTGCGCATGCGTGAGAATCTCCTGCGCCGAAAGCACCTTGCGTGCTACTCCGCTAACAACATAAAATTTATTGGTTTCGCGAATTTCGTACGCCGATTCATACCTGTTTCTGCGTCTAATAAAACATGCGCGTTGTATGTTGATTTAGAGTCACTGTAAAATTTTAAGTGATGCTGGTTATTCGTCGGCTAGGGTTACCTTAGCGCGCTGCACAATAGTAAAAGGGATGAAAATTTGTAGACGGCCTTCCCATCGCACAATTCGCCGCATTTTGACCAGGTTGCCTCTTGTGTTTAACGCCGTGGTACTGAGTTTCCTGGTAGTTCTTTTGATTTTATAACGTAGATTCCTTCATGCTTGGAATAATCTGCAGGGACAGCACCTGCCGGCGCTTGAGTGAACTGGTTTCAACTTGGAACAGGTACACAAATTATCATTAATTTTTTTGAGGCTCGCGAGTAGTCTTTTCGTTTTTTTTAAAGCAGAGCAAATGCCGTGCCTATTGTAATTTTATTTGTGTGTTTGAAATGCTTTTCGTTATGATTGGGCGATTTAAATTTACTGTTGAAAATTGTATGATGTTGCGTTAAACTTACAGGTTAAAAAGATTGTGTCAAATGGAAATACCATTCAGTTTAGTAACAACTATTATCTAGTGAGTTCAAAATGGGTAAAGCAATAATCGTAATAAATAAGTACATGAATGAACAATTATGTAACGAACAAACAAACAAATTTCTAAACAAAGAAACAGTCGAATAAATATGTCAACTAATTACTAAAAACATGGAGAAACAGAAACATAGGGGCAAATAAGCAAGCATTCTGGCGGGTATTAGAATTTAAGTAGGCAGATAAGCAGGCAGGCTAACAAGCAAGTGCAGCTACATACGCTTTTGCAAGGGGGGTGTATAAGGGGAGGGGGAGTACAGAACAACTTATTACTGAAACAATAGAGAATCTAATCCTACTTCTTAAGTATCTAGTGTTGAAGGTTCTAACGTTTTGAGCAGCCTGTATTCTTGAGGGGTGTGATTGGCTTGCAGATGTCCCACAAGCTTGTCGTTTGAATATCAATCAAGGATGTGTTCTTGGACCATCTTAGTCTCCACACATTAAGATAGCTTCAATGCATTCATTGGGGTTGAGGTACGGTAATGTCCAGGCCTTTCAATTCAATAGAAAAACATCAATAAAAGAGTTTTTAAGTCATTGCTGCGATAATGTCCATCAAGATTGCAGGCTGTGCGAGGCGTCCACACTAAACAATAAGCCATGATACAGTTTCTATTGTTACAGCAATAGTTTGATGTAATGTACTCTGTACAGCCTTACTCGTTGTTTTGTACCCCCTTGCAAAGGGTATGTACTTGTACTTGCTTGCCTGCCTGTCTGCTTGTGTGCTTACTTAAATTCTTGCTTACTTGATTGTGCAATATTATATTGTATTGTATTGTATCGTATCGTATCGTATCGTATCGTATCGTATCGTATCGTATCGTATCGTATCGTATCGTATCGTATCGTATCGTATCGTATCGTATCGCATCGCATCACACCGCATCACACCGCATCGCACCGCACCGCACCACACCGCACTGCACAGCACTGCGGTGCATTGCATTGCATTGCATTACATTACATTGCATTGCATTGCATTGCACTGCATTGCATTACATTGTAAAAAACTTAGTGATATAATGGTATAGTTATGTAAAATAAATGCAAGTTTAAGTCAGAAATTGTGTGCTCATGTTGCCCATGATCTGTTCCGATGGGCCTGACCTGCCTATACAATCTAAAACAATTGAAGGTAGTGCAGTGTTAGTGAAACAAATAGTTCGGGATCTATGTGGGTCTAACTTGCACGCCTCCCACTACTCACCGCCATCATTTTTTTTCAAATAACATGGATGCCATTGAACAAAAAAATACATGTTAACATTGAATCTACTCAATTGCCATGCTCACAAATGGCAGTAAACAAGATGGCCGTCAACATTTTTAAAAACGTCATTTTATTTTGCCTAAATGAAGCCTCACAGATCGTAATAATGTATTACCGCATAGGAAAGCATTTACATGACGCGCAATTGAATAGATTCAATATTAACATGTTTCTTTCTGCTCACTGGTATGCAGGGTGCTAGACAAGATTGGTGGCGGAGAGTAGAGAGTGTATGGGGGGGGGGGGGGAGGCTGCAGTCACACCCCCATGACTCACGAACTAAAGAACATCCTGCAAACTTTCTAACTATTTTAATTTGACGAAAAAAAAACCTGTTTTGGCTTTGCTATCAACATCGTCACAATAATATGAGCCCAATAGCCTTTGTCGTTCGATATTACATAAACAGTCGTTGCTTACCATTAGTAGAAGCATTTTATTGAAAATCGTTCAGGTAGTAAAGAAGTAAAAACGGAATGTGCTAAAGTAGACTAAACTAAATATTGTTTTTGTTGCTAGTGTTGTTCTAGTAGCTGTCGTCGTCGCTGCTGTTGCTGTTGCCGTTGCCGTTGTCGCTGTCGCTGTCGTTGTCGTCTCGTTGTTGTTTTATTATTAAACAAACGTTATAATTAAAATGTTTTAAAGAAGTTTTATTTTTCTGGTATATCAATAGGGCCTAGTCATTATTAAAATAATTCAGAGCAGTTGAAAGTTTTAAAAAATTATTTTCCATCAAGTAGGAATTTAGAACAGCAGGATACAATTGCGTGCAGCAGTACTAACAGCAATTTTTTGATGTATTCATCATTTGATTATACTGTGCTTCAAATGCCCATGCTGCCGCTTCTAGCTGTCTTACTGTTTCTAATTAAATCCAGACAGAATCCGTTTTGTTTACGTACCAATGTACAGAGAGAGCGGGGGAATTGTATAGCCAACAATTACAAGAAATGCTTCCAGGGAATTACCGTTAAGTGCCAACTAATCTCGCTGGAATACTTTGAGAGCTCTGAATAGCCATCAGCCGAGAACGAAGTTAGGACTAAATTGAATTGCCACAAGTTTTATATCTCGGGCTCTTCAGTGGGAGCATTAAAGTGCATTAGATACACGGTGTAAGCAAATTGGCGGCGAAAACTATAGAGATTTATCTGAAAATTTCATGAACATTTTACTGCTGAGCGCACGAGGGTCAGTCTCCGTCTGAAAAAGACGTTTGTGCCATAGCGGCTATATCAGTGGTGGTTATAGTATAATATCCCTTACAATGCGCGTAAGTTGCTCAATTGTTTGGGTAATCGCCCTCTGTGCTGAAAGTTGTGAGTTCGATGCCCCAACCGCGTCGTGCCAAAGACTTTTTCAAAAGATTCTTGCTAATCGTTTACGGGGAATTACGCAGCAAAATCAAGTTTATAATGCTTCCCCGTTCTAGTGCGTCTGACGCCAGTACAAACTGTTTTAACATTAAAATGTGTCAGTCAGTAGTCTGGAAGTACACACAGACTGTGCTTCAAAAATCATTCCGCGCTTGGGTTGTTCTCAAAAGCTTCCGTTTTAGAATCTGCTATTGTTACAGTTAATATCGCTGTTGCTGTTACTATACCTAGCAGTGTCACAGTACTATTGCCATTATCTTTGCACCATAAGTCCATAACTGTAGTCATTACTATGGTCATTGTCATTATCACTGTAGACGGCCTTTATTACTTGCCATGGCAATTATCTGTAACTATCGCTCTCTGTAATACTAATTTGCTACAACCTGGTGGGTTTTTAGCCACGCCATTGCTTTACCACTACTATTGTTGGCGCTGCTGCCACCATCGTTGACACCGCTGCCGCCGTGCCCGTCACTGCTGACACCACCGTCACTGCTGCCACCGCCACCACTATCGCTGACACCGCAGCTGCCGCCGCCACCACTGCTTTTACTACTATTAATGTTAGACCACTCACTATTGTCATATATCATATTCACCATCGTAACCATTAACAATGTGATCAACAAAGCGTTGTACCAACCTTATAAGTTAAACTTCGTGTATCGTTGTTGCACTTGTGGTCACAATCATAGACGGACATACACACTCCTGAAATCCACAATCTACAGGGTAGAACAATGATCAATTACGCATATAAAATAGTTCGGAAGCAGTATAAGTATGAAGATGTCAGAAAGTGTTACAGGGGTGTAAGAGAAAGGGTTGCGAAGTACCAACTGGTCATCAAGTAAGCTGCTCTTTCCAGATTCAACAAAGGAAAACATTTTAGGTGGAACAAATAATAGTCTATAGGTTGGTTTCATTTTGTGAATGCCTTTACTCATTATAGTAATTAGATCCATATATCATCGGATTGTCATTTGCAGTCGTAAGGGAATAAGGGAGTATTTCATCACGTCTGCTCTGCTGTATATATATTGCTTCTTCGGCTGAGCAACATTCAGTTAACAGAAACAGAGGCAAATCAGCCGAGAGGAAGTTTATCGTAGCTTAATACGTATTTAATATTGGCGCTACATTATTATAACGTGCATTAGCAATGCAGGTGGCCATATTGATTGCCGTTCATGTTGCTTTGTTGTTGTTTTTTGTTATTTTTGTTGTTCGTGCACGCACAATTTTCTTAAAATGTTTCAGTTTTTTAACTTTGCCATGCGTTGCAACACAAAGTCATTTTTAAAATACCTGCATATCTCTAACTAGTGGCTACGCCCAGACAATTTTCTAAATTACCGAGACTATTTAGTCTTAAACTGGGTTTGAAAAACCCTTGACTTGCCAGTGTTAAAGGACAAGAAAAGAGGCAATTGAAGTAGGTTTCAGAAAAGTAGCTTTAATAAATTATACTACTTTACAGCAATTTTTTGCCTTGAAAGGATTTTTTGTTTGTTTTCATTTTAAATCTTCAACAGTACTGTTCCGACTGCGCCCATACATGACGTCATATATGCACAATGTAAATCAGCGGAAAAAGAGTGTAATGTCCGGGCCTACCAATACACAAGTATTGCTATACTGAAAAGTAAGGTATGTAAAGAATAGATGAGCATAAAGATCTAATAGATGTACGTGGACACGGGGATTCTCCGCCTACGTGAATTCGTTTTACCTATCGTTATTTAGTGCAACAGTCGTTGTAACCTAAAGCTGCATTCACACCCATCATCTAAACAAAGCATAAATATACAACAGAACGCATCATATAAAATAATGCAAAAAATATAATTAGTAAAATAATACAAACACACCATGTTTACCCGGGATAAACAACTATAGAGATGTACATGTACTTAGCTGAACACTTGATAGTTGGAAGCTGGCCAGTTACGCATCAATACCATGGATCCTACCATGCTCCTCGTCTAGATCTCCTGTATGTATGCACCTCCACTGCATTCCAGGACACACTCTACTCCAGGTTTGTCTCCTCATCAACTCCCCGTTTGTAGACTCTGACTCCTCCAATGACAATAATTATGCCAAACGTAACCACATCAGCTATCACTGACAGCAGTGTTTCCTCATTGACCTCCAGATCCAAGTCTTCCCGTCTCCAACTACAACTGGTATTACCACTGACTCTTGTCTTCCAGGCTCTAGCCGTTACTATAGCCCAGCAGACTAACGTGGAGTTTAGCAGTCAATCTGCCAGCAATACCACAGGATCTCCAAACCATACAAACGAGACGCAGGCAGGTTCAGCCTCATATGGATTCAGCCACTAACATGGATTCGAGCACAAACGTGATCAATGTGGACGTTCTAACCAGTATAAATGCAAATAAACAGGTAACATTGTTTACAGTCATGCCGACTAGCAAATAAATATGACAAAACAAACTAAATACTGGTTTCAACAATAAGATAATGCACAGTACGCCATGACATATCAATTCTGCCCACTCCCCAACTCGCGGGAAGAAACCCGTTTTTTCTGATTCACCTGACCAACGCTTCACCAGGCACAACTAATCTACCAGAATAATCCCAGCAATCAATACTTATATAAGCTGACCATCACAAAGAGGAAATGTTAAACTATGTCTCAAGAAATTTTCCATGCAAAGTTATATTACTTAGCATTTCGCTTACCTGTTTGAAAGACTTTATGTAACTACAAAAGAAAATTATTAATTATTTAAATGTTTTCACCAATAGGTAAAATGTCGTTGTGTCACCTCTAGGGTGCACCACTCACTAACCAAAAAACCTATTTTTAATCTTATTGACAAGATGCAGTAATTTTAAGTTTGACTTAGTTAGTGACGTGCGCTATGAACGCTCTGATTATTTTTTCAAACTTTACCCAGTGTTATCTAAACTTGTTTCAAATGACTTATCGTCCAAATGGTCGTCGCGGGAATTTAATTTTACATGTTTTATACAGCGTTACTGCCGACGCAAGCCCTGTAAGCAAAAACGCAGTACGTAAGTATAACATTTCAATACGAATTGTTAAGCTTTATGTAAGTAGAGGGTTTACTTGTACTTTAAGCGTTTACGACTAAGTGTTTCGTGAAATTTTGCCCTCCCTATACCTATGGAAACGCAGCTTACATCCAGTTCAGTAATATCTTTCCGTTTGTTTGACGCATGTCTGACGCATAAATACCCAGACAGTTGCTGAGAAGTGCAATAAAGTGTATCCTTCTGACGTTCACGCGTATTATGACTTATGATCGCGCGTTTGAAAAGGCTTATTACCCATGAATCTTGATAAATTGTCAATAGTATTTGCGACTAACAAAAATCCAATACGGGAGTCGTTTTCCGTAACAGTAAAGTGATACGAACGGCAGGCTAAATGATGCTTATTTCAATCAATTTTTCAATGACATTATTTATAAATGTATCATAAAAAGCACGCATAGATACACCACGCAAATTAGTCAGATGTTTACTATAAACCATTAGGCATAAACTATTAGGCAATGAAGGTCTTATTAAACAAATCGTTTGAATTCGTTTTTAACCTGTTTTGAAGTAGCTTTTTTCAGATCATTCATTTATTTGCACATTAACTCATTTATTCACAGATTTTATGGAAAACTCTTGATAAAATCTTAGAACACAAGAAAACCCTATACTTACCGTGCATTTTTAAATTATCATATCTTGTCAATAAGATTAAAAATATGTTTTTGGTTAGTGAGTGGCACACCCTGGAGGGTGAGTCAGCGACATTTTACCAATCGGCACAAACCTTTTAAATTATTATTTCTAGTTACATAAGTCTTTTCAGCAGGTAAGCGAAATGCTAAGTAATATAGATTTGCATGGAAAGTTTTTTGGGACATAATTTAAGATTTCCTTTTCTTCCTCTGATTTACGTTTGGGCAGGTGACGTCATGTAATAGCGCGGTCAGAACTGAATTGCAGGATATTAAAAATGGAAACAAACAAAAATTCCTTTTAGCGCGAGTACGATATACGCATAAAATTGCTATAAAGTAATATCATTTTTAAGGCGATTTTTCTGCAACCTGCTTCAGCTACCTCTTTGTCTTGTCCTTTAACAAGAAAGTGGGGATAGAGCTTATTAGATTTGTCTATGACTATATGACTAATGGCTTCAGCTCTTCTTGAACGTTTCTGGTCAGTTATGTCCAGTGTGTATCTGTGACCCTCCGCTTTTGTCAGAGAAGAGAACACGGACGTTGGACACGTTTCACACTAAGGCCACTAAGACTATCTAATAATTGTCTCGCACAGTTTGGCATTTCATGCAACTTTGTGGTCTCAATGGAAATCCAGTGATAAGCTGCGTTTATGCACCAAATTAGCTGTGACAAGTTAAGGCACCTGCTCCCACCCATTATCCTAGATTTCAGGATCGCACAAGCTCAGAAAATAGCAATTGGTCAATTCATTTATCTTTCTGCTTTCTTATTTACAGATTACAAGACTGACGTAGGCTGTTACTTTTGTCGTAAACGCTCCGCGCAGTAAGATTTCAAACTTAAATGGACAATTCAGTGGAACACTATAATAATTGTCAGGAAAGAATCTCACCAAAATCTGCACACAGTCGAAGCCTCGTCGTTTAAGCCGCATGAAACGAGCTACCTCGTTGGAAATCAACAACTCGTGAGCAATAAAGCCAACAAGAAAAGAATAAAAACTGCCCACAAAGAAAGATTTAAGGCAATTTTATTGCAAACCGTAACGTTCCTGTGACTGTCGGTGACTGTTTGTGAGATACTGTGGGATTTGACAAAATAACGTATTTTACGGGCGCTGGTTTTACATGTTTGATTCCGTGCTGCGTATGATTTATTAAGAAACGTAGGATATTCCCGGCGGAATTATTAATAACCTCCTGTTGCGTTAATAAAGAAGAATGGTATGAGCTGACTGAATAATTCACAAAGAGAATCAACGCTGTTCTGTGAGTTTCATTCCACTTTGACGACTGTCACTGCAGCACGGCTGTTCTCGCCTGATTACCTTATCTCCAAGCGCAGAGAAGGTGGGGAAAAGAGGAAACGAACACGTAATCCCCCTTTCTGACGTGTGTGAAACGGCTGGTGTATTTTCATACAAACTGTGAAATTAAATCTCGCATAACTTTAATTAGTTTGGGAGTAATAACGAAAAACGAAGGTATTGTATGAGAGAACAGGGGCGTTGAGGTGGGCTTTTGTTGCGCGTGTTTATGAGGCGATGTACCACGTGGTAATCACGCATCGTCGTCATGATTGTGCCACCTCAGGTTTCGGCGATGCTGATAGTACTCATACCTTGCGTGGCTGTGGGTATTCTCATATACATACTCATGTCTTTGCACACTAAAATTGACGAAAATGTAGAGCAAATTGAACTAGATTTGGAGCCTATTAATGAAAAAGACGTTATTATGCATGACAACGTACTCGGTACTATGGTATAGCAGCTGTGCGTGCGTGTGCGTGCGCGCGTGCGCTGCGTGCCACTATGCATTCGCGTGTACTACAGCAAATAGATGTCACTAGCTGCAAGTTTTAACAACGAAGTCAAAGGAGTTCATGTTTTATCAAAACAGCAGCTATTCGAGGATAAACTTTTTTCCGTATCTTCCTGTTCCATTTTGTCGTAATTATGTTTGTTTTATGAAGCATGGAGGGTTTGTATATACAGTGATCAAAATAATTAAATGATTGGTTTTCCTTCGTTATTAATTAATGGTGCTAAATGAGGTCATTTCTATGTTGATGAGGTTCGGAGATTTTCACATATACGGCTTTTTGCAGTCGAAGCTAAAATTTACGTTCAGCCATAATTTAATTATTTTTGAGTAATTCACCGTTCTGTTTTACTACGTAGAAATGTTACGTAATGACTCCCAATGGAATAGACTGGTTAGGCTTCGACATTTTAGCTGTAGATGTGATTAAACGAAGACCTAATATGTTACATTTCTAAGAAATGTGGGCCTGCGGATAATATAGTTGAACCTGTGAAGCCATCCTGCGTTTCCCCTCCAGAATGCCTTTGACGTGATGCTAAAATAATTTTTATCTTCTGTAAATATAGCGTAGAATAACACAGATCACAGGAGAGTACAGAGAGTAGATTATATTTACTGCTGTTTACTGCTTTGCTGCAGTAATATAGACTGAATAAGACTTAGCTAACTGACTATATCGATTTTTTTATTATTGCCAAGGCAATATTTGACATGTTGAAGTTGGCTTCTTTCTTTACCAATGTGATGACTGTCACATAACAATTTTTTACAAAAGTTTGGATCTACTTCTGTATATGATTAATGCGCGTCTGTGTGACTATTTAGCTGTACATAATTTGTTTTTCATGGTCTAAAATATAGTTCTGCTTATGAAAAGAGTATGGCCTCATTAATCCAGACGGTACCACAACTTTAATGGCACAGTGTTAGCATAATTCAAAAAGTTTTAGCAAAAAGTAATCAATGTCTGCGATTTCCTGCATAGCTATCAAGGCCCGGCAGAAGGAGGTTTGTTTCTAAAAACGAAATTGTAGTCGCAAGTTGTAGCTACCTTCAATACTATCTGTCCCAAAATATGTTTTTAAATGTTATTTTAGTACTTCAAAGCACTTAATATTAAAACAACACAAATTTTATTAAAAACTTTAATTTACACTGTTTTGAAAACATTTCTGATTTTATCGGTAGCATTTTCATTTCGGACGTTTCATTTTCTTTCCGTGACTTGTTCTATTCAATTATAAAGGTTTGTGAGCTGTTTGAGGAGTTAAAACTGACACGTCAATGTTAAGTATTATAGTATCTTTTATAAATTCTTTTTATTCTCGTAAGATTTACCATTCTTCATAGGTACTAGTTATAAGTACGTATATTATATACTTATATAGTGTATAATATATGCTATACATTATACACTATATAAGTATATAATATATATGCTGAAACAGTATTTAAAACAAGCTGTTTGTTCATTACTTGGGCTTCTTTGTAAATACATAATTAGTGCATAATTTTCGATAATATAGGCTCTGCCTATGTAAACTGGTTTGTTGTTTGTGTAATCCCACTGATGATGACACCTGATTGCTGTCGAAACGTTTGGACATGTTTTTCAACCAGTTGTAAATTAATGTTTTTGATAAAAGTAGTGTTGATTTAACAATAAATCATTTTCAGTAAGTAAGATGTAATCTTGAAAGTGGTATTAAATATCAAATACAAAAGTTTGTAAATAACTTGCGGAGATTTATATTAACAGTTGTACTTAATAATCGGTAGGTCACCCTTTAAGCTTAAAAGTGGCAGTTTGCTAACCAACCATCATATAGTCAATCACACAACAGCTTGCAATGAAACATTAACTCCATCATTCTCAGTGACTCCTATCTTTTACATTCCATGCCAGACTGAGCTGTTATACAGCACTTACGCTACTTCCTAAATTTCAGCAGCTAAAGGCCATACACACGCTCATTGATTTTTACTGGCATACAAGCAAATTGTTTTACAAAAGGAAATATATACAGCAGCCTGAGAGCTAAAATGTACTTCATTAGCAGGCTATTACGGTTTTCGTGATAAATTATGCCTTAGAACGAGCAAGATCAATTCTTTCTCCGTGGAGAAATTTAATATGCGTGTAACGTGAGCACGAACATAGTTCATTAATTGGAATTTTTATTCACATCTAGGGAGCCATTAGGAGCTATGGGCATTCTGTCCCGCCCTGCGCCAAAACAAACTCAGAATCTTAATTTGCTTTGTTGAAAATAACTGAAAGTAAACCGATTTTAAACGTTGCCCAGGAAAGCAACCTTGGTCACGTACGACTCTATTTTGTGTTTCGTCGCTGCAAACTTTATTTAAAAAATATAAATAAAAAACACCAACTTTTATCTCTTTGCTTGCTAGCTGTTTTCGTTGAAAAACAGAAGATGGCAGACCTGACGGCAATATTCATAATGACGTCGACCTTAATTCAGTGTAATAAAATAAGAAAAATTTTGAAAACATCAAAACATAGCATAATATTAAAACTTTCGTTTGTATTCGCACCGGATCGTTTAAATATAATGCTACCGTAACGCATCGTTAAAATATCATGTTGCCACAGAACAGTTTTCTACACCCTTTTGAAAACTGAATACTAATGAGCTGCAATTAATTCTCTAATTAATTACTGTAGGTGGGTAATTAGATTTTAACGTTTACTCTCAAAAGGCATCATTCACAGGTTTGTTGTAAAACATCACCCTCAATTGTAAACGAATTTTTTTAGCTCATAGTCACGGTGCAGGTAAGAGTAATTTTTGGCTGGCCTCCAAAACCCTATGAGAGTAAATCCTATGTACCTGTGTTGCGGGTGACTTTACCTTTGTAGTTTGATGATTAGCCATTTCTAGGGCGCTGGGAAAGGGTCTTGTTGACCTTCAGGGCTAAGCTGTGGTTCCAGAACTGGATCATGACCGTCTGCGTCCAAAGGTGGGGTTAATATTCGAATATAAAATCTCTGGTTCAATCATTGTTACTACTTCACACTGAAGCTGCAATAAAACTTGTGTGGAATAATTTACATTGTTTTAAATAGTCACTCAGTAAGTTGGGTTTGATTTACTGTTATCAGCTAAACTTAGAAAAATATAACAAAAAAAAATTGCAAAGAACTGCCTATAAAGCATAAATGTAAAATATACTATCTCTGAATATAAATTTTCAGGCGTGATGGTTACTGCCATTTACATGAAAGTCATGACGTAACTGGGAGACTTTCTATAAGCGCACGCTCCTTAAACTAATTCAAACGTCTGTACTTTACCTAATGTTCACGGAAAATATTACAAAATTAGTTATCTATTTTTTGTTAAAACTTGTTATACTTTTGGTGAAAACTGACAGTTACTTTTCTTCAAGAAGAATGACGCCATTGGAGGAAGAATGGGCATTGAAAATGGAAGCGCCCAAGCAAGAAGTGATCGCGACTTTAAAGTGATTTTACTAGTTACACGAGGCTCTTATTGCAGTTTCATTACTAAATTCTTCTAACATTTTTTCGCGGACATTGAAATAAGCCTAACCGCTTAGAAGGCTTGACCTTTCCACTAAAGAACGTCTGATTTGTTTCAGCGGAATCCGAGTTTTAATAATGCAAAAACAACGGTTATAATTGTTGATAGCTACATGACACCTCTTTATTGTTTTTATGCTGCATCATCGGTCAGAACACTTTCACTAGCCATCCAGTGATTTAAAGGGCTTTTAGTTGCTTTTAAAGTAATTTAACTGTGAGTTGATGATGGCAAGAGCAGGTCGTAGACAAACAATTTTAGTAATTTAAGCAGACAAGTAAAATAATTTAAGCAATTTATTTATCAATTTTCGTTTTGGTTTGTGGGGGATGTGATGCTGTGATTATTTAAGGTATATTACTATGACAGCAGTATGCGTTAGTTTATAATTTAACGTATATTTCTAGGTAGGTTGTGAAAGTGCTCTGACGCAAGTCTGCATCGAAACGTAAGCAAAAGGGAGTTACGATGTTATCAACCATAACCGTTGTTTTAGTTGCATTATTAGAAATATAACATCGTGAGGTGTAGTTGATGTAGTAGTTGGAATCACAACAAAAAATAATAACCCAATGTTTGATTCATTAAGTTTCAATAATTCTGCAGTCAAACTGTTGTACGTTAATATACATGTTTTTTTATTCACTCGTACGGCAATTAGGTAACTTTTTCCTATTCCATTCCTCCATATTCACCAATTTTAGTGAATAGCATTTCATTTTTGTCTCTTATGGGAAGTGTTGTACATTTGAGAAACTTTTTGGAAAAAGTTGAAAACTTGAATAAATTACAAAATGTCGTTTCAAGAGCTTTGTAAATTTGTTAAATGATGTCTGATTACAGTAATTATAAATTCACATTAAATCATTTCAGGAGTGTGAGTAGTTGGAGGGGGGGGGTGAGTGGATGGGTGAAAGGCAGTGGTAAAGAGAAATTTATTGGAATTTTTTACTTTTATTTTCTTTACAAATCTCAGCAGATACAATGCAGACTCATAGTGAGGTAGATTTATAACTTCTTATGCAAGTGTTTTTCTTTACCAATCAGTACCTATAGGCTATAACGCGATATGCCTACCGAGCCAATAAAATAGTTCGTAATATTTCCAATTAAACTTTAGTTTTTAACCAACTGTCCTATTTGTTATATAATTTGTATTTTCTTTTAAAGTGCTTCGCCATTTCGAAATGTTTTCGCTTATTATAAGGGATTAGCCCTTATTTTTAGTGCTCTGATTGACTTTGTTTTGAAATAACAGTGGACAACAATTAATTTAATTTAATGTAATTTAATTACAATATAACTCTTGTATAATTACACGCTATTGCCGAAATAAAAAACTTAGCCTATCCTAAACTTATCGCCAGCTCCAGCATTTATAATGTTAGTACATTACTTTAAAGTAAATGGCATGCCTTTCAGTTAGGTAAAGGCGTTTTTACATTAAGATAAATGGCATTAATCCTTAATGATTTTCATACAGGCACCTAAATGTAACCTATAGTATATTTGCACCTGTTTTGTTGACTGATTGGTTGATTAGTGCGGAAAGTTTATTAACTAAAAGCCATTAAACCATTACCAATTGTTCAACTGACAGATCGGCTCCTTTGATCAACCAATTATAAGAGCTTTAAATACATTAGTGGTTACAGAATTACGCCACTTTGAATTTTTCTGGAAGGTTATGGCGCGCTCAGACGTAGAGACTTCTGTCGCAACTTGCTGCAAACTCAGTGAGAGAGAAATTGCGCCACAAGTTGCGAGAGAAGTTGCGAGAAAAATCTTTACGTCTGAACGCGCTATTAGTATTTTAATATTTCTTTTCAGGCTGAACAAACCTATTTTTTCTTCCTGCCTTCATCTAACGTTCTTGTTTTCCAGTTTAATATTTTATATTTTGACGCAGTCCTTTTATTATTGCATTAATTACCCTCTTGTAAACCATTTGTATTTGTTGTGCTGTATTTGCATGCTATTAAAATTTTATATCCTTGTGTAATAATCACACTGTTGTCGCGATGCAATTTTATGTTGGCATGATGCCAAGAGTGATAAATTTTATGAATTGGCATTTGAGGGGAATAAACCAGTATTAATATAACACTTTTTCGTTTAGCATTTTATTAATAATTAATTCCAAGAAGTGTTGTGTGGCTAAAACAGTTTTTGTCTTCGTAGTCTATTTATTATTGGTGGACGTTAGCTCAGTGATAAAAAAGTCACTTCGCTCGCTGCCAGACGTCATACCTAAGAAAGGTTAAAAATGGCACCTGTGTCTCTGACAAACATTCGAAATTTCTGAGTAACAGTACAGTTATAATGGTAAATAACTTAATTATCATCATCGCCATCATCAACATCATCATTATCATTATCTGTTTTAATTTGTCGTACCAGTTAGGATATCCAAAAATATTATTTTATCAAAAATAAACTACGTGTCTAAACAATTTCAAATGATGTTATTGCATGCTAGGAATTGTATTTTCAGAAGTCCCAAGAAATATGTTGTTCCAGGTCCCGTGCCGGTAAATCTAAAACATTTACTATCTGTAAGTAGCTTTAAAATGCTTGCTTAGTTGAACTGTTTTCGATAATTTGAAACACACAGCTTGATCGCAAAATGTTTTTGCTGAAAACATAGATATGCCTTTTGCAAGTTAAAATTCAAGGCACTGAAAGTGAAATCCTCCCTTTATAACAGTCACCATTCTTCGGTACATAATTTAAGCAACTGAGACAATTCCGTATATGGTGTTTTGTTCGGCTAGAGGCTGTTGCTTTCCAATTACGTAGATGTCGAACTCGTCACAACAAGCGTGATTAGTCATTATGGTCTATTGGTCCTCGAGATTAGTAGTAAGTGGCCGCTAACCGTCACGTCGCAATCCTCAATGCAGTGGGCTTCTTCGACAGACGGGGCCATTGAAATCCTGATAGATGGCTTCATTCATTCTTCAAGTAGCGTATATTAGCTGTATTGGGTGCTAAATTGTTCCTTGGACAATATTCCAGCAATAAAGAAGTTACCCGATAAATAAGACCAAACTGAAGGCAAAGATGTCCAATTGCTTCTAGACTTAATCTGCACCCACTGGTTACCTTCAACAAGGTTACGAAATAAGGTAAAAGTATGAAAATACGGTTTTGCTATTTTGAAATTTGAAAGAGCACCACCACACACACACGCGCGCGCACACACACACACACACGCACGCACACACACACGCACGCACGCACACACACACACACACACGCACGCACACACGCACACGTGGACGCACACACACACACACACTCCCTCACATACGCATGCAAACACACACCCATCTCACCGGGTCTCAGATGCCCCCACTGACCGTTGATTCAACCATTGTTGTCACCTCAAAAATTACCATCATCATTCCGACCTTTATCAAGAAGAAGAAGACAAAGCAGAAGAAGAAGAAAAAAAGAAAAAGACATCGCACTCGTCATAAGTCCTGTCATCATCCGCTATCAGCGCAGTATTGTTCGTCCACCAGAAATCAAAATCAGTTGCAATACCAGCAATAAAAGCTCTCTTAAACGAGTGGCCGATCACTCCCGCTTCAGATATCTACATCTGAATTAAAGAGGATAGAACAGAATATAAGTGAATTGAATTGAATGAAATTGAATTGAATTGAGTTGAATTTGCACTTTATTTACACATGTGAATAAATGACAATTATATTTTCCTATGCGTGTTTGAAGATTGAATTTCGTTATTTATATTTTACGCACATTTAAGAATAGTGCACCGTCGTCCTCGTCGCCGTCATTGTTGTCGTTTCTAT
The DNA here is from genome assembly GCA_030141605.1 of Tubiluchus corallicola. NCBI lineage: Eukaryota > Metazoa > Priapulida > Priapulimorpha > Priapulimorphida > Tubiluchidae > Tubiluchus > Tubiluchus corallicola. The sequence goes on along the minus strand of JAQGDQ010000171.1, from coordinate 122,880 downwards.
CAAACTTATTAAAGCCATCATTACCACAGTCATCATAGCGGTAACCCAAATGAGCTGATACATTTGCCCCCATTAGTGTCATTATCAAGGCTAGATAATCAGTTGATTAACATTTTGTAAGGATTTGTTTTAGTTTTACAAAAACAAAGCCAGGCAGCAGCACAGCGCTTGTCTGCATTGTATTACCAAACCTTTCACAACCACATGGATCGCTTTTCACTTTTATTTTAGCACACTGATAGCAGTTGCGTGGTTGCATTTCTAACAAGCTATCGTCGTCGGTCATGTGCCATTAAAATACCATGAAACCAAGTTCTTCATTATCTGTGACGATCGCTTGGCAAACAACGCTGGAAGATCCACGTGCTCATAGTGCTCTTAAATGTCGCAGTAAAATAAACATAGAGCTCCTTCAAGAAATGTCTTTTATAATGGTTCGAAGCTTAGCTCGACGTCGTTGAGATTTCAAGATCTACATTTATATATAAAACTCAAGATAGGCTGCAAAGTTTTCACGCTTCCTCACCATGGGGAATGACGTAAATATATAACGAACTATTATGAACTATCTCGCTAGTTACCAACTAGCCCTATCAACAATTCTACGTACATATACACACATGCACACACGCAAACACGCACACACGCACACACGCACACACGCAAACACGCACACACACACACACACACACACTGTGCGTGTGCGTATATATATATATATATATATATATATATATATTTATATTTATATATATATATATATATATATAAATATCTATATAATCATTATTTGCCATTAAAATACATTGATAATCATTGAAAAAATACTTTACAGAGATTGTCAATTAGTGTTAGTACTTGCAATGCTAAAGGCTAATGCGTCAGTGCAATTTGAACGACTTTGCAGTAATCCGAAAAGAGTAGAAACAATACTTAATGACTAAAAATAAAACGTATTTACAACTAATCACAAAAATTAAAAATTACGATTTAATTAATCTGGCCGTGAATAGAGAAATTCTGAATTGTTGTGCATGTTGTCGTACTAGTGTGATAATATTTCATGTTTTTTTAATATTAATGATTCTGATTTTGTTTTAAATGCTGATAGGGACCTGATTTGTTTAACCTGTGATGGTAGAGAATTCCAAAGTAGAGTTGCTTACTTGTTCACTAGCGGTTATTGTCCTAATTTGTTTTAGATTACCCGTTCTGCAATTGACTATAGGAATTGGAAGAAAGCTAAATCTGTTATTTTGAAATGGTTTACTGGTGTTGTTAATGTATTTAAATACGAAGGGCAGAGTAAAACGACTTGTTAGGGGTTGATCGTTGTTGCATTTGCACTGCATGTCGTCCGAGTAGAGAACGATGCTTATAATATTTATAAATGACTATTGATGTGGGTTAGCTGTGTCTGGTAAGTCATGTGAGCATTCATTTGTTTCTGATGAAGAGAAATGTATCGGTTGGGAATTTGGGTCGGATTATAATCTTCACGCTGCCTCCGTTAATGCGCGAAGCTAAATCAAGTTCGCTTTCTCGCTGGGGATGTGCCGTTGCCAAGGAAATGGGTTTCACCATTTCTGGAATCAGCCTGAACATGAGGAAGACCCGATTGTCCCAGAATTGTTTGGCTAACTTTCAGGCTGAATCGCATTCATTACCGCACGATTGAGTTACCTCAATGTGTACATACATAAGTTGTCCATTATTTCTGAAAGCATCTTACGCAGTTTAAGCACTAAAATTTGTTTGGAGGAGTGGGCTGTAATAATGGGGAATCTGGCTCCACTGTAAATGTTTTTCATTTTATAATGGTTGAGTGTGCTGCTTAGATGCACAGAATGTTCGAATGAACGTAAATTGTTTCTTTCTGGATTCTATGATTACAGGCTCAGAATATGGTGAACGTTTGGTCACGTACAGCTCCACTTTTTGGAGTTTGGTGATATAAAAATATATTTTTATTTATTAATTTTGATTTAAAGTTAATTTTAGCATATAAAGAGCTATATAAAAGTTAAGATTTACGCTAAAAACTAAGAAAGACTACACGTCATGCACTATTATAAGAACTACAAATATAATAAAGACATATACAGAATTTAAAACTAGAAGATATTAGTTTAAAAATCAGCATTTTCTACATCAATAAATGTTATACACTTTTATGACCTTTAAGAAAATCACTGAAGATCCTTCTTTACAGAAGCCTCATGGAGGACCTAGATAGTAATTATTATGTATAAAGATATCAATAATAATAATAATAATAATAATAATAATAAGAAGAAGAAGAAGAAGAAGAAGAAGAAGAAGAAGAAGAAGAAGAAGAAGAACGGCAGCAGCAGCAGCAACAACAACAAATACAACAATAACAACAACAACAAAACGAACAATCGGCTATCGCTACTCTAAGTACCAGTAGAAAAACTGAACAAATTATGAACGAATCTAAATACCCTACACAGTAAACACATATACGGTGACGTAAGTTCCATAACGTAATAACATTTAATCTTGGACATGGCTGCTGCTGCTGCCACTGCCGCCGCTGCCGCCGCTGTTTCTTTGTGACGGTTTGCAATGTTACTAAGTAGCACACTTGCAGTTTGCAGTTAGATGTCTGGTAACTAGTATAATTCATAGGCAAACGTTGAGACTGGACAATATTAAAACTAATATTAAAATAGCAGCCGGCACTACTATCGCCAAGTCAGTTGCCACACGGCCACTCATCTGCTCTGCTTCAGCGCATCGCTGCCCGAGCACATTGGAAATTCTTATAGCCATTTAAAAGCTTTTTGAACAAGATAGTTCTTTCGCCATGACCTCATGCAATTGTGCATTATTGTTAATTTTTTCTCTAATAACGAAGCGTCGAAAGCATCACTTTGGTAACGTCGCATTACTTTCTTCCAAAACATGTTTTCGAATTCCCTTCTCTCACTGTGCTCGTTGTCAACTCATGTAACCCCTTTTTAAAAGGTCATGGAGTCGGAAATTTTTATCCAATTCGTGAATAAATTTAGCAGAAGCAAAGCTAGAAAGTTTGAAACATTTGAATACTTGCTCACCAATTTTTGCTAAGAAAGTTAAAGAAATTATGCTTGATACTGTCATCAAACCATAAAAATAAAAAAATGATTTTAGTATAACTGTTTTTATTATATCAGACATTTGTATGACTGTCAGAAAAGGTATTTATCAACTTATTCTCTGACTGAGAAGAACAATTGAAGCGTCAGGAAAAAATTAACAGTTTTTGTAGTATAGTTGTGTAAAAACAAAATTTAAAGGATAAATTATATGTTTTTGTTTCTTTAGAAAAATTCATTTTTTTATTTAAACCGCTTTCAAATCTCCAAAATTTTGCATTTGTTTAATAAAACCCGATAATATTAATAAAATGTGCGTCTATTTCCATGTCAAAAAGTTTTATTCCGATACAAAGAGAAACAAATTTTTAATAATTTTTTAAAAAGGGCCTTATTTTTTCTGATCACCTTATTTTTCTATGCACAACACACAACGTCTTTTCAATGTTCATATCACATCTGAATGAAACATAAAGCCCATGCAAGTTTCAGTTGTACTTGACCTTGAAACCAAAAGAAGATGATAGAAGAGTGTTCAGCGCATCCGTTAAGAAGCCAGACTGCGTCAGTCAGCTTCCCTACATTTTCTCTGCCTTTCTCTTCAAAGAAATGATCAATTCCAATTCAATTATATCCTCAGCCAGGTATTTTTAGCCGTGCAAATTTTTCCTCCAGTAGCTGAGTTGCGATACGGTGCGAATCTGCCTTATTGATCTCAGGCAAATCTTTTGCACAGCTTAACTTTACTGTTCGTGGCGAAAAATCGCTGTCAAGGTTGACAAATTTATGCTTGACGGCAGTTTTAATGTGCTTCATTTTGTCACTTTACGACCCTTGGATGGGCTGGTGCCGCCCCCTGACGGTCGATGCAGGATTTGCAGTTGATATAAAGTAAACTTAGTTTTGTCGCTTTGGGGGACGCAGAGAAGGAAAATTGCATTACTCCCAGTATCAGACGCCTAATTGCTTGTCCATAAGTAAATAAACAGGCGGGGAATTCGCTACATTGAGCTTCACTGGGATATACATTATGACAGCGGCGGTTCACTGAAGCCATGTTCAAAAACTGTTCAGAACAAATGAGGCTTCCCCCGGTTGCATGAATCAAAATTAATTAAATTACTAAAAGGCTAACGTAACTGATAACACTGATGATAATGTTGGTTTCGATTATTGTGACACTGACGATGACCACGACGAGAATGACGAGAATGACGAGAATGGCGATGCTAATAGTCATTCGAATAGAGGAGGGGAGAAAGAGCAGAAAAGAAGAAAGCAGAAGAGAGGGGAGCAGAGCAGAGGAGCCGAGAGGAGCAGAAACGGTACAGAAGAAGGTGATGGATAGGATGAAAGGAAGGGAAGGGAAGGGAAGGAGAGGGCAAGTAAGTGTAAAATAGAGATGTTAGCCTGTGCTAACCTTTTTCAGGTCTCCTGGGTGACACTTTTAACATTTTTCTGGGCCCGCTGCTTGGCCAACATGAAATTATTTCATCAACTATATTTTATCAGGTAACCAACCGTTTTATATAAGATGGACACTATTTTTCACGGTTGCAAAAAGGGGGAGGGGTAAGAAGTTGTAAAAAGGCACCGTTTTTCATTACACTTGAGGCGGTTAGGTGACCCAACTATATTAAATATGTTATTTTTATAACCCCATGTCCCGAAGGGCAGCTTTTTGTGCCAGTAAGAGGTCGATGTGAAAAGGAAAATCAATACGAAAAAGAAATTTATTCAAAGTTTAGGAAAAGCCAAATTGTAAGCTTCCCTGAAGAAATACAGTAATGCAGTTTCGTTTTTAAAAAAACACCAAGCAAAAAACTTGAAGCGCTATATTGAGTCATATAAATGCCAATTGTGACAATCACAGCCAGATTAGTCTTTTTTATATATCGATTAACTCTTTTATAAGAAAGTTTGTGTATATGTGTTCAAATGATGTTAAAGTCATGTTGTTTAACAGTTACTGCTGCAATGTTTACTCGCAGAAGATCATGTTATAGGTTCGAAATAGGTTGCTACTTTACACTGGCAATAGTATTATAACTGCTCATGGTAACTCACATGGACTTGTCAGCCTTGCTTTTTGTGAAATGGAACGAATTATTACATAATTAGCCCCTAAAATTTATTGGAACTTTTAATTTACATACCCTATATATATACTCTTGTAATTTTATTTCATTGTATTTTACAAGGTCTTAGTTACCGAAATAAATATTTTAATTGAATTGAATTGAGCACGAAAAGGGATCATTCAATACTTTGTTGTTATGAAACCTGCAAGCGAGAAGCGCTACTGCTAAAAGATGTAAGGCACGTCAAGAAGTATTAGGAGGCACAAGAAGTGTCAAGGAAAAACGTCAAGGCTAGAATTAAGAGCAACAAGTAATGAACTCATGAAAGTAATCAAAACATTGACAGCGTCAAGGAAAAGTTTAAAACCAGTCAATGATGAAAAAATCCAGGCTTTCACTCAGCTGTATTAATTTAACATTGGTTTATTTCTATATTGTTTCTTATAGCTCCGTGTCATCTTACTTGACGTTATTCAACTTTCTCATGATCTTTGATGCACGCGCTTGAGTCTATTTACCTTTGACGCTCCTTGACACTTCTTGATGCTGCCTTAATTTTTTCTTGGCACCTTTCTGCTACTCCTTGACATTCTTCCAGGCATCTTGACCTATCTTGACGCTAATTAGTATGCGTCCCACGGAAAGGTCGAGTAAACTGTTTGAGCGCAGCAGTGGTGGACCATGTTACTGTGGGTGGAGGGATAATGGTTATTATTCCTCTACCTTGGCCGACTGCCGTGAAATTATTTCCTGTAATCAGCAATCGGTGGCAATTATTTGTTATTTTTGTGCCCCAGAGAAGCCAATAAAATGATGAATTGCTTCGTATTCTGGCGCAGCCAGTGATACATGTTTGGGCAGAAGGGGTATGAATTTTTCATAGCCATGCGTGACTACACAACGTGAAATATTAATCCAGCGAGATCATTTTAGCACTTTCCTTGTAAGGATATCGCATACCATTCCTTTCGTTGACATAATTGCCATATCGATTGTTTGTGAAATTCTGTTCTCGATCCGTCTAGATGAGAGCGAAGGCAATATTGCAACACGAATTCATCACTTTGCCTTCCGAGTGTAACAATTTGACTATATCCCCTTCTCAATATACCCATTTTGTATGTAGATATATAGATAATACCTACATGTTTATGTATTACGGTACACTAAAAATATATGGTGTTTCAAGTGAAAACATTCTCAGAAAATTGTTTGATAAAATTAGATAATTTTATTAATGTAAAAAAAGAGAAAACATTGTAAATAATTTATAACTTTATTGTGATATAAACTTATATATGTAAATTTAACTACCGGTTTGATTGCACTAACCATTAAGTAGTTTTGCCGTACAAATAGACAGAGGGCAGCACTTGTACATATTGTATTATAATTTGTATTTGTGTGCAAATAAAAGACTTATAATAATAATAATAACAATAATAATAATAATAATAATAATAATAATAATAATAATAATAATAATAATAATAATAATAATAATAATAGTAATAATAATAATCATAATAATAATAATAATGATAATAATGTTTCCCTCCGTCTCCCACCGAAAATTCAGACTCACTTGTATTACCGGGTGTACGTCTAAATTTCGTTTAAAGTTTCTTCTGGGGTTTCTTAAAACTAGAATAGAAATACCCCACTAGTCTGAAATTACCTCCACCACGAGCGAAGTCCAACACCAGTGAAATTATTTTTAGTTCTAGATAGTAATGGTTTCCTGAAAGGTAAACTCAACGCAACTAAAAAAGTACAATTTCTCGACGGTTACAGAAGTAAAAATTATTTAGAGTGAATGGTTGCTTTGTCACACACGTTCTGTAATACATAGTATAACTTCTGACGTTATTGTGAAAATGTAAAAAATTTGGAACGTCCTTATTAATAACTCAGCATGTCACATACAAATTTTTATTTATGCACTAAATTAAAATCGTGTTCAATGAATACCAAGTAAAGCTTTTAACTTAAAATTGTCGTACATTTTTGACGATTTTTAGGATTATTATTTATTGTATTTGATGTTGTTTATTGTCTAACGGAATATTATTTATTTTATTCGATGTACCATTATATCTGATTACAACAGTGAATACAATAATTTTCAATTTAGGAACAACGTAATCGATCATTTAACCGACTAACCAATTTACACTCACGAATGCCTTTATTACGAATAAATATTTGACAGTAAAAAAACTGAGAATTTGGCAAAAAACTTGCATTTTTTAGACTTTAATGGCATTGGATTTAAGAGTACGAATTTTTAAATAAAATGTGAAACATGCGGTTCACAAAGAGTGTAGAATTACAAAACTTTTCATCACAACGTCTGTGTACTCGTACTGACGCAACACAGAACACGTAACTAGATATCTAGTAAACCCTCGCTCTAATGTTGCTAAAATGGGTTCGCAATTTGCCGCTTTTTATGTCTGTGTGCTTTTTGTACACCACAATGCAGTTATGGCAACCGATTTCTTACATGCAATAGCAGTACACGATCGTAGGTGAAACTGAGGAGGTAACGGGAAACTTGCAGTGGCGGCTCGTGTATAGCTACTGTAGTAGTACAGTACCCCCTATTTTCACTCATTATTGTCGCTAATATTCAATATAATAATCTTTTTTCTTTAGTTTTAATACTTGTGCAGAACAGGAGCAAGTGAGGGAAGTACAATTTGCTTCGCAGCCTAAGCAATGTGGTGTTTGGCTGTTGTGTGCATGCGGCCATGCGCACATGTCTAGGATAATACGCTGTACGCTAGCGTCTGCTGCTAGGTAACACAGCTGCACAGTAACAATTACCACGTGGTTGCCGTGTACCGTCATATTCTTGGATGTGATAGTCTGAACTTAGCGTGTGTGCTTAAAACATAAATTATTTAATAATGGTCGCCTTGCATCCCCAAGAAATTAGTTATGTGACAGTAAGTGAACTACAACAGCTTAAATCTTCACAGTTCTCTGTCCATGAGAAAGTTGCAGTTAAGAGGCCGTTCAGCACCCGATCTTCAAATATAACTACAAAATTTAAAATTACATATGTTTGTTACGTTTTACACGCGGTATTAAAACAATGACTAAAAATTTTCTGAAGCAACACTCCCACTAATTTTAGCCGCCAATATAACTGGTGGTGGTCGCAAGTTGTGGTTTCATATTACTCTGTGTGTGGGTATACTAAATCTACTTTGATTTTACCCGGGTGTATATTGAAACTGGTCGTAATTTAAAACTGATGCGCTGTTATCGATGAATTCCTGAGGAAATTGCTACATTGTATATGATTTAATTGCAATGTAAAGATTAAGAATTAGCAAATATTTGACGTAATGACACAATATTATTTTTCAGTTCATAAAGATGAGTTCATTGTTATAATAATTGTATACAGATACGAAACCCAGCTAATTCAAAACTGCCGAAATCCTGATTGCTTAGTTACACTTACACGCAGGGCCTATTTCAAGGGGGCGGGGGAAGTGGGGATACTTCCCCGGGGCCTCACCCTCCAGGGGGGCCTCGCGTCGAGGTAACATTTTTTTGTAACCATGGTAGCGCTACACCCCCCCCCCCCGATGGGGCCTCACACACCCCACTTCCCCGGGCCTCGCCTAGGCTGAAATAGGCCCTGCTTACACGACAAACTAAGTAGAACAAATTTGCTTTTTCTCCCGTCACTAATAAAGCCTGAAGGTCGTTGGATGATATATTAGATTAGTTTATTATCAGTAGTCGTGAAATTTATTATAGGTTTGGCCGACGCTAATTGCTCACATTTCATAAACTTGCGATTATGTAAGCCTCATTTATAAATGGCATTTATTCAAGGAAAGGCAAGGCAAGGAAAGGCATATTCTTCAGCGAATTAGAGAAATCCTGTCCGCAAACTCGTCCTTTGTTAAGTTTTAAAAATAGCAATGCTCGTCGCAGTCAGTTCTGTAGCTATTCTGTGTGGTTCGACCTTGGTACTTGCATTCGGCAACTCTAGTATTATCTGGTATTATTGTATTACTGCAGATTCGCCATCATAAGTAATATCTCCATTTCCTCTGCAACCATTAACTACTGTCATAACGTAAGCTGCTCTCAGAAAAATTGCAGCTATATTTTCTAAGCAGAGCAGAAGTTCGTTTAAGGATTTTTTAAAGCTAAACAAATAGCTCTCACCTTGACAACAGAAAGAAGCTATGTCGCTTTGTCTGGCAACGAACGCACGATGCTCAAAGGTCCAGGAACAAAATAGTGTACGGCTATTCATTTTAATACTAACAATGCTAAGCTAAAATCCAGCCCACGGCATCCTTAAGCACATCTATTTCTTTCACTTTATACCTTATAGCATAACTATTCATTAAAAGGAGTTTATTTTCTGTGTTAAAAACTGAGAACTCCATGTCAAATGTTTATACCCCTATCTTTTCTATTTTGCATTTTTACTGCTGCGTTTATAAAGAACTCTTCAGGTTGGCAGTCTGCGACGGTATAACAGCTTCATCCGGACTCTTCTCTTCTCTTCTCTTCTCTTCTCTTCTCTTCTCTTCTCTTCTCTTCTCTTCTCTTCTCTTCTCTTCTCTTCTCTTCTCTTCTCTTCTCTTCTCTTCTCTTCTCTTCTCTTCTCTTCTCTCCTCTCCTCTCCTCTCCTCTTCTCTTCTCTTCTCTTCTCTTCTCTTCTCTTCTCTTCTCTTCTCTCCTCTCCTCTTCTCTTCTCTTCTTTTCTCTTCTCTCCTCTTCTCTCCTCTCCTCTCCTCTCCTCTTCTCTTATTTCTCACCTCTTCTCTTCCGCCTGTACCAGCACCAGCGCTGAGTACAAAAAAACATATCCTTTATTACATAACAGACTAAATGTATGCAAATGTTTCCGGTGGTGTGTACTTCAGGGAATTCTGCTGTGCAATATGTTTTTAGGTGGGTTTTTGTGGTAACATTAGGTAGCCGGTAATGTTGACGCAGCTGGCAACAGGAGAAAGACAATTAAACATTAGAAAATGTTGATAGGCAAACAAACATGTAGCAGGTGCCCAGTGGATTACTATGCACTCTGTTATGTTTATTGCATATAATTGCAGGAAATAACAGACGATTATACATTGGCAATGTGGTAAACACGATCAGCAGAAAACGTTTTTATGATTATCCCCTCTGCACGTCACGACTGCATAGTGTGAATCAGTTAATGTTTGTGTCTTAAACTTCTACCCTAAAAAATGTCGTCATTTCTTAAAACATTATTATTTTATTTCCTTGGGCGTTTTTGCTTCGATAAAACTCTGCGTAGCAATTAAAACAAGAGATGAAAATTACAGCAGCTGGTAAAACCAGGAAAATGTTCGTACGTTTTATAACCAGAACTCCAGCAGACTGGGTTACTAACTCCAAGGAGCAACGCCTCGGGTGGGATTGTGGACAACTAACCCTACGAAGCCATTTTTGGTCCTTATGATGCGTAGCGAAGCAGCAACCTCCTCATACAATATTTCGACTTAAACTAAAGGAAGCTACAGATCATTTGATTTCGGAGAATTCAACATATTGCTGGGATTAATCACAATGTTACCAGAAAGAACAAAACATGTGACGTTTTTTCATCCATTTCCTTATGATTCTCGTGTGTTTATCACAAAAAGATGTCAATTAGAAGGCTTTAGCATAAAATGCCCACTTTCCACACCTGTCTGACTACTTCTGGTAATATATGGCATAACGATACTTTACTATACATTGACTATACATTTACATTGACTATGGTAAAACCATACTGTACAAGTAAAAGGTGGTAAAGCACGCAGGAAATGTGAAATGTATACTGGAAAAACAAATGAGAAAGAATGAAAGTAAGGCGTATTTTACCCAGTACACACTATCGTCATACCTCCAACAAGATGGAACATGCCTACCACAGCATTTTCCCGTTAGGATGCTTACTGGATGGTGGTGGATTTTTGCTTCTATCACCAGAGCCATATATACGGACGCGTTCGTTAGTAAACTATTTGCAAGCAAGCAAGTTCTTCTATTCACTGCATTGCAAGAGTTAATAGACAGCAACGCAATCCTTGTTACATTAGGCCAGTTCGCTCCACCACGCAAATGAAAGACAGATCGGAATATGGACAACTGTGTGAGAGAAGGAAAGTAGGAGCTACTGTACCTGCCAACAAAGTAGAAACGGCATTGGAGCTGACATCTACTGGAAAATACGCATTTTTTGTATATGATATTGAAGCAAAGATATACTTAATAGAGGACTATGAATTACATGGAAAATGCAGATTTTCTGTCGCTCCTTTATCAAGTTTTTTCTGCACCATTAGCATTTGCTGTACCAAAGAAAAGTAACTATGCAGAAGTGCTTAATTTTGCTTTTGCTACACTATAAAAGAATACAACCATCAAGAAAACGTATAAACTTGCCAAGCAGCATTAAGGCACATATTATCAATTAATGCAGAACAACTAGAGGTAATTTTCTGGGTTTTGGTATCTGGTATTCGCGTAGCACTGTTTACATTTGTTGGCGAATTTGCCTACAAGAAGTTTATGTGAAAATAATAGATGTTGTCAGGCATGGTGATTGCCACAATTCACTTGAAATTGTGACCTAACTGGTAGACTTCGCGAGTTTTCGCAAGCTCATCGTGGCTTTCCTCAAGAAAATTCAGGTAAGGGTCATGTGCAAGTCCATTCTCATAAGCTACCTCCTTTTGGAAAAGTGGCGAAATTTTGTGACAGACATTTTTCTGCGTTGCACAAGTACCACTTGAAGTTTCACCATTTACGGTTAGCAACACTTCAGCATCATTTTTCTAAAAATAATCGCTATTTCGATTAATAACTGATCAGAAACCAAAAACAGTACGTTACCAAACCTCTGCAGCAAATACTGTTCAATAGCAGCAAATGCAAGCTTCCCTTTTGAACTGGGGGAGGGGGGATCGAATGTTTAGCCTTTGATCTTTTCAATTCAATAATTTTTTATTTGGCTGATTTGCAACACAGAACATTAAACTATTTACATAATGATAATAACAATACAATAATAGAAACAGGTACTGCTTGAAAATTGTACAAATCAGCCTCGAGGAGAGTAGGAGCGTGAGTTTTCGAGACTCACCACTAGACGGCGCAAACACATGCATGGTGCAGACAGAGAAATACATACAAACTAGCTCAAAGTTAAAACAATATGCAGCTATAAAAACAATTAATGATAATAATACAGACAAATGAGATTAGAGGTACTTAAAAACAACCTCTCGGCTGCCGAAGAAACTAATCATTAGCATGCTTCTACCATTCGGTACATACTAGTAACCCAATTTTTTTGTCTTGAGCCAGAAAAAATTCCTTCGTGTAAAGAAACCAGCCTACTAATCGAACGTTTCTTCGGTAGCCATTTTGCTCTCTTCAGTTTCACATAAGGTGCTAACACGATCAGGATGACGTCCTTGTTTTTCTCAATATCTGGTATGTGGTCGATTGTGAATTCGATGTAACAGATGTGACGAAGAACTACCACCTGAAATTTCAAACGACAACTGTCAATAAGACTTTTCTCAAATTAACTGGCAACTAACGATATCACTAATTAATTAGATTATGACTGTGATTGCCAGAGTTTACAAACTATTGCGGTTTATTTAAACAATTATTACCCATTGCGGGTAATGAATTGGAGAAACAAAGGAGAGTCTGAAAAATTGTGGACTAGTCGGGTTTTGAACCTGACACAAGGTAACCTGTTCTTCAATGCGTGAAAAAGTCGCAGCAAAAATATTTATTTAACATTTTTCTCTAAACGCATAGGCGTTATATGAAATAGACTAGGAATTTCATAAAACGTCTAAAATTTACACATTGCCTGTAATACTATCATTATTAGAATGCTCCTGGTCGCCAGCCCTTCAACCCCCAAAAAACTTAAGAATCCAAAAGGCAAGTAACTATTATTAGCACTGTTAGATGATCATGAATAGCAATACAAGTGTGCTACGAATGCTCTGATTATTTTTCCAAACTTTATGCAACAATATTTAAACAACTTACATTCAAAATGGCTGTGCTTAATGGTCATAGCCAGAATTTTAACTTAGAAGTTTATACAGCGGCTCTGCTAACTTAAGCTCTGTGCACAATAAGACAGCATGTACGTGACATAAAATTTCAAGAGGAAGTTTTTAAGCTTTATTTATGAAAAATGCTTTTTTGTGCTTTAAGGAAATTTGAAGCGAAAAATCTGTCAATATAGGCATTTAGGCATTGTGACTTTCGGAATGCCCTGTATCACATAAAGATTAGATTATTAAATCGTTAACTAAAGGAAAAGTTACCTAAAAGTCCAAATGTTCCTCCTGTACCTGGTAATCCTGGAGTACCCTGTGTTCCTGCGTTTCCAGGTGGTCCTGGAACTCCTTGCAATCCTGGATGACCGTCATTCCCAGGAACGCCAGGTGGACCAGGAAGACCTTTGTCACCTTTGGGACCTTTTTCACCTTGTGGACCTGGCTGCCCGGGTGCACCATGTGGACCCTCTTTTCCTGGAATTCCATCTTCTCCACGCATGCCATCTGCTCCTGGCACGCCATCAGCTCCAGCCGGACCAGGGGGTCCAGCAGCCCCAGGAGCACCATCGTGTCCTGGATGCCCAGGCACACCAGCTTCTCCTTTGCTCCCAGGCACACCAGGACTCCCTGGAGCACCAGGAGCGCCAGGTAGGCCAGGACTGCCAGGATGGCCTTTTTCCCCTTTTTTACCTGATGGCCCAGGAGCACCAGGATGGCCTTTTTTACCCTGTGGACCTGGTCTTCCAACTTCACCTGGATAGCCTCTTGACCCAGGGTCTCCAGGTGGTCCGTGAAGTCCCGGTGCACCGTCCTTTCCTGGCTCTCCATTATTCCCTGGATATCCAGCTTTTCCATACAAACCTCGAGATCCACGCAGGCCAGGCAGACCACGTTGACCAGGAGAGCCTGGACTACCCTTATGTCCTTTTTCTCCGCTAGGACCTTCAGGTCCTGGGGGTCCATAATCACCTCTATCTCCTTTTGGGCCAGCTGGACCAGGAGGACCCGGAGGACATCTACAGCCTGAAAATATTTCATCAACATGCCGTATATCTTTAATTAATTTTTTTATTAATAAAAAACTTTTATCAGCAATGCCATTTTAATGTCTCTCATACAGACGCAGAAAAAATGAGTGTTAAAAAGGACATTTTTAAAAATTGGCTTTTGCTACTATTTTTACACTTACAAGTCTTAGTAAGTGATCTTTGATAAATTTTTAGTAATTGAAGCTTATCAAAAGTTCATTAAAGGAAGATTGGATAATTTTTCATATACTAGCCAAATTTCAAGTCCCAAAAAGTATACATTTTAACACAATTAATACCGCAAAATCGTTTCTGATAATTAAATAATAGAATAAAAACGTAATTAAAGATTCCAACTATTGATGACATCACAAACTAACATAATTTTCAACAGCAACAGCTCACGCATGCTCTGTAGACTGTGTAGTTCGTCACAAACTAACACAGCTGAACTAAGAGGTACAGCACCTGTTTTTTTCCAATGCGTTTTCGAAATCCAGGCTGTAGTGCCCGTCTAACTAGCGAATGGCGAAATGTAAGCCAATCTTTAACAACACTAGTATTCAAAGTCAATGTAAATCCACCACCAAAATTTAATAATAGCATTTTGTGAAGCGCAGTACATTGTGTTCGGTTTTTCCATAATTTAGGCAAAAACAAGAAGACATATGTGCCAACAACTCAGACTGATACTTTTGCACTAAAAATGTTGCACATATTGTCTACCAATTTTGTTAAATTGGTACGAAATTGGGGATATGTCAAAGAATGAAGTTAATGCCATTAGGGTAAACGGAACACCGCTTATAGAAAAATATTCGGTTTAGACAAAATGAAAGCGTGAAATTGTTAATGTATTTTTGTGGCGCAATGCCTGCGAATTGTTTAATAGATAGCCGAAAATAAAATTTTGTGAAAAAAATAGCAAAGTCTTGCACATTGAGAATTCCAAAACCATGCTACTATGTAAATAACATACAATTTAAGATTTAAATATGGTTGTACTGTAAATCTAAACGAAAATGTGAAGTTAAAGGGTAAGAACTCATTCAAAGATTATGTTTTAAAATACCTGTTATAGATTCTTGCAACACTTCATATTTTAATATAATTACAAGCGTACTGAAATGAGTGGCTATTACAAAGTTGAATTTCAGTAGATTATGTTACTTTACTAATATCCCATTATCTGTTTTACGAACATCCTGTTGACTTTGTAAGCCTATATTTTTATGCGAAATAAACTCATGTTAATAATAGCAATAACAACAACAACAACAACAACAATAATAATAATAATGATAATAATAATAATAATAATAATAATAAGTTGCCATTTGTCTTCATAGGGAGTTATGAAAAATTAGGTTGGGGTAGTGAAAAGTTAATATTTCACTTACGATATGAATGACCTTCCCTTCGTGATTCAAGCGGAGCTACAATATCATCAAATCCGTCAACAAGTCTGATATCGTCTGAAACGGTTTGCTGATCTGTAAAATCTTCCACCCCAGGTAAACCTATAAAATACATAATAATAACAGCAATTTACATAAACTAGTGTTTCTGCTACCTACAAAGTTAAAATTTGACAGTTTTGTGTTACAATACAGTACAATACAATAAAGTTGCATGTTTATAGCTTTAGTGATTCGTAAGCCTTCGCCATATGTAGAACTTGTTTCACTCATTTTATTCGACTAATATGTTCAATTTTAGCTTTAATAAATGAATTAAATTAATTAAGACGTAGAGAAAGGTGTTCGACATAGAGAAAGCGTAGAGAAAGTGTACGGCGTAGAGAAAGCATAGAAAGAAGTGTAAGACATAGAGAAAGCGTAGAGAAAGTGTACAGCGTAGAGAAAGCATAGAGAAAGTGTACGACGTAGAGAAAGCATAGAGAAAGTGCACGACGTAGAGAAAGCATAGAGAAAGTGTACAACGTAGAGGAAGCATAGAGAAAGTGTACCACGTAGAGAAAGTGCACGGCGTAGAGAAAGCATAGAAAAGTGTAAGACGTAGAGAAAGCATAGAAAAGTGTAAGACATAGAGAAAGCATAGAAAAGCGTAAGACGTAGAGAAAGCATAGAAAAGCGTAAGACGTAAAGAAAGTTTTCGTCGCAGAGAAAGCGTGGAGAAAGTGTACGACGTAGAGAAAGCATAGAGAAAGTGTACGACGTAGAGAAAGCAAAGCGTAGAGAAAGTGTTCGACGTAAACAAAGTGTACGGCGTAAAGAGTGTACAGCGTAGAAAAAACGTTCTAGCTGCACCTGATGGGACTCTCGGAAAGAGATAATAAGCTTATTGGAAAGAGGAGGAATAGGGCTACACGGTCATGTTCCATTTCGGGCGATTCTAGCTTAGAAAATTACTGTCGTTTTGCATTGTTCTAACGTTATTCCATTGTACTCTGCCCATAATTTTGCTTCAACAAAACCTGCTGGTTTGCGTAAGGTAAATAATGAACTCTATGCACGATGTTTGCGCATTATTGATTATAAGTGCAATTATACGCAATTTTTTTGCGGGTCTTTTGCTAGTAATCTAATAATCGACTATACATCTATATAGTATATCAGAGTAATTAAATTCACGGCTAAGCCTATATTTTCGATACGGAACCTACAGGCTGCAATTAGCGTCAGTTCAAAAGAACGTCGTCACATTGTTATCTTCACAGCTCCTTAGTTTCGGCAGGCTCTACCTCTTTAATCAAAAGTTTTTGCATCTAATTTTTTACGTAGTAAACCTACAAGTGCAACATTCATACTTACTATTGTTTGTTAGGACAAATCCCAGTTGCTGCATAAACTTGGTCATAGTATCTAAAACAACGTTCCTCACGTCGTCTTCGGTCTTGATAGTCATCGATACACCTTCTGCATCTAAATGAAAGAAACGGCTATGTGAAAGTTAGTTAGTTTTTGTGTTGGTTTTTTGTGTTTTTTTTGGGGGTTTTTTGGGGTGTTTTTTTGTGTTTGTGTTGTTTTGTGTGTTTGTTTTGGTGTGGTTGTTGGGGTTGTGTGTGTGGGTTTTTTGTTGGTTTGGGTGTTTTTTGTTTTTTTTTTTGGTTTTTTTTGTTTTGTGTGGTTGGTTGTTTTTTGTGTTGTTTTTTGTTTTTGTTTGGGGGTTTTATACACAAGGGTCTCTTATACACGGGAAAATATATACAAAACTATTTAGTGAAAACATAATCATCTATTTTCTCTCTTTCTCTTTCTCTTCTCTCTCTCTCTCTCACTCTTTTCCCCCTCTCTTTTCCTGCCTGTCTTTCTCTCTCCTTCTCTCTCTCCCTCACTCTATCTCTCTCTCTCTCTTTGTCTCTCTTCTCTCTCCCGTCATTCGCTCTCTCTCCCCGTCTCCATTTCTTTTCTATTTTGTCTATTTCCTATTTATCTTTCTCTAGGGAAATTGCAAGAAAAAAATCAACAAACCTTGTCAAATTTATAAAAACAAGCCAAAAAAACGGAAATAATATTATGTCAAATTTTAAAATAGTTAAAATTGTTTTCTATTAATATTTTTTGCCCTATCTCTTCTGTCATAAATAATTATACACAGTAGCACACAACCGTTTTGCCCAATGTGATACAAAAACAACGATTAATAGTACAGCACAATTTATTATATCAAAGTATTACAGAAACAATGGAGAGCTAATCACGCCTTCAGTATTTAGTATGGAACTTTCCACTGAAAGCCTCGCACGCGCGCTACATCCAGCAACCTTGAGGATCATGATCTGAACAGTGACTGAAGATATCACAGATGAACTCAAGATCCTCCAACACATTTTACCGAGAAAAAAGTCACAATAAATTTTGGTTAGAGTTAGGACTAGGGATAGAGTTAGGGTTATTTCTTTTCTTTGTAAATTTTGGTTAGGGTTAGGGCCAGGGCTAGGGTTAGGGTTAAGCTTATTTCTTTTTCCCTGTGCCTTTTTTCTTGTAATTTTTTGTTGCGACTTTTTTACCTGTGATTTTTTTATTTGGATTCGGATTTTAAGCTCATGTCAAAGGAGTGAGCCTTCGAGATTGAATCAAGACTTAGTTGAAACAAAATTAAAAAGGGGCGCTTCAGACAAAGCGAAATGAAAATTGCTTCAATCATAAACCTATTGAAACAACATTTATATTGGTTTATGTGCTAGCAGATTTTTTCATGGTAAAGCAGATTAGTTTAAGGATGTGGCACTATTAACACAGCAACGTGCACTAATTGGCTGCCATTCTACTGATTACGAAAAATTGGTTTTTTGCTTGCAGGAAACGTTGCCAAATTAATTGTTCAGAGTACCTAAAGATTTTGCACAAGAAAACATCTTGGAGTAATAACATGCAGAGTTTAAATTTAGAAATATGTTAAAGGAAACCCGATCACAACCTTAAACTGTAGCTCAAAAGAACCTTTAATGTTGAAAGGGAACAAACAATTTTTTCAAGAATGACTTGCGCGAAAGAATCATTAACAAAACGAAATCTCACGTTCGAGCAGCTATTGTATACGTATTGAGTTTTCTTAAGTTATTATTATAATTCACTGTGTTTGTGTATATATTAACTATGTTCTTTTGCATACATCGTGAGACTCATGAAAGCTAAGAACTGTGTTATTGATAGTAGTACACAACTAATTATGTTGTGGACTTGTGCTTGGTACTCATGGCAAAAGAAACCAGGTGATTTCGCAAACTTGTGTGTGAGTTTTTAGAATGCGTGTGAAATTTGATGCGTAAACGCGCGTGACGCACGCTAAATACGTGAAAGTTATGACAGTTATGAAAGCGGTGAAAAGTTCAGTCGAGATTTGAATCCGAGTTTTCTATTTGCAAGACAATTAGAAACTGTGCCAACCCAGAACTATTGGATACTTAGATACATGCCCTATATCTTTTTCCAAGTTACCCTAGTTTTATAATTATGTCGGTGGTAAAAGTGAGTGAATTATAACCAGATTAATAAGCACATTGCAATTAATTTTATTACCTTCCCTAAAATTCGTTAGATCCTGTGCTGAATCTTCTATGTCCTGCGAGTACATTATGTTCAGTGGGTCTGCTAAGCTCACTGCATCTCTTGAATCCACCATGACTGGTGAAGCCAGCATGTCCGTCGAATCTACCGTGTCCTGTGAGTCCGCTATGTCCTGTGAATTCATTATGATCTGCGAATCCACTATGTCTTGCGATTCCATTACGTCCTGTGGATCTACTACAATATTGTCGTGTGTATCCACTACTCTTGAATCGACCGTGTCTCTTGAATTAACATTGTCCTGTGAATCTATCATGTACTGTGAATTCATTATTGCGTCCAGAGCAATTTTGCTCTGAGAGTCCACCGTTCCCTGTGACCCTATTACGGAAAGTAGATCAAGTAAGCGCTGCGGGCCCACTACGTCATGGGCGTCCACTATGTCTCGTGTATTCACCGAGTCTAACTTCTGTGACTCAGCTACGTCATGTGACGTCACTTCATCATCTGAACTGGCACAGATCAACAAAGACGCTTCAAAAATTGCAAAAATTAGATTATATCGTTTATACTTCTTTAGTGTCATTTTGCCACCTACCGTAAACGCCTGCAAACGGAAAAAACATTATGTAAATTTCGCAAAATTTTTCTCTTATCCAGACATAAAAACGTGAAGAGCAAAAGGCGTGGGATTTTGTTGTGTTGATTTTCACGACCTTGATCTTTCTAAAAATGCCAACGTTACACGCTCGTTTACAACTGAAAATTACAAATTTCTGGCGTGTTCTTTATTCTGAGAAAACACCCGTTTTCTCGTACCATTAATTTAATCATGATAATTAATTATTTACAATAACCGACTAAACTATTGTCTCCTGTAGCGTTACAGACTTAAGGAACTGTCCTGTTTAGAAGTTAAGTGGTACGGAGAAAAAGAAGACCGATTCAAGGAAAACAGGATGATTTTTCATATCCTTTCCCATTCTGAAGCACGGTAAAATATATACATTTTAACACGTATAATAATGCCAAGCTTTTTATGATCATTAAATATTAGGTTAAAAACTTAATTAACGGGAGGCGAGCCTAGCCATTGATGACGTCACAAACTTACATAATTTGCAACAGCACAAACATTCCAAGAGCGTATTGCAGGTGTTTGTAAGTGTTGTTGTATAACATTCAGTATGATAAATAAAATTTCGGCATAACGAACACCTCTGAACTGAGAGGTACAGCACCTGTTTTTTGTGCAACGCGTTTCCGACATGCAGGCGCTGTCCCCATCTAACCAGCGAATGGCGAAATATATGCAACAGCGAAGAACTAGTTGCGCGAACTTGAAATTACAAACAAATGAAAAAACGGTACTTTCTTTTTCAATATTTTACAGATAAGATTGTCTTGAGCTATTGTTTAAAACTAGGTACGGTTTTCCTTTAATGTTTTCTGTAAAACTAGTAACTATTTTATAGATATGTAACTATCCAGCTTTGGTCTAACCTCAGGGATTTCTAACTGCTCGCATTTTTACCATTACTATCCGAGATTGGAGATGAAATCACAGTCAAATTCACATGGTATGAGCCTTAAAGGTGTTTATTAGCTCATGTTAGTTCAATGAAAATTATAGCAGATGGTGACACTAGTGCTGCAAATAGTGTTAATAGCAAATTAACGGCTAACACGACTAACATTAGATTTAGTTGTTTAAAAATTTGTTTGAAGTTGTAATAGTATTTCAGATCGCATCATTAATGCTAAATAAGACTTTAGTATAAAGTGTAGCGTTTGACCAGACGGTTAAATCTAGTGGTAACGTGTCCGTTTTTCGTCTGGGAGGTTGTGAGTTCGATACAGCAGCCGGATAATACCAAAGATTTTAAAAATGGTACCTACTGCCGCCCTGCCTGGCGCGTGGTATTTAGGGCAAAAAATGGGGTATAATAGTCTCTGTTATGTAGGTGCAGTTTTCTTATTTACAGTCGGTGATAATAGCTCTTTGAACTAATGTTAATTGCTTAGCTAGTCACCAAATTTAAATAAATAAATATTATTATTATTATTATTATTATTATTATTATTATTATTATTATCATCATCATCATCATCATCATCATCATCATCATCATCATCATCATCATTATTATTACAGTTGAATAAAATGTTAAAAAAACAAGCTGTTTTCAATCATGAATTACTTACACTGTTTCACCTGAAATGTTAACTTAATCGTAATAATTCGCAAAACTTTCTTTTATTAGTAAGTCCTAGTTATTTGTAGCTCTTATGACAATGCTGATATTATTAAAATCAGCTTTGTGACAAGCAGCACAAATAAGATAGTTAAAGCTAGATTGATGATTTTTTTTAGTTTCTTGTACTTCTAGACGAAATACCCAGATGTTCACATATTCTTACTTTAAAGTGTCTGGGCGTTTTGCCGTGGTCTGCCTCACTTGAAATCTATAAATAAAATAAGACTGTAAAAGTGTGGGTATTTTGTTTTTAAATGGGAAAAAAGAGCCTAATGTGGCTTCACTCAATGAGTAAGCATCAGCTTTATGTTAAAGCAAAACCAGACCCAATGTTAAACTGTAGGTCAAAACAATTTACGCTTAAAAATATTGAAAGGAAACATACCAAAAATGACTTACGTGAAAGAATTATTACCAGACAAACACAATATCGCATTCGCGCCACTAATTCTTCACTGTTACATGCATTTCGCCATTCGCTGGTTAGACGGGCACTAGCGCCTGCATTTTGGAAACGCATCGCGCAGAAAACAAGTGCTGTACCTCTCAGCTCAGATGTTTTAGTTTCTGACAAAATACACACGTTCGACAGCTCATGCGCAAGCGCAGCGGTAAATTTGAAATTTGAATTTTTAATCTTAAAGCTTGCCTGGTTTTAGTACAACAGCTGAATATCTTACAGTAGCACTGTACTTTAATTTTCGCTTTCGCTTGTGGAACATTTTTGCAGTTGAAAATTATGTTAGTTTGTGATGTCATCAATAGTTAGGCTCGCCCGCTGTTAATTAGGTTTTTAATGTATTATATAATTATCGGAAACGCTTTTGCAGTGTTAATTGTGTTAAAATGTATACTTTTTATCGGACTGTTAAAATGGGGTAGTATATGAAATTTAATCTCGTCTTCTTTAAGGAAGGGGTAGCTAAACACCCCACTAGGGCACCACCTAGTTACAAGCGTGTCAACGTCCCTTTAACTGTAGAACGTGACAAATAAGTTAATTAGAATTTTAATTTGTGTCTGTCAATATTTTCTAAAGAAATTATACCACAAAAGTGAAAATGTCATGTAAACGTTCATGAAGAATTCAAACGTCTGATGTCACACCGTATGGCATAGTAATGTGATACAGCCATTGTGGGTACGAATCACTAAGACTGATCACATTATCAGCTCCAGTAATCAAGTTTTAACAATAAATTTATGATAAAACAACATTTGTTTGCTTGTTTGTCTGTACTATAAACAAAATCACATTATAATTGCACAAAATGTCGGCACATGTACATTGTACAGTTTATTTTATGTATAAACATGGATAACTGTGCAGAGAATGAGATAATTGATGCCTATTTAACTTTGGATTCATCAATTATTCTTTCAGGTATCTAAATCAGGAAAATTCTAGCTCGCAAAATTAGTATTGATAGAAAGTAGTTATTATTTAATAAAGCGGTTAACAGAGTTTCAAGGACATCCAACATACAACATTTTAGCAGATGTCAAACACTTGTAGTAACAGAGTCTAAAACCCAAACATTAATTTAAAAACACAACCAATTATTTCAGAACAAATGACCTTTGATGATTTGGTGGATGGGGTAGCATCTTCGAGCACATTAACTACTATATTCACCCACTAACACAAATCTTTGTTAATTTTGTAATTCAAACAGAAACGTGCTCGAATGAGAATATATAAAAAAATGGCACATTTAAATAACTATAAATATTTATTCTATCTAGTTCTAAATGTTAGTATCATTGTCTTTATTACGCATAGAATCGATACTATTAATATGCATTATATCTATTCAGTATTCAGAACAGCACAAAATAGGTCTTACTGTGCGTAATGATTAATTCAACAGCAATGAAACATGAATTAATGTCGCCGATTATTGTTATCTTTTACGATGTGATACTGATCTGAATGTTGGTACCATACGTAATAATAATTCTTTACTATATAGTAATATAATTATAATCAGAGATATGATTGCCGGTACACGTACTTTCATGTATTATAAGGCCAGAACTGCTCTTGCTGCACCCCAGAAATCTAATAATTCGCATTGCTTCCTGCTATCAAATTTCAGCCTGGAATCAAATGGCCGCGCACATAGAAGTAAAACAAGTGGACTTAAAGCAAAATCAAACCCAATCTTAAGCTATATGTCAAAATAATCTACTCTTTAAGAAATTGAAACGAAACATACTACTTTTTCAAAAATGACTTACGTGAAAAAAACTATTACCAGACAAACACAATTTCACGTTCGCGCCTCTAGTTCTTCGCTGTTACATGCATTTCGCCTTTCACTAGTTAGACGGGCACTAGCAATTGCATTTCGGAAACGCATTACACAAAAAACAGGTGCTCTACATCTCAGTTCAGATGTGTTAGTTTGTGACGAGCTACACACGTTCGACAGCTCATTCGTGAGCATGGCGGTAAATTTGAAATTTGAATTTTTATCTTAAAACTTGCCTAGTTTTAGTACAACAGACTGAATATCTTACAGTAGCTTTCGCTTTCGCAAACACGTGCAAAACCTTAGTGGAATATTTTTGCGGAATTTATAATCGATTATCTAATTATCTAATCTACGATAATCTAATTATCAGAAACGCTTTTGTAGTATTAATTGTGTTAACATGTATATTTTTTGGGACTTGAAATTGGGGTAGTTTGCCAATATTATTAGCACGAAGCTTGCATTTATCATCTGCATTTGCCAGATGTCAGGTATTCCATGTCGTCATAATAATAGCTGCAGAAGCTAAATAGCTGATGCAAGAAATTGGTAGAAGTAAACCCTGGCTTACTGACTCCATGCGTTGTGTTTTTGACAGTGTTTACGAGATGGGTGTGGCGATAAAAATCTTCCCAATCACATCTTGTTTTAAATTAAAGTAATTTAGGCAAATTTAGGCCACGAAAATCTAGCAACAGCTCAACGACTTTTAGAACAGGACATCGCAAACATTAAGATAGCATTTACCCATTTAAAACTTAAATGAAATAGCACCAAGACAGATTTCATGGTCCTTTCCCCCTTCTCAAATGACAATATAACTAATACTTCAATAAAAGTTGAAAATAGCATAACAAAACAGAAAAACAATGTAAGTTTTATTGGAATCTGTGTAGATAACAAACTTTCTTGGGATAACCATTTTAATAAAATTTACGATAAAATGGCATGCGGACCATCCTACTTACGACAGGTGAAAGGTCAACTAACTAAACAGACAAAGTTATTAATTTTTAAAACTCTCATTCTACCGCACTTTTTATACGGATGCACACTTTTTCATGAAGTTTCAAGAGACAGCTATAAAAAACTAAATAGTCTTCAAAATAATGCATTAAGATTAGTCACTGGCTATTCAAATAAAACGTCTCTCACCACAAATCAAACCTCTGCAATAGAATTAAGAACAATGTTTAAAATCCCAATTTTACAAGCACATAAAGACTTCTACACAATCCTATTCTTATTTAAATACATCAACAACATTAACACGCCATTCATCAAAAACAAGCTTCCACTCCGCTTGGAGCCAACATTAAATCCAAGATCACACAATATTAAACAAATATGCACTAATAACAAATACGGCAACAATTCTATCATTAAACAAGGAGTTCAACTTTGGAATACCCTGCCATCAAATTTAAAACAAAACAATTCAAATCAAAATTAAAAATACATACATTAAATCATTTTGAAAACCCTACATACGTAAACGATAATATATATTTATCCGCAAATTTTATTTACCCACGTCCATTTTAAATTGTATGTATATATTGTATATAGGCTATTATAATTTGCATGTAACATTATAATGTATATTTTTTTAAAATTTTTGGCACAGTAGTTTTTAGTTTGTACTGGTCGCATTTGCCTTTAACAGTTGTGTGAATTTTATTCTCATGCTGCGATGTTCTTTTATGCTTTTATAGTTATGAATATCGATTTTTATGGCAAATAAAGATTCTATATATAATTCGAAATGCAGATTTCACCACCGAACTTTTTAACAATAACGAAATCAAATTCCACTAGGTCATTTATGCAAAATACTGTGCAGAACACTCAAAATTCATCCTCGTCTGTGAACGCCTGACATTGAGCGAGGGGGACACAATTCGGGTAGTTTTTATTGCACGCGTTAAATGGGTAGGTTTAGCACAGAGCAGTTGCTAAGTGATAATAATCAATTCTATAATACACTTACGAAACTTTAAATTCACTATTAAAATGCATAACTGATGTGGAAACCTTAGTAAACCTTAGATTACAAATTATTGAGCAAAAGTGGCCCAGTAATTGGCGACTCACCCTCTCGTAATGCAGTTTACCTCATTATACTGTATGTGCTGTATCAAACAATCTGTGACTACAGTACAATCGAGGCACAAATTTAAAGGACAAGAAAAGAGGTACCTAAAGTAGGTTGCAGAAAAGTCGCCTTAAGAAATTATTTTACTTTACAGCAATTTTATGCATATATCGTTGAAAGGATTTTTTTGTTTGTTTTCATTTTAAATTTTCCGCAATATTGTTCCGACGGCGCCATTACATGACGTCACTTACGCACAACGTTAATCAGGGAAAGAAAAGGCAATGTTAAATTATGTCCCAAAAAACTCCCCATGCAAAGCTATATTACTTAGCATTCCGCTTACCTGCTTGAAAGACTTACGTAATTTGAAAAGAAATTATTAATTATTTGAAATGTTTTCATCAATTGGTAAAATGTCGTTGACACACCTTCCAGGGTGCGGCACTCACTAACCAAAAACGTATTTTAAATTTTATTGACAAGGTACAGTAATTTTAAATTTTACTTGGTCAGTGACGTGTGAGCTACGAATGCTCTGATTATTTTTTCAAACTTTACTCAGTGTTATCTAAACTTGTTTCAAATGACTTATCGTCAAAATAGCTGCGTCTAAACGGTCATCGCGGGAATTTAAATTTACATGTTTTATACGGCGTTAATGCAACGCAAGTCTAATATGCAAAAAGGCAGTATGTAAGTGGTATAAAATTTCAAGAAGAATGTGCTTTAAATGCGGCGTTTGGATAAAATGTTTTCATAGGATAGCGTCCTGGAATTTTGTCGGCGGTCGGTACGAGGCATTTGTGAAGTAAAAATTTTACGATTTTAGGACTGTGGTAAGACATGCGGTCGCTCGAAACTTTAAACTTGTGCACAATTTTAGTTACCGGTAACATAATTATTATCTTTTCGTGTTTTGAATGCTATTTTTTATTTTCAAGTTGTCCCAATTTAGTTCCGCCACAGTCAGACTCAAGTGTAAAAGCAATCGGCAATTTCGCTTCGCCAAAGTGTCCATATTTTGAAGGCAAGAATTTTACGCTAATCATGATTTAGACTTTTGCTTAATGAATATACGTTGCAGTTATTCGTTTTTCATTGCAAATTATTACTGATATTTGCTTGTATTAAAACGCTAATGTAGTTTTATTACAGTCACATATCTTGCTAATTTTTAATTAACTATATTTTTGCTAAGGTTAAATATTTGATTACTAATATTAATTATAGCTATCTACATATTCTATTATGCTTTCTGTGTTGGCTTACAACATTAAAATCACATTGAAATAACTAATTGCACGCAATCTTTTCCTTACCGAATGTAACCTTGAAAAATTACCCAGTGAGAAAACTAAAAGCTTGACGACAGTTATATCTAAAACTCAATGGCGGCCTTAGTATTAATGCTGTCTAATTACTGCCAAGATTTCCGCGCCTTTTCTACTAATTCATTACCTATAAAAAGCTTTACATCTTTTTGATTGCCAATTTACCACCTCTGTTCACTTTCTTCTCACGCAAGAAGGATACATTTCTCTTCCCAACAATGATACATGTACTCAAGTGCCAAATCTGTTTAGTTATTCACGTCACTTGTTTAATGTGTCAAAGCTTGTTATGTAAACATTGACAAGGCATGATAAGTTTACTAACTGCACACAAAAGCACTGCATTATTTAACGAAAGAGTTGAATCTGGTATTCATGAAAATTCAGCGCGTTTGTGTCTAGAAACGGATTGCGTAAAAGATGAACGTCCAAGTCGGAGATTTGCTCTTTTTGTTACTAAATTAGTGGTGATGCTTATGTCGACGGGTGGTGATGAGTTGTCGTGAAGTTTGGGCTTCACGATTCGCCCGCCGTAAAGAAGCCATTGTGAATTAATTTATGTGTAACTGTAGGAACTGGTTTGAGAAGTTAATCTAGTAAAGAGACCAGGGAGTTGTTGAGTTGAGATAGAAGAGAAAACATGTATATTGCGCTTTCGTAAAAAGAATAAATTTAGCTTTATGGCAGAAGGAAAAGTTCTCGTTTTTGTTTTACTGTCGTCGCAAAAGTCACCACGACATGAGTGATGATCATGATCATGATCATGACAACGATGATGTGAATGATGATAACAATGATGATGATGGTGTTGGTGGTGGTGGTGATGAGTGATGATCATGTTCATGATCATGACAACGATGATGTGAATGATGATAATGATGATGATGATGGTGGTGGTGGTGGTGATGAGTGATGATCATGATCATGATCGTGATCATGACAACGATGATGTGAATGATGATAATGATGATGATGATGGTGGTGGTGGTGGTGGTGGTGATGAGTGATGGTGATGAATGATGGTCATGATCATGATCATGACAACGATGATGTGAATGATGATAAAGGTGATACCGGTAGTCCTTCCAATGTCACTGCTGATGGTGCTGATGGTTATATCTTTGCGCCGAAGTTTAAATTTGAACAAAATTTTGCACGCAAGATCTTGATTTTTTTAGCAAAAGGAACAACAACTTTATGTAAGTTTTTTCTTGGATTAGTCTCTCTACCAAAACGCGGCTTTTATTGCATTACATTCGCACTCATTACACGTCATATCCGGTTTTCGATGATTATCGAGCAAATCAGCAGCTGTAATTTGTTTGTTCTTTATATTTAAGGCGCCTATCAACCCATTACGAGGTTTGCATTTTCCGGCTTGTGTGTATTCAGCTCTTCCTGTATCATTTCATTAAATCTTAACACACAGTGGACCCGGGAGAGGTGGCTTCCTAGTCGGCGCCAGTGCAATGGCAACAATACCTAAGCTTAACAAACTCTCGCGGAAGGGCACAAAATAATGTAAAACTGAAAACTAAGTTAAATGATTGTCAGAGTGCAACCTATTATGGCTGCTATATTTTCACTATTACATTTTACCCAGTTGTTTGATTACTTCCAAAACGTTTTCTCTTGCCTCGGTTTCGTCGTGTAATTACTCGTTACCTTAACTAAAAATGATTACCCGTGCTCGGCGTTTCGAAATTAGATAGTTTCCGGAATGGAGACCTTTGTGAGAGTTTACATAATTGCCGTTGCGTTTAGCTGCGGAAAAGTTGAAAGAGGCAAAGAGAATTTGCATTCATGGAGAATTATACAACCTGCTGCTGGCTGTTGATGTGCCTGTGTTACTAAACTCATTCGAAGCCGATTAGCAGCTAATTATACCCTCAAAACCTTGCATAATTGCAATTAACTTATACATTTTCTATACGTACTTTGCCGCTATGCATTCTAAGCATTGAATGGATTGAGACAAACCTTATTACTGTAATTATTTTTTTTGGTGCTTCATTGAAACTCCAGACAAAGCTAAATTTGCTTTCTTACTGGTTCATGGGCTTTAATGTATGTAGGATATTGTTGCAATAAACATTTATTTGAATCAAAAAGTACTAATTAAAAAAACACGAAACCTTCAGCGAAGTCTACATGCATGGCACAACACTGTGTAACTGCGCAGTTCGTTATTTGCTATTGTTTTGCCCTAATTAATTAATTAATTACTAGAGTTTATGGCAGAAAAAGAAAAGAATAATCTTAAACACTGAAAAAAACCCGCAACTTTATCGGTTTTAGTTTAAAACACAACAATGGCACGCAAGAGCGTATCATTAACCTGCTGTGTAAGAGGTTCAATTACGTGGTTCAATTTAAAATAAAATAAGTTATTGGAAACTTGTCTTCTTCAATTTCAAATCCGTTATTTCTCTGGTATTTGGCAAACTCTAGTGAAATTGCAATACTCATAACGACGCTTATTTACTGGAAGGTGCTACCGTCTAAGAGCAGGGTTGTGATTAGGAGGAGAAACAACGGGCGAGGAGAACAATGATGGCCAGCTTTTTTTCACAGCAATGTTTTTCTATCGTTGTCATGCTAGTTAACAACAGCGTTTTAGTAATTACAAGAAATTGTTCTTTGATCATATTTTGCATCTTGATGAAGAGCCAACGATGTAAGTTACCTGTATTTGAATAATTGAATTGAATTTATAAATTCGATTTGTGAATTCGTGAAAGCAGTTTGACCAACAGCTTATCCTCTTCTTACTAATTAAGGTTCTGTTTATTATCCTCTTTATTTTTTTACTTGTTCATATTCTCTTTATTATTTTCTTTAGAATAAACGACTTTGGAACACGAATGAAATAGTAAATGTGTTTCTGTCACAGCATCTAGACTAGAGTGTTTTATAGGAATAAATCACTCGAGTTTGATAACCCTTGAGCTTGAAGTAATTTAATTATTTTAATTACTTAGGAATGCGTTTGCATATATCCTATTTGTACCATATCAGCCTGTTACAAGTTTAAAACGCATTTTGTAAAGGTCTATTATAGCAGTATTTGTAAATTTTACAATTTTTTTAGATTAGGTGTATAATATAATATAATTGTATAATATAATATAATATATTTAGATAATAATATAAAACACAAACCGCTGTAATAATGCTGTGCTATAAAATTTTATTATTTTAATTCAAATTTAAAAGCTTAAAGGAACTAAAGAAAATAATTTTCCATTATGCGAACTTCTTGCGAGATTTAAACTAAAATACCTTCCAAAAAAATTGTTAATTTTAAAAGACAGTGAAGCTGGACAATTCAGTGAAAAACCGCGTACAAGCCAAAATACTAGAAAAAAGGAAGTTTACAGCGTTTCTGTGCCATTTTTGTGCTTTGTGCCATTTTTGTGCAAAATTGTTATAATTATTCGTAAAAAAAATTAAGCCGTCTTTTGAATGTGGGTAGCCTTTTCCTGAAAGACAAAAAAATTTCAAATTAGCAATTCATGACCTTTGCTTGTTCATTAATTTTCTTACGGCCTAATTTTTTGTTTATTCTTTCACTTCTTCGGCCGTTTTTTCATTCCTTTCATTCATTCATTCATTCATTCATTCATTCATTCATTCATTCATTCATTCATTCATTCATTCATTCATTCATTCATTCATTCATTCATTCATTCATTCATTCATTCATTCATTTATTCAGTCATTCATTCATTCATTCATTCATTCATTCATTCATTCATTCAGTCATTCATTCATTCATTCATTCATTCATGCATTCATTCATTCATTTATTCATTCATTCATTCATTCATTCATTCATTCATTCATTCATTCATTCATTCACTCATTCACCCACTCACTCACTCACTCACTCACTCATTCATTCACTCGTTCATTCATTCATTCATTAATTCATTCATTTGTTCGTTGAATCTCATAAACTGGGTATATAAAGGACAGTCTGGGTATAAATAAAATACGAAAATCTTGAAAGATATTTTGTGCAATAAAAGCCCAGTAATATCGTTATTGCAATATCACAATATTATTATCCAGTAACGAAATAAGGCATAAATTCACGCTATGGTAACGATATTATATTTAATCAAAATGTTATTACGTTCCATGTTATTGCTGAACCATAACTGATGAAAAATGTAGCTATTACTAAATAATGCATACCTCATCCTTATCCGTGTATAATCCTGTGTTAATATTCATTCCAGTTCCCCAGGTATTACTGTCGGAGTAAACCAATTCAAATGGTGGACGATGGGAACCTTGACCACTAGCCCACACCTAAAATCAACGAAGGGAAGGCCTTCCATGAAAATCCCTGACTTTGATTTTTACGGTGTTTTGGATTATAATTGTTGACAAAATGATCAAAAGGCAATCAGTTCAAATTAGTGGGTTGGATTAGTAAGTATGTGAATTTTTTACAGTTCTGCCTTTAAATTCCCAATTTTTCTAAATAAATTTATTGCTTTCACTTTAGGCATTCTAAATTCAGATGAAACTACGTTGTTGCTTTTCTAAGATGTTTGTGCATCTATGACAGACAACAGTTCTAAAAAATGTAAGTTGAGTTACACAACAAGACACTGCTAACCTTTACACTTCTCCCAGCTTTCAGTGTGAATCTTGGGGGGAAAGTGAAGACCTTTTCTTCTCGTCCGTCAATTCTGCGTCTGATTCTCCAGCCATCAAGGGAAATGTCCTAGAATAAAATAGAATAGAATAGAATAGAATAGAATAGAATAGAATAGAATAGAATAGAATAGAATAGAATAGAATAGAATAGAATATTTATTAATCTCTTCACCCCCCCCCCCCAAAAAAACAACAAAAATAACGTACAAATTGAGACGGGGTGTTGAAAATACCAATGGTCAGATAGGTCACCAAGTCAACCACCCCTATCCTTACATAAATCAATAAAAATTACTGCGCTGCATTAAATATTAGTGCCAAATGAGCGTACAAATGAGGAAAGAAGATTAGCTAAGCACCATTAAATTTAATGAAATAATCCAATTATTTTTCATAATTAACTAAATTAAATATGCAACTGTAAGTCCACAACCAATGTTCAGCCAAATAAAGAAGCAAAGGTTATATAATAACAAAAAATATACAATCAAGCTAATTATTTAAAAAATTTTCAAGCAAAGCATAAACAAACAAAACCAATAATCAGACTAGGACAACGAAAAAGAACGACAAAATAGTAATTTCAACACGAAGTTCAATAGAATGGCTAGAAAACGCAGGTCTTCTTGAATCCCAAATGAGTCTATATTATTGTTGTAACGGCTAATAACTATTACCAAAACGTTGACGAGGATCTTAAGTGAAAGTGACATTAAAAATTATTAAAGAAAACATTTTGACTGCACTGAAACGCGCATATTTGATGGCAGAAATCCGCAACAGATGGCGCAGCGTAACACCAACCGTCTTTAAATAGATCACCAACCATGACCAAGTTCCACCTCGAGATAAAAGATTATTGTTAAGAAGTTAGAACACGAATACGAGATAATCTGCTAAAAATCATTGTGATTGTCCAATGCCGACTGCTAATGTGTCCCACGCAAAAAAATTAGGAACAATTGAGTTCGTATTCTTTGAAAAAGATGGACATTATTCTAATGCTGTACCTTAAGTTTGCTGGTATTTTCAAGACTGATGTATTTTCCGTCTTGATTGACATCAGAAAAGGAAACGGGTCCCTTGCTGGAACGTTGGAATGATGTCTTGGAGCTGGATTCGCTGGACACAACTTTCATAGTAGATCCTGTATAAAGTTGTGAACCAAACATAAATGCGGTTTTCTGACAGTATAAATCTGGGCGACACAAACAGTATTGTTGAAAAACACGTCTATAAGAGATGTAGGAAAGGTATAGGATTTCTCAGATCAGATAGTGAGATAATCTTTCTGATTTTTTTAATTCCCCGAGCCCGCTTTGTAACTGGTCTCCACAAACGTAGGAGCCTATGATAGTTTCAGAAAATGCGAATCCTATCTTATTAAATGCATAAGACAACGATTTTCTTGTTCCGAACAGCTTAAAAAGTTCCTTTTTCTGAGTCTTTAAAAATTATAGTCTATGATAATTAATAAACATAAAAAACTACAAAAGAGTAAAGCCTAAATAAACGGAGCCTATTTCTTTTACAGGTTACGTAACATTTTTGTTACACATTTTAACGAACAGATGGCGCCACCACTATTACTACTGGCATAATAACACAAACTAATTCTTAATGACAAGACAATGAATTAAAAGACTCACACAGGTACTACTTCAGTTTCGGGAAAAAAATAAGTGACTAACCTCACTAAACGAAATTACACAATTAAGTACCAATACGTTGATAAACTTTAAGCAAAGTTTTACTAAATTACGATATATAACTTACATATTTTATGAAATTAATATCAATTGTGTAGCATGAAATATCTTAATGAGATTCAAACCTGGTGATATTAATGTGCATTAGTATGGTTAAAACAAAAACAAAAGTCACTTCCACAAACACGAGAATCCAGCAAAGAACTTGTTGTTAGCTAAGCTGCTTCTGTTAATGAAATAAAACGAAGTGTTATAAAAATAATTTCATGATATTGCGAAAAACACTTTTAACAATGTACCAATTACTGGAGTGTTAATGTTTCTAGCAGTTACAGAAATGTGCGCAAATCAGGCCTATGTTGCAATATGAACCAGTGAGCAGACCTATTTCCGTTTATTTTCTGGAGAGCCTTATTTTACTCTTGAAATGATTTAAAACAATTGAATTGAATTGAGTTTATTGACCAGTATAATTTAATTAGCAATTACAGAATTCATGTGTCTCGGATTAACACATTATACTCGACACGATTATATTAGTCCAATTAAAAAAGTGTACGCGCGATCATCATTAATTCATCAGTTGCTAATTTATAACGTGTAAGCTATCGTTATCACAGTTATACGGAGAATTTTAACTACTGCAACAATGCTAGAATTCACATTGTTGTGATTAAAAACCGATTGCAAACTATTAAAGTTGATGTACGGATAATCCAATAGAACATCTGCCGATAGAGGGCACTCACATATTACATGAAACTCGGACTGAGCAGGCGAACACACGCCATTACAGAAACATATCTTGTTCTGTCTAGGTGTCCTCGACCACCTGTACGTTCCGATGCGGAGATTGTGGAGAGAAAGGCGAGCTCTGCTCCAGAAAATTCGATAAGTTTCATTAATATTAATTCGTGTTCACATAAACAACGTACAGGATTGCATAGTTTGAACACACTAATTTTACTGCTTTCATTGTTGGCAGAAGTTAAATCTACGTTTTGGAATATCATTTTACATTCCATGGTTCTTCAATGACTTTGTTTATGTACATAATCACAAGACCAGCGATGTTCTGTCGCTAAGTTATACGATATATATATATATGTAAATTTGACGACAAGCACACAAGCATTCATTTCGAAATTTACTTTGTTTCAGTTTACACACAGACAAAATGTATTGTCTATTTTTCAACGTCTCTGTGCTGCAGCAAAATGTGCGTGTGCAAAGCTAGAGGTGGTTTTAGTTCTGCTGAGTTCTCATGCTGGGAAGTAACTTACCCCCACGCGGAGAGGAACGCATACCACTGAAAGTTGGTTCCACCGTCTGCTGTTCACGAATGTAGCTCGAATGGACACGAGACTGGGTTTGAGGAGTCGTCGCAAGTCTATAAACACAAAAATATATAATTATAGGCCCTAATAATGGTAAATATTTTATGTGCTTCCTTCAATGACGCTTAATACTTTTCTTTTTTTCTTTTCTTTTCTTTTGTTTTCTTTCCTTTTCATTTTTTTATTGTAGGACTAGAATTAGAATTTTAATACACTTTGTCTGTATACTTCATTTATCTCGTTTTCATCTAATCTTGTTTAAATAAGCATTATTAAGGAAAGAAATTACAAAAGACAAAAAAAATGTACATCTGAACAAATAAATCATTATACCACTTCTATGTGGTTTCTTTGTTCAGATGTATAATGTTTTTAAGTCGTTTTCCTTTGTCTTTTGTAATTTCCTTCCTTAAAGGTTCAATAAATAAATGTACATAAGCAAGAACACGATCGTTAAACCTCTTTAGGAAACTTTGGTGTATGATAGTAGAAAAGTAGGTTTATAATAGTTTGTACCATAATTAATAATAATCTTGAAAATAAGGTTATAATGATTAAATGTCGTGTACGTCATTTCTAAACTAAGTTATAAGCGCAATTTGTAATTTCTGCACCAGTACTCCCTGCCATAAAGTCTACTAAACCATGTAAACTATTCATATAAGAAGTCTGAAACATTTATATTTGTTATGGACAGTAGCAGCTTTAAAGGCAGCTTAAGCAATTAATGGCAAATGTGCCTGATATTCCCGCGTTAACTTACGCGGTAGTTCTTCTACGTACAGCCGACCTTGAAGAAATTTTTGTAATTTTTGCAAATAAACAGACTTATAAAAGCCTGTGATTTAGAAAAGTATATTTTTTAACTTATTGCTAATTCACTTACATAAATTAATATTTTAAAACATTTTATCTAATTTTTAACTGCACAAACGAATTTAGAGATTTCATCGTATCTAAAATTCATTAAAACCTTTGCAGTGTATAGTAAGCTGATGACTCATACTGTACCTGTAATACTACATCCATCGGTTAATAGGTTCAGTTGGTTAATTGCGTCGAAACACGTTGGCGCAATAACGTACAGCTTTTCCTTTCCAGAAGGTACCATTATTTTGCTATGTGTAGCTTTGGTATGTATATATGAAACACAGACTGGTATTTTTGCCAGCGTGGCGCAATTCAAAAATTTTCAATTTTGTAGTGAAAGACACCAAACTTTGCAATACGTGCCTACAAAGGTCACCCTCTACACATACCTGTTCTCTTCACCCTCCAGGAGACGTCTGTAAGCCGCAATTTCTGCATCCAGACGCAGCTTGGTGTCCATCAGCTCTTTCAGTTCAAACAGTTGGGCAGCCATCTTCTGTTGCATATCCTCTAGCTCAGCGTCGCGCTGGTTCAACATAGCCTGGAAGTTACGATTCTCTTGCTCCACAAGCAGTTCCAACTCGTGAACTCTTTGCTCCAATTGTCCATTCTAAAAGAAGAACACGTGCTCTGGTTGACCAAAGGAAGGCGTCTAGTAATCATGGGTTCCTGTAATGGTCTAAGCCTAGTAGGGAAAGTTAGACTCTCTAAGTCTGCCTACTTGCTCAAACGATTAGAGAAGCTGGGTATCCCCCTCTCTCATAAACGACCCCCTGACAAAAAAGCTTCGCTGCGCACAAAAAGACAACCGCTTCTTAAATGATATCCATAATTGCAAGGTCGTTACTATCGCAAATCATGATCACATATACCTTAGTAGGCCTCCCGAATCATACTGCATAGCATATTGACTGTACATCGCTTATTATACAAATAATGATCGAATCTATAGGATCTTTAGTGCAGAATTTAGCGAAACACTTCACGCGCAATAATAGTAGTTGAACAGTTTAACAAAACATTCAGCCATTTGTTAAAATTTGCATTTTTGGTCATCAATAAATTAGACCATTTAAAGGTTTTTATGAGATGTAGGAACGTAAGAACAAGTACCATACCTGAAACTACGTATTTAAAATGTATTTCAAGCTACCTCATTCTTCAAACGAAGAATTTCGTTGTTAATTTCCGTCAGACGGTTGCGAGCTCTGCGAGCATCATCTTGCGCAGCACTCTGATCCTTGTCTTTACGTGAAGTCACCTCCAGCATCTCTTGCAACTGAAAATAAAGCAAAGGTACAAATAATAAAAAAATAATGCAAATAATCTTTACGTGAAGTTCATCTCTAGCAACTCTTGTAACTGAAATTAAAGGAAAGGTGCAAACAACGATTACATTTATGCATAAGACTTATTCTGTGTCTCAAAAATAAGAACATTTCTAATTATATATGCCAAATTATTTCAAGTTTTTATACAGTGACAAACTCAGCTTTATTGACATACCTTAGCTTTGTACCAATTTTCAGAATCGGGTTTATTCATGGCGTTGATATTTTCATATTCTGCTCTGATGTCTTTAATAGCCATGCTTAGTTCATTGCGGAACATGTTTTTGTAATCTTGATCGGTGTCTCTGGTAAGCTGATCCATCAACTCCTTGATTTCCTACAGGTACAAAAAGCAATAAGCATTCCACTTTACAGTATTAGTTGGTCTGGTGGTGTTATGCCTCAATTTCAAACCTGTTCTATAATGGTATAATTATTACTATAATACATAGCATGAAATTATATGAAAGCGGAAATTAAAAGACGCAGAACTCTTATTCCTACCATTATGGTCACTTATTACTTCCCATAATTTGGCAACACTTTGCAGTCATAAAATAATTTTAATTATGCAGAATTTGCTTTTACTAATTCAGTAACTACAATTTGCATATATAATCTAAGGGTATATAATCCACGTTAAAAATCACTCTTCGACTTAATAATAAAACAATAGTTAGAGCGCTCTTTCTTACAGTCTGGTGCAATTGGTTCATGAAGTCGAGTTCTTCTTGCAAGCTCTGCAACTTGTTTTCCATTTCAACTCTCAGCAGCATTTCTTCCTCATTCGTCTACAAACAAATAACAATTTATGACAAAATCTTTTATCTAACCTTTGTATCATGGTCAAACAATGAAATCTTTGACATTCAGAGAATATTCAGAGAATTTAGAACTCACCGCTCGAAGATTTCCCAGATCAGCAGTATGCTTGGCAATCTCCTTCCTGTAACGGTCCAGATCACCATCAAGTCCATCGAATTTCTTTTGCAGTCCATTCAACTCGCTGTCTCTCTCTGACAACAGCAGTTCCAATCTCATCAGCTTATCCTTCTCATTGCCACGCAGGCGATTAATCTCGTCATACCTGTGATTATCATTTTGAAATTGGAATACTTGAAGAAGAAAATGATCAGCAATGCGAATTTTCAGCTAAAAATCATAAAGTCCAAAAGCCAAAGCAAATTCTCCCCTTGAGAACATTTTTCAGGGAACAAGGGCAGCAAATTCTTCCCTTGAGCATA
This sequence comes from Tubiluchus corallicola, assembly GCA_030141605.1. Classification (NCBI taxonomy): domain Eukaryota; kingdom Metazoa; phylum Priapulida; class Priapulimorpha; order Priapulimorphida; family Tubiluchidae; genus Tubiluchus; species Tubiluchus corallicola. The sequence continues at coordinate 84,503 of JAQGDQ010000171.1, read as the reverse complement.
TATTTCAGGGAACAAGGGCAGCAAATGCTCCCCTCCCCTTCAGTACATTTTTCAAAATTGGCACCTTTTCAACAATTTTTCACTGTTGTCCGAGGGGGCAAAAGTAGAATATTTTTGTTTCTTTAAATCACATGATTAAATCACATGACTGGAATTGGTTGTGACTGTGTAACTTTCAATTGAATCTGCAAAATGTTCCCTGATTATACTTTAACTTGGATAAACTCATTTCATTGGACCCTGTTAGCAAAATGTTTTCTAAATGCTTAAGACAAATGTTTAAAAAAATTGTTTATAGGGCGCGGAAATGTTTTAATTTTTTTGTGTTTCTTCTGGAGTGGAAAGTCTATGAGAAGAGTAGTTTGGAACGGCATTTTATATTACAAATGATTGTCCATGAATCACTTGATAACTTTTCAAGCCCTGCCATCAAAGCAATTTTTTAATATTTTCAAGGAGTCTTTGAAAATGCTACGTGTTTTACATTGACTTTGTTTTCTAGTTTTGGAAATGCCAAAGGAGGTTTCTAAGAGCATAGCACATTCGAAAGATTTCATATTTCAAATCGTTTGGTAATAAGGCTTGCGCAGGAAATTTTATCTTGTACATTTACATCTAATTGGAAAAATTACATTAATAACTCCGTTCGGATAGCAAAGCCACTAAATTTGCTCGAAAGCATTTGTGAACGATATCATACTTGCAGTACATATAGTTACTGTAATTTATGTACATCAATTTACCTTTTTCATAATTAAGCGTAATAAATACAACCATAAGTAAAACATAATGTGATGTACAACGATAAATTCAATAAATTTCTTTGGGAGGGGGGAGGCTGCATTTCCCATGCTGTCTCGGTTAAAATCAAAATAAACAAATGATTCGGGCATTCACCCATGCATTTGCTAATCTGGTGTTGCTTTACTGAAGCATATATACATATATACATATATATCAGACCATGCACCCACATTCAGCGTAGGCCTATGATCTGATATATATTGGATAAGGAAACCGTTTTTATAATATTATCATAATATATACGCTATTATGAGACGCAGAGGGTAGAATTTTAGTGTCTACCTTACTACATTGAAATAGAGAAGTTCTTGTCGAAAGTTTAAGTTCCCTGGGTAAGTTCTATTTAGTCAGTTGTGAACGCAAACAGAAACTGGATTTCGGGCCAGCGCCCTGGGCAGATTTTCCGTGTGTACAGCTCCATTATCCTGTGGAATTTATGAAAGCCATTCTTTCATTGGCGACATTTATTGTTATAACCTCGTCTTTACATGGTGTTGGGCCACTCCTCAATACGCAAGTAAGATTAAAATTGAAAACAAAAAATCACACCTGCCTTTAGATTCGTACCCGTTAATCTAACATTCTGTTATTTTTGCGCTAATAAAAATGTTCTCAACGTTGAGACAAGGTATTTGTTTCACAAAACTCATCTTCACTAGGTCCGCCACGGCCTTTAAATTTTCTTTATGGTTGTGGCTATTGCTTGGGGCGTTTGTAGCCGGCGTTTGCCGTGAGTAACACGCCCAGACTAGTGAATCATTCAATGTATGGCAAGAAAAATGTGCTGGTGCAGTTAACAACAATATTTAATGGTCCTAAGATCACTCGAAGTAATGACATTAAAACACTATCTCCAAATACGTGCCAATATTAACAGTAAAAGAAGTATAACAGAAAAAACGTAGGATGCCAAAAAAGTCATTACTCACTTTTTCTTAAATTCCTCGACTTCTTCTTCAAGTTTCACATTACGAATCTCTACTCTTGCCTTGTCCTTGGTGGTGTCGTCAATCAGTCGTCTGGCTTCTTTCAATTCGGCTTCAAAGGTTGCCTAACAACAACAACACAGACTTATTAGCTAGTTAAGTTTACTCATATTTGGTAACATTATAGCAGTAATTTCACCTGAAGAAGTACCCATCGAATTGGTTTCGATACAGGTGTATTCAACATCAGATGCAGTTTGTGGATATGCAAGGTGACAGACGGCTGTTAATATAGCATAAACTGACACTAGATGAAGTGGCCACTTTTGATTCAATGGCATCAGTAGTATTGAGATGAACAAGGTTTGACACCCTCTATTTCGCCATCTTTGCGAGCATTTCTGAAGCTAAACTTAAAATTGCGGCAAAATTCTTTTAATTTCGTTTCATAATAAATTTTGTTAAATTTTTATTAGAAAAATCTGTTGTTCTACTGTACACATTTCTAATGATTTAAATACATGAAGCTACAGTGCAGTAGAAACGTTGAATTTTTCTAAAAAAAATTAACAAAATTGATTACATAGTTGTTTGCTTATTAAACATATGTTGCCTTTTTATAAAGAATTCAAAATTTTAAGATATTTCTAATTTTTGTCCATACGAGGAAGCTAAGACAAATAGTGAAATGTCAGTTTCTCAAATGTTTTTTTAGCCCTTCTATTAGCAATGATGCTATCAGCGTTTCAAACAATAATCAAACTGCTTAAAATGTGAGTAAAGTAAGTAAGTAAAGTAAGTAAGTAAGTAAGTAAATAAGTACTTACTAAGTACTTATAAGCAAGTAAAAAGTAAGTAAGTACCTTGATGTTTATGGACAGCTTCTCCAATTTGCTTCTATAATCATTGATCTCCTCGATGAGTTTACGGTTCTGCTGCTCCAGGAATCGAACCCGCTCGATGTAGGTGGCAAAACGATCATTCAGCTCTCTCAGGTCCTTCTTCTCCTGCTCTCGATGGCTGACGACGTCGTGAGGAGAGGTGGTCACATCCAGGTCACCAACAACACCGGGCAGGCCCCCGTAGGTTCTGGAGCTGTACTGGTAGCTGATGTTCCCCCCGGGTGGAGCTGCATGGGTAATGCGCGTCTTCCTGGGGGTAATATGGGAGGTGTAGCCCGTGGTCAGTCCTCCAAAGTCATCGTCACCAGACATGTTGTAAGTGCGAGTGACTCGCTTTGTAACGACGGTCTCGCGGTCAGACATTTTCAATTTTAAATTTGTTTTGTCGGACAATCAGAGAATGAAGAACAGCGTCTGTATCTCAGAGATGCAAGCAGCGCAAGTGAGTAATGTTCTCAGGCAGGCAGGCCAACACCCTAGCTCACATTCATACTAGGCGTTAGGAGAAGCGTTTTACGCTTGAGAGGTGACGTATTATTCCTTGGAGCTGTATCACTAGGTGCTAAACCACCTTCTTCCCACGTTACATTTGTAATATCTGATTAAATGTTCATTCACGCCTAAAAAATGGCCTGTGACATTATAAACGATTAGTTAATTCTAACATATCAAATTATTTCAAGAGCTTTCAAAGGGATTAAGAAACGTATGCAGAATTTGCATACATCTATCATTACAATAGTAGTAGGTTATGTTAATGGTAGTGGGCAATTTTTCACTTAACGGGAAAGATAATTTACGATCAAAATGATTCTGTAAAAGCATTTTTTCTAAAATCTTAAGCATTCTGTTTAAATCTCCCACAGTTTCACAAATTTAATAGTCGTAGAGTCTCCTACCTAACAAGGTTGTTAAACATTCGACAAAGGACGGTTTCATGTCTTATGTTAAATAATCGACAAAGGACGATTATCTTTATTTAGTGTGTATAAGACGTTACGACAGTTAAACTTGGTTTTCATTTTATTATGTCTTGAGGTTATCCAAACTGATTAAAAGTGGAAACGACCCTGACCTTAACTAAGCTACCATTATCGTTCTAGAGTCGTTCGATCTACCAGATACAGAAACTCACGACAGTTCGCTTTCATACTGTTTTACTGTGAAAACGTACCTATTGTTAATATTATATCGCAAAACCTAACTGTTCATCATTTATGATAACTATAAAAGTTTCTCACCTCATTTCTGCACCCTATCGAAGATGGCAGACGTTTAACACTGCCATTTTTATGCTAATGAAATAAAATTTTGAGAAAAGTCTTTCTAATCATGAAGCATTACAGCCGATTCTTTTCACTTGTGCTCCAAACTTTTCACTTTTTAGCTTATGTTAATTGGTTAATTGATACGTGACGATGATGATAATGATGATGCTGATAATAATAATAGAAATAATAATAATAGTAGTAAAGATGTGTCATATTTTAAGATTTTTTTACATAAAGATATCCGTCTATAATTTTTGATATTATGTTACGAAACCTAATTTTGTTAGCTCCATAAAATTAACTGGACTTTTAGTGCATCAAACATCAAAATAGTATTAAAATTTTAGACGAAATTTTGTTCAGTCCAGGAACCGGCTTTATTGCTTTCATTATACAATTAGCTAATACTTAAAATTCACGACCGGCCGCAAATCCTGTTTGACAAGTTTTCTCTTTACAAAGTTCTCTAGACCACACCATTTGGCCTCGAGTAAATTGTCTGGGTCATTCAGCCTGGATTTCAATGGTGCTGGGAATCTATTCAGAAATCTGGCACCCCGAAGTTTACAACAATAGTCATATATGCATAGAGACAAAGGTATAAAATTTAATTAAATTTAATTTTTATTATATGATGTGGTACATAATTTTCCAAGATTATCGGAATGCTAAAGCTTTGTAGGTACGTGTTTCAATTCCAACCCGAGTTGCTAAGACATACTTTATTTATTAACGGTAGGGAAAAAACGTAATGCCTTTTAAATTATTTTCAGCTGATGAGGCCCGCTAGGGCGAAAACTACTGGAAAAAATATTATAATCTTTGAGACTATGAAGACCCTGAAGTTACCAGCACGTTCTATTCAACTTATGAGGCCCGCTAGGGTGAAAACTACTGAAAAAATATTATAATCTTTGAGACTATGAAGACTGTGAAGTTACCAGCACGTTCTATTCAACTTATGAGGCCCGCTAGGGTGAAAACTACTGAAAAATATTATAATCTTTGAGACTATGAAGACTGTGAAGTTACCAGCACGTTCTATTCAACTTATGAGGCCCGCTAGGGTGAAAACTACTGAATAAATATTATAATCTTTGAGGCTATGAAGACCCTGAAGTTACCAGTACTTTCTATTCAGCTGATGAGGCCCGCTAGGGTGAAAACTACTGAAAAAATATTATAATCTTTGAGACTATGAAGACCCTGAAGTTACCAGTACTTTCTATTCAGCTGATGATGCCCGCTAGGGTGAAAACTACTCAATAAATATTATAATCTTTGAGGCTATGAAGACCTTGAAGTTACCAGTACTTTCTTTTCAGCTAATGAGGCCCGCTAGGGTGAAAACTACTGAAAAAATATTATAATCTTTGAGACTATGAAGACTATGAAGTTACCAGCACTTTCTATTCAACTTATGAGGCCCGCTAGGGTGAAAACTACTGAAAAAATATTATAATCTTTGAGACTATGAAGACTCTGAAGTTACCAGCACGTTCTATTCAACTTATGAGGCCCGCTAGGGTGAAAACTACTGAAAAAATATTATAATCTTTGAGACTATGAAGACTCTGAAGTTACCAGTACTTTCTTTTCAGCTAATGAGGCCCGCTAGGGTGGAAACTACTGAAAAAATATAATCTTTGAGACTATGAAGTTACCAGCACGTTCTATTCAACTTATGAGGCCCGCTAGGGTGAAAACTACTGAATAAATATTATAATCTTTGGGACTACAAAGGGCATTATGTTTTTCTCTGTTAATGATGACAAGTCTCAGGAGAGCTATCTCGTCTCTCGTATTTCATGTCGTACAATTTTAGTTTTCATTAACAGTTTTTTTCCTTTATTCGTTTTTCCACGACGAGTGTTACCGTACAAGTTAGTTTCTTCAGAATGCATAACTGTAAATGTAAGTTCAATAGTCATTGATGCACTTACCTGTAATTCTAAATATATAAAAAATAAACTGCCGAACTACAGGGGTTTACGTGTAATAGATACATCAAGCAAAACTTGACTTTGCAAAATGAGTTAAGAAAAACTGGTTAATTGCTGATTGTAAATTTCACACTGAAGACGACTGTCTGCTTTTAATCTTTTTATCGTTTAATGTTTTTATAAAGTTGTCTTTTTCACAAAAAAGCTGGAGTGCCAGTATAAATTCGTTTGGTTTGTTCATCAACTACTGACCAACGAAAACCAGTAGAGATGGTGGTGCGTAATTTAAATCAACAGATGTGTGTGGATCTGTTCTCCTGCTTTTCCACTGCCTACCACACTTTTAAATAAAAGTGCAAATAAATTTTTAAATTGTTAAGGTAATTTAAATGTGTAGATCAACCTGATGGTTTTCTTAATTAGTTGCTTTACCATTTCAGATCAATCGGTAACTGCTTTACGATTTACAGAGGAAAGACTGCTAGATATTAAACGTAATCTATGCCAGAGGTAAACGTTTTACGACAGGCAAATTATTTTTGCTAATGAACGATAGATAGAGCCAACTAAAAAACGTACTTAAAACTGACGAAATAAAATGTTCGACTTGTATATGATCTGCCAGTTTTGATTATTTCTGCACTAATCTATTATCCCTTTCTATACCAAAAGTAAAGCAAAAGCTACATTTTTCCCATTTTTATTTCTAACAAGTTTGTATTATAACAAGTTTTCAAACTACACGCCTTAATAAAAATAAAACGTTTCAATTTAGACAACGATGACAAAATTAATGATAGAAATGTTGAGCGGTTCGACAGAAAAAAAACAGAATATATATACAAGTATACACTAGTAAATCTTTTATGTAAAATCATTTTCAAAATGGAATAAACATCTAATATAAAAACAGAATTAGAAATCTAGACGCACGGAATTAACAAATACTAGAAGACAACGACAAATTTAACAATCATTTTACAAACAAGTATTTTATAATGTAAATTAACAAATAGATACAGTGTAATTTGAAATTGTACATTTTCCGCATTAAACTCCATGAAAACATTTTTCCCGACCCCAGCAATGTAGATGCAACATAACGGATTGAATTTTATAGACTTTTACTAATATAAACGCAAATGTTTTGATTTGACTATTACAGGTTACATAGTTGAAGTACAGATTATATACAAAATTTTGGGTTCAAGTTAGAAATCACGTATTCATCTGCGTAATTTACATTACATTCCTTTTTTGGTGTAAAAGCTTATGTGTTCTATTATAGGCAAGTAACTAAGTTAAGCGCAAAGAATGAGATGAAAAGTTCATAAGCATTAGCCTGCTATTAATAACTACCAAATCATTTTGATCTGGTATTAATATACAAAAACCAAAAAAGCACTTTGAGAGCAAATTAAGTATAGTAGTATTTAGAAGCATAATATATCTGCTTAGATAAAAAACGTAATATTTTAACAATTATTTTAATATTTTAACTGCTTAGACAAAAAACGGATCATGGCAAAATGCCTTGCCAGTTACACAGAGCATGGAGCATACCGTGGATTACGACATGAACCTTACGGAAGATGGAGGACGCCTTATGACTTACGGATTATAGATTATGGCTTGCTCTGCGTAACACGGGCCTACTCGTTTCTGATTGATACTATAGGGTAATAAAAATACTGAGTTAAAGTCATTAATGGTTTTAGTTCAGTTTCGCAAAACAAGTTTTTTTCTTCTAGGCACTTGGGGAATCTGAGTGGTGGAGGGTTTGTGCTCAACATTTAAGCTAGCTTGGTATCGACCACTGGTCATTCTTTCTACCATGATCACAGCATTGGCTGTTGCTTTTAGCGTAAATCGGCTCTTTTTCCGACCCATTGCCGTAACCGTTTCTTCGTCACTGAAGTCCAGTGCTTCAACGGGATACCAGATCTTGAATGGTTCTGGAGAAATTTTAAAAAGAAGTTTGATTTAAGGCAAAAAAATCAAACTTTTATGCAAATGGTGACAATTTTCAAAACCCAGTTTAAAGGAAAACCGGACGATTGATTAAACGCAATCTCATTTTAATTTACTGTCCAAAATATACATTTTCTTGCCTACAAAAGTTAGCAGTTGCTTCTTATATTTGAATAATTACCTTCGAAAGTTAATTAACGGCAACCGAACACAGCTATCGTTTATGATCAAACTAACCACTGTTTGTGCAATGGCGGATATAACGTGACTTATGCAAACGTGTGCGTCAAACACGTTTGCGTAAGTAAGCGAGGATTGCTATAACACGTTGACGAAAATGAGCTCACAATGACGTCACAGACGAACACTGCAGTTCCTGATATGGTTATTACGGTACCGGACCTATTTATCAGTCACGCGAATGTGACAAAAAGACGCCATTGCCATTATCAGTGGATTCACTTAGCCGCGTGTAGGTTTGAAAGTTTAACAAAACTTAACTATCCGAGGTAATTATTACTTAGCCTAGCTTTGATTTAAAAGCTGTTGTAGTTTTCAATATATCAGAGCATACTTTATTTTGAACTAATGTCTACACAATCGTCCGGTTTTCTTTTAACATAATGCATATAAGCAGGTAATGTACAGGTACGTAGAAGGTAGATATATAACTAGGCATGGATAGGAAGGTTTCTTGTATATAATCGTTGACTAGGTGAGTAACTAAATTAGGTAAGTAAGTAAGAAGAAATGCACGTCAACTGGTAGGTAAGCCGACAGACAGGCTTTTGTTAAAAAGAAAAAAACTGGTCTCCCACTAAGAAAACTCGAAACCAGAAAATTAGTAATAAAATTAAATAAAGTGTAAATACCTGGAGCACGATCAATATCAAAAGTTCCAAATACGTATTCTCCAGGCCCATATATATTTTTCCCAATAATAAAGTTAGCAAAGTTCATCAAAAAATTCTCCATGTTCAATGGATGATCACCATCCTGCAAGAAATTGGCCAAATTTTAATTTCATAGATGATTCATTTGGCAACCAGCAGATGGCAGCACTCGCTACACCAGGAACATTATCACGAGTTTGTTACCACTACATATGACGAAATCATTAAAATTAATTTAAAGAAATTACTACGTCTGCATGATCAGTTTTATATAAGCTCATAACAATCCAATGAAAGTTCGTCATCATAAAATGATTCCAGAAACGAAAATTCCCATATTAGAATCTCAGGAAGACTATCGCACTTTAATATTCTTATATTCACAACTCATAATTCGAAAATTAAAACGGCAATCTGTACAAGTAATTTTTGTTAAGTATTATATACGAATGTATTGTGTATATTGTGATAGTTGATGAAAATTTTATCTTACATTTACCATGTATTTTACTTAATATATTGTACTTGTGTATTGTGTACGTATTATTTATTATGTGCATATTGTAAGGTACTTTGCTAATCGCATGGCACCTATGTATTGTGTCGTGAACCTACTGTAATTTATGCATGTAATTGCGTTTAGTTTTAATTTTTATGCACTAATAGTTTATAGTTTTGTACAAGATGAATTTGTCTTTAACAGTGTTTTAGTATTGAAAATATTTTTAACACTGAGGATTGTGATTTTATTGTATATTATTACATATTATACATTATATATATATAATATACATATAATATATATATACGTATATTTATGTGTATATACGTATATGAATATACATATAAATTTCCAGAAATAAGCATTAGGAAACTGAGACGTTTCTACTTACAGCTGTCATAGCTTTGTAACCTTTTCTGACTTGTTCATCGGCAACCTCTTCGTCCATTCCGACAAACCCGGTATAATAATCGCGCAATTCACTCTTTGTTAACTGTCCATCTCCTGAAAATAAAATATCAATGCTGCACTGTAAAACAGCAGTATATTAAAGACAGTCTAAGTCAGAACTGCTTGCTTATAATGTTTGAATTTTTGTCATCATAACAGTTGTAGCAGATAATATATAAGGCCTTACTGTCTTTATCCATTATCTGGAAGTAGAGTTTGACGTGAACTTGGACCCAATATGGGAAATCTCTGATGGCGGCGCATCCTTTCATAATTGTAGCCCATGTATCAAGCCAATCACTTATACTAACGTCTGAAAATAATGAATAAGTGTAAATAAGTATTTGCCCGATGTTGTATAGTGTTGCTAAGATTAAGCTTTATGATTGCCATTATTATGCAAGCAATTATTATTATTAAGCATATAAGTGCAATGAAGGTGTGAGTAAACACACAAACTGCAGTCCAAAGTTTTGAGACAGTTTGCCACCCATTTTTTGAAATCTCATCAACTATAATCTAAAGACTTTATACGTTTCACGCATGACTTATTGCTCCCGCATCCAGTGGCTTTGGTGAATAAACCAACCGGGCTAATGTCACAAAAAACTGCCAAAACAATGATAAAACAGTAGATACATAATTTGGGGTATTTAAAAGAGATAATTATTTGGACGGCAAGCCAGTTAACGACTACCAATAAGCCACAGCCCAAATTTTAAAATTGCTTTTCGTTTTTTTTCTAAAATTTACATTTTTTTCTACATGGATACATTGAGAAACATCATCCGCATAATCTTATAACTACTGTAGAAGCGACTACATGTTATTTCTCTTCCAAAGAAGTGCGCTTTCCCATTTGTACAGCATTCAGCTCACATACACTACGTCCCTTTTGAAAGATTTCATGCACACAAGTTAATTTTTTCATTCGCATGGTACTTGAAAACATTAATTTCTGACCTGCTTTTCCACATTTGTAACACAAGCTTTCGAAGAACTCATTGTTTATGTCATAGGTCAAATCGTAGAGCTCAGACTCCTCGCTAGTTCCAGCAAACTTTAACATTTTCTGTTTCATGAAAGTAGAGAAGAATTAATAATTCTAATGTTTTATAAAAATTTAAACAAAAAATTATTGCGAACAAAAAGTATTAATTTGGGGGATGGTTGAAATTAACATGTTTATGAAGAGTAATGAAAATAATTAAAAATAAGATTTAAAGAACTAAAAATTAATTGCTCAACTATTATTAAATCTAAGAGTTTCAGTTCTGTTGTCTGTTTTTATTGACCAATGTCGTATTAATAGTGATGTGTAATTTTATTAGTAGTAAGAACTGATGTGTTTCGCGATCTAAAAATTATTTATTTTGTTCTTAAGAGATTCGGCAACACAATTATTTATCCTCATCTTACAAAGCTTTGAAACCTGAAAAGGGCATTGGTATCATCTACAGAGTAAGTTTTTATTACTAGTTTCAGTAGATAATATAATTTAACGTAAATAAGAGAGAAAAGTGGTCTCAGGGTTGACCCTTGGGCACTTCGTATTTAATTAGTTCTGTATTTGACAAAACATGTTTTAGTTTACTAAATGTGAGTACGGAAAAGACTTTTTGGCAAACAATAACAACTAAGGAACTTTTAATTCACTGCAAAGCAACAATTTTATCAATTGTGCTTTTGTTTATCTGCCTAAAATAAAGAAATATATTTATTCATCAAATTTTTATAATTACACTTAAAGACAGTCGCACACAGATCAGCTTTATCTTCGCGAGGTACCCATTTAGAATTTACTTCCAGTCTGAACTACTTAACCTATAAATTTATGCATTTAGCATGGCATGCATCTAAGGAACTTTCCTGGAAAACATCCACAATTCTTTATTTTTAAATACATCTTCTTGTTTGTTACTTTTTTAATTTTGATTTTGAAATATTAAAATTGATTATATTTGTTTACGTGCTGCACACCATAGTATGGCTGGTTTAAGATCGATTCGATGTATTTTAATAGCCAAATACCACGTATATGTTGGTATACGTTGATTTTGTAATTTTCGTGTAAGCAATTTAGTTTTCAGAACTAAATTATCTATCTATCTATCTATCCATCCATCCATCCATCCATCCATCCATCCATCCATCCATCCATCCATCCATCCATCCATCCATCCATCCATCCATCCATCCATCCATCCATCCAGCCAACCAACCATCCATCCATCCATCCATCCATCCATCAATCCATCTATCTACCTATCTATCTAACTACGCTTTAACATTCCAAAATTGGTGTTTGTATTATTTGATTGGTAACTGGCAAAATTATTCTTTTCTGTCCTGTTTTAAATAAGTTAAATTATTTGCAGAGCTCTTAACATTGATGATGATTGTGAAAAGGTCAAAGGTTAAGTGTACCAGACTTGTGTACACTTGACGACGCCTCGCAGCCCATGCTATTGTAATAGTAACAGTCTTAACAGCTAGTTAGAACCTTACCTAATTCATTTTTTCTTGTTTCCAAGCAAGATCCTGCTAGCAAATCACGTCTACCCACAGACTAATGTATAATTAACTAAAATCCCCGTAAAACAGCTGAAGTTACTGAACTGATGCCGCAGACAGATTTGCTTCACCCACATGTCACGTGACTGTTGTAGTTAAGACGTGTTGTGGTAAACTTAACCATTGATCTACAGCAACTGTGCGTGGGCACAAGGAATCTGTGAAAAGGGTTATTGGTTATCCTTGCTTTTATATATGACGCATATATAAATTTGTCACGGTCACGGTGAGATGTAACAATCATAATCAAGGTAATTATTACTGACCAAACTAACCTGCGTGAAAGACGTGATGTCGTCACTAGTAATCACGCAATTGTTATCCATATCTGAAAAGAATAACATCAATATCTAACTACAAGCTCATTGGAGGGTTTAGAATTTTCAGTTTTGAAAATTTGAGAAAACATGAATCAGTTAAACGTAGGATGTAAGAGGATTTGCGTAGGATTGCAAGAGGATTTAAAGTACCTGTAGTATTTTAGTGGCACAATGATTAAAAAAAGATCAACGACGTGTTTTACGTAAATCCGAAATCTAAATTTTAATTTGTGCTTTTAGCTTGAAGTTGAAAACAAGTAATGTAGCCTATAATCTATAATAAATCCTACACTGTTAATCCAGTTAGCAAAAGGTGAGTAAAATTACTGTAACAGGTTTGTCTTTGGATTTGAACATGATATTGGGAATTTAAACTGCTTATATTTTTGTCTGCAGTGTTTATTTCAAGCACAGCACGTGCAACACACACGTGGAATATTTTTGCTGTTGAAAATTATGTTAGTTTGCGATGTCATCACTAGTTGGGCTCCCCTGCCGTTAATTAAGTTTTTAATCTATAATTTAATTATCAGAAACGCTTTTGCAGTATTAATTGTGTTAAGATGTATATTTTTTCAAACTTGAAAATGGGAGAGTATATGAGAAATCATCCTGTTTTCCTCTCAGAAATAAAGTAAAATAACGTATAACCTTTTACCGATAAGAGAAAAATAAAAGGAAAGTTTCCTGCGTTGGAATTCTGATAATTCGAACAGGGGGCGCACGCTGTCCTCTTCATCAGGAACACGATAAAGATTCTCCAAAACACGGTTCTTTTTCACAACAGTGGCATTCGCCGGGGGAGCTGCTCTCGTGCCGCCCATAGGAGGAGGCATGCTGCAATAAAAGGATCGTTAAAAATTGCTTTACAAAAGAAAGGAAGTGAAACAAAGAAGACTGAATTGGATTGTCCCAATTTTACCCCTCTCAACAGCCACGAAATTCAAATGCTTAATAGTTTTCTCAATTTCTACTCACTTCTTTCAATTCAGTTCAGATTTATTGTTATCAACTGTAGCAATCTACTTTTTGTCTCATGTTGACAACATAATATATGGGCGTATACTGTGGCCTATACAATTTTTGGTTAAGTAATTAAAGGTATACCATATGCTAATAAGAGTATTTACTTATGATACGATAGAAAAGTTCTGATTTGAAAGATTTCCCGTCAGTACTAATTGCTTGCTGTTGAACATATGTTAAGAACGAATAGTCAAAATATAAAAATCAAACTGCCCTTTCTTGTTTCTTTGCGTTTTACCACATACCTCTCCCCACATGTCTTGTGCAAACTAAAGATCCTAGTGACCTCGAAATACCTGTTTTTTTGCCATAGAAATAGAAATGCCGCTACTGAACTGAACGTTTGCGCCTAACGCGATAATTGTAACAACGTTTATTCACGGTCGTAATTATTAAAGTAATAATTTCAATAACGCTATGCGAAGAGTAGCAAAACAACATAGAAACCAGCATGCATAGCCCTTAATATTAAACACAGCTTTTTATGAATGAACAACACAATACGTACAATACTTCCACTCATTTACAATTTACAATGATTATTTCTTGTGCCGTTTTGTGCTTGCTGCGTTATTTCGACATTATTATTAAAATGTAGGCTGTGTACATAGTATGATATCAAGTTTATATTATTAAAACATCACAACTTTTATTACAAATAAAAATTAATTTATTAAATGTTTAAAAACATGTCTACGCGTTTCGACAGTAATCAGCTGTCGTCATCAGTGGTACATTACACAAACGACAAGCCTGTTTAAATAGACAGAGCCTACAATATAGAAAATTATGCACTAATTATGTGCACTAAAACATCCAGACCTTTGAAAGAAAGAATATGCGAACATCTGGGTATTTCTTCTAGAACTGACAAGATTAAAAATTCTCCTCAATTTAGCTTTAATGACCCTATTTGTGCCTATTGCCACAACGCTGATTTTAATGATTTCAGCATTGTGACCAGAGCTACAAATAACTGGGACTTATTAATAAAAGAAAATTTAGCTATATACCCCAATAAGCCTTCCTTTAATGTGCAAAGTAGTTCAATTCCATTAACTTTATTCTCAAACACTTAGCTATCTGCCACTGTATCTATTTCTTTTCTACAGGTCTGTTTATTTATTACTTTGACTTTTTTGCAAATACATAATTAGTGCATAATTTCCTATACTGTTGGATCTGCCTAATTAAACTGGTTGTTGTTTGTATATCAGTGTCAAATTAAAGTTGTAGTAAAAGTTGTGCTGTTTGATAATAAATGCTTTGAAGTGCCTGTATCAAGTTTAAGCTATATTTAAATGCGAGTTGTACAAAGCAGGTACCTCGCCATTTAGTAGCAGCAACGTTTTTTCAACTTCTGAAGCCTTACCACGTAAACACAAGATAGGCGGGGACATCTCTCTAAATATAATTCGGTCAGGCACACACGGTGCATTTAACAAAATTTCAATTAATTCCTCGCACTGGGTTGATTAATTAGCAAACAGCTACTTCTATAGCCATAGGAAGTTAATAAGCAGTCATGCTGGCATTTACCTGTAATTACTAGTTTAAATCGATAAATCAATAGTAACTGAACTAGAGTAAAAGACTAATGAGAATTAGGCTGTTCTACTACCAACCTATACTAATAGTAATATCTAAATTTACCCAGATAATTCACAGTCTGACATCCTCACTGTACTTAAAAGCTGTAAAATGATAAACAATTGCAAATCATTAACTCTTTTAAATTCAGGCACAAAAACCATTGCATATATGTAAATACTTAAAGCCTGTGCTTTACATAATGCATTATACCATTATAATAGTTACATGGCTGATGCGATCGTGCATAAAAGACTAGCCTTTTGTTTTGGTACAGAAACTTAAATTTAGATATACCAACTTGTACTAAGTATTTATAATAACTTATCTCATCTAAAATTTTTTAAAGTTTAGCAAGGTTACAAGTTAACAAACACAAGTTTCCAGTTATATTTAGCTGATCGATGAAGACATATTACTTTCTAAAAACATGCTGCATACATGTGTACACAGGAAAAATGGCTGCCAAGGTCTTATACAGAGACAGGTGCGTCGCTATATTTCTTATACACAACTGAATTTCTTGGTCGTGCCACATGCATGCTGATTTCTGCACTGATTTATTAACTGCATTAAATCTTTACCTTATCTATGCTATCTGTAGAATTAATGCAATAGATTTTCTTTGGTTCCAGCCATAAAAATACAAGAATAGTCACAACTTTTCACTTATAACGTGGGTTGGACTTGTGCAGACCAAAAACTTCTCTACGCTTGCCTTTAGTTAACCAGGTGCTCAGCGAAGCGAGTCTTCAGCGGTCAAATGTAATTTGTGTTAGTCTAAAAATTAGACAGCTAGACAATTTTAAAATACCCAAGCTACTGTAGTTTCAGTCTAAACGTTTCAGCTTTTGTCAAAGACAATTTAATCAAACTCGGTCTTCTCTGCTAATTTAATTCGTGGTTATGATCTGACTTCAATGTAACATTTCGTTTTGAATACGTTCCGTTTAATCCAGGAAGGGAGCCTTTTCACAGTTTCGTACTGCGGAAGCGCAGTTGCTGTAGGTCAAAGGTTAAGTGTACCACAGCAATGCGTCTTAACTACAACCGTCACGAGACATGTGGGTAAAGCAAAGCCGTCTGCCACTTCAGTTCAGTAACTTCAGTTGTTTTACGTGGATTTTACTTAGTTATGTATTCGTTTGTGAGTTGAGTGATTTACTAGCAGGATCTTGTTTGGGAACAAGAAAAAGTGAACTAGGTAAGGTTCTAGCTAGCTGTTAAAACTGTTACTATTAACCATAGCTTAGGCTGCGAAGTGTTGTCAAGTGTAAACAAATGCATTGTCTGGGTACAATTAACCTTTGACCTCTTCACGATTATCATCAATCGCTGGAAGTGTGAAAAGGCTTATTATGTGGAGTACGTATAAAGTTTCGTTACTGTGCTATAAAAACTGATTGGCAGGATTGGTTTAGCTATAGTTTAGTTCCACTAATTGGATAAACATCGCGAGCAAAATTCTCGCGCTTAATTGCACGTAATGATTACGTATCGAACTGTCTCGTTTGTACAAATGTTGCGAGCATGCAAACTTTCAATAAAAATTCCTCGCATTTTGATCCTACATTAAAAAACCGGTTTGTTACAGTTTATTAAACTTCACTGCAAAATGACAAGTATAAAGACAATCACGTAAGTTAAATTATTAAACTTATTAAATTAAAAGATCCGTAAAATGTTTTTACCTTGACTGCGAGGACGTCTTACTTACTGGGCTTTGTCAAATAAATGCAGGAAAAGATACCCCAATTAAAAAATAACACGGAGAGTAATAGCAAATGCAACAACGTTGTATGAGAGCTGAGTTTGACGTACTAGAAGAATAAATGATAACAAACCTGTTAAATAAAATCAATAAACTATAACTAGCGCGCCTTTTGTAAAACTTTTTATAAAAATCATTGTCATTCCGATGCAAAACTAGACTAACTATGCTAACTATGGGGGGGGGGCTTATTTTGGCTACGTTAACAGAAAATGTTAGATTTATTCATTTTAGCTACATTAATATCTTATTCTGAAATGTTTTGGAACAGTTGTCCTCCTGCATTTAAAGCACAAGAAATCCCCTCAACTTACATAAAGTTTAAAAAATTCGACTTGAAGTTTTATACCACTTACGTGATGCCTTTTTCACACAGACCTTGTGTCACCAGTGACGCTGTATAAAATTTGTAAATTTAAAATCCCCTGATGACCGCTAGGCGCAGCCATTTTTTGGTAGGTTGTTTGAAACCAGTTTAGATACGTGATATTTAGATAGTTTAGATAACATTACATGAAGTTTGAAAAAATAATTGGAGAATTCGTAGCACACATGTCACTAACTAAGTAAAATTTTAAATTACTGTATCTTGTCAATACAGAAATGAACTAGGTAAGGTTCTAGCTAGCTGTTAAACCTGTTACTGTTACAATAATATGGACTGCGAGGCGTTGTCAAGGGTACAAAAATTCGTTGTCTGGTACATTTAACCCCTGACCCTTTCACGATCATCATCAATCGCTGGAACTGTGAAAAGGCTTATTGAGGTATGGGTATATGAGCATATAACCCATGCTCATATACAGAAAGAAAGGAAAATTACCTGTCTAAAAGTTATCTCGAAGCACAGCCGTTTGAATTTTTTGCTGGTCTTTAACGAGCTGTAAAGTGTATGACAATATTAACACGCAGAAGTTTGTAACGGTATTCCAGCATACTTCACACCAACAAGATTTTCATGCCCTGAATTGTAATCCTTTTCTAGGCTCGATTTTAAGCTCACATTTGCACACAATCCTATTCTGTTAATAAGCTTTGATGCTTCTGCGGCTGCTTATACATAAATTTTGTAAAAGTTCCTAATGCAGAAGTTAAGTTCTTACCCGTGTAGATAAGGCCTGTCTGAAACAGGTCCGTAAGTGCTGATGTGTCATGGGTATCAGTCAGACTGAGTTTGGTAACGTGCCACACGGAATGAGTCCGCGGGCGGTGAGTTAAAGGAAAGGGCAAGCCTTCAAGGAGGAATGTTAGAAGCATTTAGTAATAAAGCTGTAATAAGCACCTCGTGCAACTAGTAAAACGACTTTAAAGTCGCGATCACTTCATGCTTGGGTGCTCCCATTTTCAATGCCCATTCTTCTTCCAATGACGTCATTCTTCTTGAAGAAAAGTAGTGCAGTGTCAATCTCTATCAAAAGTAAAACAAGTTTTTACAAAAAAAATAGGTAGCTAATTTTATAATACTTTTGCGTGAATATTAGGTAAGCTGCATTACTTTGAATTAGTTTAAGCAGCGCGCGCTTATGGAAAGCCACTACGCGCTTACGAAAAGTCACGAAGTTTCCCATTTACATAATGATTTTCAAGTGAATGGTGGCAACCTCTACGCCTGAAAATTTCCATTCAGAGGTAGTGTATTTTAGATTTATGCTTTGTAGGCAGTTCTTTGCAAACTTCTTTGTTAGATTTTTTGTAAGATTAAGTGATAACAGACTTGTTTCTTCCTTTAAATTTGCTCAGAACCTGCTTGTTCATTGTCCAATCCAACTTATTTTGCAGTTGCTTCTGCTAGCCCTGGTGTTGCCAAAATTGCTGAAAGCATCAGCACTGCCACTGAAGTGACTGAAACAGCTCGCAATTATGTTACTAGAAGCCAAAGAAAGTTACGTCACACGTGGTACTAATTGTGGTGGTGATGGTGAGGCAGGTGGTGGTGGTTCTGTTAAAACATAGCAGAAATACCACTAGTGTTAAGTCACAAAGTTGAAACAACAGTCGAACTGTACTGTAAACCACGGACCTTAACGTACCAGATTTAGAAACTGAATACTGGACTGTTGAAGATATTTCTCGTAGGTCATGACAGCAACAGTAGTAGCAACAACAATCACAATGTGGTCAAAACAACACAACTTTATTAAAACTTCTGCTTTTTACATAGTTGAAAATCATGCCAAACGTTTCGATAGAGCTACTGCTGTCATTATCAGTGGTAAATTTTACAAACATACAACCGTCTGTGGAAACTTTTGGCATGATTTTAACTACTTAAAATAAAAGATTAAATAAAGTTGTGTTGTTTTAACTGTAAAAGTTTTTAAGTACCTGTAATAGAAAAATCACAATATGATATTAAAATATACCTAAACATATGCATAAATGCACAAACAGTACAAAAATAGTGTATATAAGATATTTCTAAAATACCCATGTATTCATTATCAAGATAATGTAAAACATAATTTAGAACTCAGATTTATGTATTGATAATTTTCATCAAAGAATTCAGAAAAGTGATTTTCTAACAAAAAGTGTGAAGGGTACTTTCAGCCCTAGATAAACCACCTTGCATCAACGGGGAGAGATGTTTGAACTCACGTGCTGAACTTTCCTTAAAAAGTTATAATTTTGATGTGTTCTCCACGTTGCATCAGATCTCCATTGTAACATTTAGGGAAATGACCAAACTTATATAATAATAATAATAATAATAATAATAATAGTAGTAGTAGTAGTAATAATAATAATAATAATAATAATAATAATAATAATAATGATAATAATAGTAATAATATTTATTTTGTACAGTGGCTAAATCTATAGACAGCACAAATGGCAATATTCAAAGACGCTTCACAAAGATATCCAAAATCATCATGACGGATTTAAAATTGGTTTACAAGATTAAACAGTAATCCTACTAAATTTCATAAAATTATAATAAGTAAGTACATAAAAAACACAGCGCATAAAAACACACAAAACACCAGGATATAACGACAAATCAAAATTTCGATTTGACGTTATATCAAAGATTGTATGCTATTTTGTTATGTTATTTTATCAACTCATGTTACTAAATAGCACTAATTTCATTGTGGTAGCTTCGTAAACAAATTTTAGCCATGGTTATGCGAAAAATAAAAGCTTCGTAATCAAGTCAACCTGACCACATTCATCTTGATGTACACCTGTCACCCACTTTTACAGATACCGGTGATAATAGAGAATAACAGTTATTGTGCATGTTCATGATATGATTCATGTATAATTGTATACCCACTAGCCATTATCATACCTGTCCATTAAAGCGCAAATCATACCTGATCATACCTGGCCTATCTTACATCCGTTACTATTGTTGAATCTTATATCCTGTAATCGAAGCCATGTACGTCATCTGCCAGGCTGAAAACATTTGCGCGTTACCATGGCAACGCTGCACATAGGATGCTACTAATATTTCTACGGCGCTTTATAATCACTCTTCTGAAATAGGACAGCTTGCTGCGCGTGACCAAGTAGGAATTATTCGTGTGCACGTGTTAATTATTTTAAATAACTCAGAATTCAGATATTTCCCGTTGCTCATTGTTTCCTTATTTCTACCTAGATACTGTATTGACGTGGTTACAACGTAAGTAATATGCAATATTATATTTAAAATACTTTTTACGCGAGAGAGCAATTTTGGCGCATAGTTTTTTTTTGTAATTTTTTTGTGTGTGGCATTTTCATTATATTTCTAATTAAAAGCCACTTTGACAGTCAGGCAAAACTATTCATTCTAGATAGTTTACAAATCTATTCTTGTGCTTGCTTTCTCTGCCCTTGTACTTTTAGAGAAACCGGCTCGCTGATAGCCGACAATATCATCATTATTATAGTTGTCACTATCATCATCATCAGCAGCAGCAGCAGCATCAACATCATCAACATCATCATAATCAGCCGCACCAGCAGCATCAACATCAACGCAATCAGGCAATCACCATGACCATCGCCACCACCAGTACCACCGACTTCATCACCATCATCATCATCATCGTCGTTGTCGTCGTCGTTATCATCATCATCATCATCATCATCATCATCATCATCATCATCATCATCATCATCATCATCATCATCATTGGCAGTTGATTTAAGTTCCACTAAACCCTACGAGAAAACGGGGAAAAACTCTTCATCACGTCTTTATGACTTAAAACGTACATTATGTATTAAAGGGCCTATGAGTCTCAAACTTGATGGAACACGAGTTGTAATGATTAGGAGATAAGGAGTTATAGTCGGAAAGTGAAATATAGGCCCAACACAGAACTATTATAGCGGCTAAAGTTTATTTTTCCCGTGTACAAGAATTAAGATTCGTGAAGCGGATTATGGCTAGGGTTAGGATTAGGTTTGGGGTTAGGGTTGGGCTTAATTTTAGGGATAGGGTTAGGGTATTTAAATTGTGTGGGGATTGTAAACACCTTCCGTTATAGCTAATCTGACAGTGCTGGCCGATTTCTGCTGATTCATCTTTAAGGAGGTAGTGGAGTTGTGGTTAAGAAGGGAACAATCTTATAGTAGAAATTCAGAGAGAACTGCAACGGGTAAATTCAATTTTCAAGCTTTTGCTCTTTATCTGTAAATGTCTGAAAAATTACGAGAGGCAAGAACAAACTGTCGGTCGGTGACTAGAAATCCTGGACAATTCTACGTAACAATAGTTCTTCGACAACAAAGTAATTGCAGAGTTGGTCAAACGACACCCGACTAGCTTGACGTAACATTTTGCAGTCTGCCAAGACGATTATGATAACCGTTTAGATGTGGCTTCATGACTACTTGTCACGTTGGACAGTTGATATGTAAATACAGTGTATAATATCATGAGACAGACAATGGCAGAAACCACTTTACCTAGGTGCAGAGCACTGCACTATTGCACTAGCACATATACTTCAGTATGGTATTGCTAAAAACCACATTACAATGAAACTGGTAGAGATCACTTCATTTCTGTACGCACATAGATACTTTGCTTTTGTACTGGCAAGAAACATTACCAATTGTAAAGACAGAAACTACTTTACAGTGAAAGCTGAAGAGATCACCCCGCTATTGGCACTGGCAGAAACCACATCACCGTTGTCCTGGCAGAAACACTGCACCATTATACTGCCAGAAACACTGCACCATTGCATTGGCAGAGTACTTCATGTCACGTTGGACAGTCGATATGCGAAGACAGTGTATAGCGTCATGAGACACATAACGACAGACAGACGACACTTCGCCGTTGCATTATCAAAGACCAGTTCACCAATGTCATGGCAGAGACCACTTTACCAATGTACTGGCAGAAGTGCTACGCCATTTTACTGCCAAAAACATTGCACCATTGAAATAACCCAGACACTTCATCATTGTGCCATTAAATACCACTTCACCACTGTACCGATGCTTCACCATTTCACTGGCAGAGACATTTCACCATTGTATTGGAATTGCCACTTTACAATGAAATTTTAGAGATCGCTTCACTATGGTACTGGCACAGACCACTTTATCATGTACCTGCAGAGACACTTTACCATTGCACCAGGCAGAGGTACTTAACCGTCGTACTGATAGAAATCACTTTACAATGAAAGTGATAAAGATCAATCCACTACCGTGCTGACAGAAACCACTTCGTCATCATTCTCAAAGAAACGCTGCACCGTCGTACTAGCTGAAGTACTTCGCTAATGAACTGGACGAAACTACTTCATAATGAAACTGGTAGAGACTACTTAAGTACGATATTGCCACAGGCAAATTAAAATGATACTAATAGAGAAAATGATGTCTAATATGGAAGATTCGCGCAATTACGGTTCGCTATTTGCGTTTGTCTTGACGATGCAGATGTCAGTCGTAACAAATTGCAAAATAAGGCACGAATTTCACAGCGATGTCGTATTATGCTCATTTTCTCAAGCGAATGACGGATCTTGAATAATTCATATTTTACCTGTCCTATTGTACTAATGACTGTTTGATTTATAGGACATATATCTGTGTTTTTGATATCTTTTATATCATTAATGGTAAGTGGTAACCAATGGCCTATTAATGTAGCAGGTTGTGATTCTAGCTATAATTAAGATAATGTTCTGAAACATTTAACGAGCAAACGTGTTTTAATCACATTCGGATGTGTATGTCACCTCCCTTTAAAATACGACCTTTGTTGCCATCATATAAACGCACGACAGGAATACTAAATTAGAATGTTTTGCAAATCCACTGGGATTCGAACCTAGGCCTGTTTCTACCTGGGCAGCTGTACATACGTAACCTAATCCATGACAGTATAGTAACTGAAACTGACCTATTATCATTGCCTGGTCATCGCCCAACGACTCCCTGCTCAGGCTCATAAACCCCATTCATTTTACGTTGTTATGATTTCGCATAAAATTCACGGCGATCAAATCATTTACGCCATTAATTTACAGTCGGTTCGTGACTTTCGTCTTCAGCGGCAACGTAAATCCTGAAAATAAATTCAATCTTTCATCTCAACACTTTCATTTAATTTGCCATAACGGGCTTCGCGAGATTCTAAAAAAGGCATTTGCTTTTATGTTCTGTATCAT
>JAQGDQ010000171.1:33425-55925 GCA_030141605.1 Tubiluchus corallicola | reverse complement strand
GCACCTGTGCCCACCTGACTTCATGCTTTGCACGAAGCTATTTAGCGATTTTTATCATAACAAATTATGGATCGTATAATTTCCTGTACGTGTAAGCTACAGTAACTTATTCGAATATTTTTAGGCGTACAATATACATTTAACTACACTGATAAAAACCTTAATTGTTCCACGGAAACAATTACTTAAATTGGTTAATGTTACATGTTTCTTTCATAATAACGCAACAAATTACAGTTTAAATTACATTGCGAAAGTAACGATGTTATTTTTCGAAATCGACAGTCTTGATTTCGTACAGGTGAAAACTAAATCGACCCAAAATATTCTGTCTGGTTTTAATTAATAAACTATTAATTAATTAATTAATTAATTAATTAATTACAGCTAAAATTACACTACAAGAATAGTAACTTTACTTTTTTCAAAACCGGCAATCTTGATTTCGTGCAAGTGAAAACGTAATCAACTCAAAAAATCACGTCTGGTATCAATTAATTAATTACAGTTAAAATTCACTGCAAACCAATAGCTTTACCTTACATTTTTCAAAACCGGCAGTCTTGATTTTGTATGGATGAAAACGTAGACGACTCCAAATATTCTGTCAGATATTAATTAATCAGATTGCTAGAAAAATCAACACTGGAATAAGAACTAATAAATCTAACGGAGAAGGGTTTCCATTCTTACTTGATGCGTATTTCCTGTACGTTTTATCAGAACAAATTATACGTTTAATGTGGTATCGCTGGACGAGTATTTTGATTATTAGCATTATGCTGGTTATGCTAAATATGTTACATAGCTGATTACACGTCACGTTATTTGCTTTTGTGCCCATATTCATTTTATTCCAAAACTGAGAGTAAAACGTGTAGATTAAGGTAAATGCACACGAGTTGCGAATGCAAACACTGGCAATACAAAGCAAATTTGTGCTCAATTATGGCAAGACTGAAACTATATGTTTTGTTTGAGTCGCAAGTTCCAACTACATGAGTTTGGCTTAATTAGTCTGAGTGGAAAAATGGTCTCACATTGACTAATTTTAAAGTGAACTTTTTGTGTCTTTTTTCGGTATAACATAAGATACTCCCAGTCCAAACATTACTCGGATTTAAAGCGGCCTAGGCTAGAATACACTCCAGGAATATTATGGCCTAGGCGAATTCACATCCCTAGGCTAGATTATAACCCCATAATATCAGCAATGTTGAGTGATATACACAAGAATTACTTAATTTTTAAACATTTTGTTGTGGTTTCAGTAAGTTTAGTGAGAAAGTTAACTGACTTAAATCTTGTAATAAGACCACAACTCTGAACACATAGACTTTTATTACTTCAACCAGGAAAACCACAATCAGTAAAAATATTAGACTCAACAAAGTCCAAAGATTACTCCGACACTTCTCAGTAGTGTTTACACATCAAAATAAAATCACGTACCCAAAACAAATTGATGCAACTATAACGTAATGTTCAATTAACTTGACTGTTCATAATGTGATAAAATTCATAACGTCCTGAAACTTCAACTTCTAAGGCTAGTAAATCCTCGCTATAATATAGATGTACAAAATTAAACACCGATAGCAACATCAAAAAGATCATGCTAGTTTTCAAGTTAAAGTGCAGATAAAGTTTTCAAGATTCTGTTGTTGACAGAAGATTGAATCTTGCCCGCTGGGTCAGCCAGTCCATGGAGTCA
This sequence comes from Tubiluchus corallicola, assembly GCA_030141605.1. Classification (NCBI taxonomy): domain Eukaryota; kingdom Metazoa; phylum Priapulida; class Priapulimorpha; order Priapulimorphida; family Tubiluchidae; genus Tubiluchus; species Tubiluchus corallicola. The sequence goes on along the minus strand of JAQGDQ010000171.1, from coordinate 54,211 downwards.
CCGACTTTTGTGTGGCTACGATGTCACAACCCAACAGATTCGCTGTGTTTTCTTCGAGTGAAAAAAGACTTCTGTGAAATTAAACTGTGTAGAAAATTAGTTTAACACAGACTAATTTTAATAGTGCACGTTCAAAAGTTGGTTTCAAAATTAGTTTCACACAAACTAATCACACCAACACTTCTGTGTAAAATTTTGGCACAGGCTCCGGAAATGAACCCTCATTTCTACAAAATTTTGTAAAGCCACGACATTTAGAGAAAATTGCTCGTATTCGCTATTCATCTCTTCGTTAGGGATAGCTGACTTCAAACTTCCTAATTGACTTCCTTAGTATAATCATGGACTTTGCAGAACTCAAAAATTTTGCCTATACAAAGTGATATTGGGACAAAAAATCTTTTCCTGATTATTCGCTTAGTAACAGATAAAATGAACATTTTTATCGGCAACTTTAGGGGTTTTTAATTTTTTTTTTGATTTTAATCAGGGAGAGCTAGACTGGTGCATAATTTGTCTCAAGTTCAAGCATTATCTCAAAGTTTCCGACCCAAATATGATTCGTGAAGTTGTTTGTGTTAAAACATCTTTCTAATTTGATGTAACCTAAATCGAAACAAAGAATACATGAACTAAAATATGCGCATAACTATTAGAAGTGATTTACGCGGCTTTTACATAATGATATTTATAATGACGATACGAAAGTAATACTAATAAATCATATTAGTATATAAAAGATATATTGATTACATTATAAAGACCTAACTACATTTTAGTATAACTGATTAGTAGATGATAATAATGTGTAGACAAAACCTATTGTTTCCTTTATATTACTAGGATAAAATAATGATACAAAATAGTCTAGAATGCAGATTAAGCCGTGACCAACAAAATCCTCGTTAAAGAGCTGGAAGGTACCATATCTCTTGGCAGGCTACTATGTTAACTCAAATCACAAAGGATTGGCCACACATTAGAATGTTCTTAGAGGAAACTTATTGACGTCAGAATAATTGGCTAATTCCATGGGCAAATGGGCACAATGCCAAATACTGCTTATCCTATAGGCTTAAATGGTTCATTCACAAATCTGTTTGCCAGGCCAGATCCAGGCAAACAGGGTAAACACGTATAAATACTGTACAACTCGAGATATGCCATACTGACGTATTTCTCGACAATTTTAAATATTCAGTGAAACGCCTCATTAACATGAATTACACTAGAATCGTGCACGGGCTCTAACTGACAACTAAAAAACTGTAATTTTCGGTTGCGTCACACATAATCATTAAATCATTATTCTAACAAAAGCACTTACTATTAGCGACGCACTTTAGACGATATGTGTAAATAAGTGTTTTAAAACTGTGAAAAAACGTTCCAGATAAGAAACAGTTTAAATTTTGTTGTCAATATAAACCAGCCTCGCAATTCTCATTAGAGAGATTTTGAAAAGGATTTCACAGAGCTCTCTGCTCTGATGGATAATTTACAATGTTTACCTGTAACTACACAGCTTTCAGGCTTCGCGTGAAAATAACTCTTGGGAGATGCTTCAACAGCTTTGATCGTGCTCTAACGGCCACTTGACGTTGCATTTATTGAATTGGTTTCTCCGGGTTCTCAACGGACGAGATTATGTGAATAGATTCCATATATCGTGACGCAAGACATCGTGTTATTTCTGTTTAGTGTAACACCCTGTGGATTTGAGACCTGCATGATGCATTGCTATCAGGGCGTGCATAATAATAATAACTTTCTCCTTTATCATCACTTTTGCTTACCATACAGCACGTTGCCAGATGGAAGCAAGTTTACGACGGTACGGTATGCTTAACGTTTGTGGCAAGACGAAAACCTCGTTTGTTATATTGGTCATGCCTCTAAGATAAGGTAGTGAACCGGCATTTAGCTACCATGCTCCCTTTATGGCGTAAATTCTAAGTAACCGGTGTCAACATTGCGAATGTAAGTTTTGACACAAGCAGACATGAAAAATTCACTGACTAGGCCCGGTGTTGCTAACTTCGGTTACGCCCTACACACCGTCAGGTATTTAGCACGCATTTAATGTACCAAATGCCTAAAATGTACGTACCATTGGTAAACCAAACTTGCAAAAAAGTTTAAAGACGAAGGGACCGCATTGACAGTTGATAGTTTAAAAGACAATTGAAGTGTTCTGACTAGATGACGATGGTTCTGGTATGTGCGAAAACATTTTATGGTAGACAGATAGATAAATAAATAGATAGATAGATAGACAGATAGACAGATAGACAGATAGATAGATGGATGGATGGATGGATGGATGGATGGATGGATGGATGGATGGATGGATGGATGGATGGATGGATGGATGGATGGATGGATGGATGGATGGATGGATGGATGGATGGATGGATGATGATAGATAGATAGATAGATAGATAGATAGATAGATAGATAGTAGATAGATAGATAGATAGATAGATAGATAGATAGATAGATAGATAGATAGATAGATAGATAGATAGATAGATAGATAGATAGATAGATAGATAGATAGATAGATAGATAGATAGATAGATAGATAGATAGATAGATAGATAGATAGATAGATAGATAGATAGATAGACAGATAGATTGCCGACAGTTGACGCCTAAAACCTTGCACTTGTTTAGACAGTAATAATTTTACTATTAACATCGATTTTGCTTTAGTTGTCCACGTTATTAGTACACGTGTTATTGCTCTTATCAGCTGTTGAGTTGTAAGCTTTGTTACCATTAATTCAGTTTTCTTCTTTGTTCTTTGTGAGTTCATGATGGCCAAATACTCATATAATATATTTTTAAGTCTTTTTCAAGTACAGCACGAATTTACCAATTTTGTTTCATAACTTTTACGTACGATTTTATCCTCAGCTTCTCGAAACGTTTCTATTTTTGGGCAGCAACTCAGTGTGACGACTTGTTTTGCTTGTGGGTGGGACTTATTGTTCTCCCCATTTAACACAGAGAACAAACAATTAAAACCGCTGAATTTATTCCCTTTGAGTGTAAGCCACAAGTTGTTTAGAAGCGCCAGTTGTCATTTCCTGAAAATTGCGTTTATTGTTACTAATTTCACAGATTGCTTTTCAATTTTTGTCACCAATTCAAGTAACGCCTCTGTTTTAACTGCTATTTCTGACTATTAATTTACTGCACATCTCAAGCCATGCAGATTCTGTTGAAACAAGAACATATCACATTGTATGTCGCTAATGAAGAGCGCTTTGTGCTTTGAGGACGTGAAAAACAGTAACCTTTATCTTCAGTAACTGTTGTTTGTTAATGTCGTTTGTGCTAGCATAATGATTGTCATCAGACTGCTTTTGTATATAATATAATAGCTTGTATCGTATACTGTTTTTTCATAAATTTATTTACGTGAAAGAATTATTTCCACACAAACACAATTTCGCGTTCGCGCCTCTAGTTCTTCGCTGTTACATGAATTTCGCCATTCGCTAGTTAGACGGGCACTAACGTCTGCAGTTCGAAAAGCGTTGCACAAAAAACAGGTGCTGTACCTTTCAGTTCAAATGTGCTAGCTAATCAGCTCATGACGTTCGACAGCTCATGCGTGACCACAGCGGTAAATTTGAAAGTTGAATTTTTATCTTAAAACTTGCCTAGTTTTAGTACTTACTAGTAATGTACTTCAATTTTCGCTTTCTCAAACACGTGCAACACGCTGTTGAAAATTACGTTAGTTTGTGATGTCATCAACAGTTGTTTTCGCCCACTGTTAATTACGTTTTTAATCTATAATTTAATCAGAACCGCTTTACAGTATTAATTGCGTTAAAATGTGTACTTTTTATCGGATTTGAAAATGGGGCAGCATATGAAAAATCATCGTGCCTTCGTTTAACTGAAACTGAGTAATTTAACACTCTCACTTTCATTATATGTAATTTTCTTTTACAACATTTCCTTACTAACAGCTCGCAATGTAAGACTTGATTAGCTTGCTGTTTGAAGCCTGTCAACTTTTTACAGCAACTATTGTGGATGAATAGCCTGCACCTGTCCTCGCTTACAATGCATCACCTCTGATTAGCTTTGTTTCCCCTTGAGAAATTACCTTCGTATACCTTAACTAATTTCGATGCGGACAGATAATATAGTGCCTTATGGACTTAATCGTATTCTCAAAGTATAAGTGGAGAGTGTGAGAGCTGGACTTATTTGCATTAATTTGTTGTATCCCGCAGCTACAGAGATGAAAATTTCCTTAATTTAACAAAGCTACCACGCATACAAGTAGATAATCATGAGAAAATAATTAACCATTTCGCCATGGGGTTCTCGCGCTGTAATAGCAATTACGGTTCTGGCGAAACTGAATAACCTTTGAATGGAAAAGAGAAACAAAGGCAAATTATAAGTAGTTTTGCACCTGTACGCAAACAAGGAGTTTATAAAAAACTAAAAATGAAGCAGCAGGGGAATTGGAAAAAATGATGATGATGATGATGATGATGATGATGATGATGATGATGATGATGATGATGATGATGATAATGATGATGATGATGAAGATGATGATGACGATAAGAAGAAGTGAAGAATTCTAAACAACTTTCCTAATTTTACCTTCATGTCATTTCTTTTCATTGCGCATCTCTTTTATCCTGCCCCGAACACCTAACAACACACCATGCATTGCAGTTGGGCAGTTTAGCTCAGCTGCAAGCAGATACATCACTTGCTCACTAAAAATTGACTGATTACTTCACAAGTACTTGTAGTAACTCTTGTTTTCGGTTTGCATAATTGTATGTAGTATATCTGAGTATGTATTTGTACTGGTGTTTTGTCTAATAAACAAATAAACAAGGAGCAGTACGCGCTTGTTATTTACAAATTCAAAAACGCACAATAAGGAGTTCACAGCTTTGACAAATTCATTTCTACATCGAAGTACATCTGTTCTGGTCAATACTGTCCAATACTGGTCAAGATAGGCAGTGGCCTAAATGCGCATTACTATTACTCAATTTCAAACTTGATGCTATTAATCTTTACTACAGGCATATGATGAGACAAAATAATGAAATACTTTGCCTTAACATTACTCCGAACTGATGCCACGTAGCATTGCTTTGGATTATAGCCGTAGACATTGCTTCAGTGTGAACACAAATACATACATTAATATTTTTTTGTTTTTCAGGTGTCTTGTTCGCATGAATGAAAGCATTATGTCGTAAAATAGAGACTAAAATGGGTAATGGGGCATCGCAGGGAAATGCTGTCACAAGAACAATCTTTGTGGAGCTCAACGGGAAAGTGGAAAAGGTTAGTTTTTCAACTATATAGACCCTGTACTTGTAGTAGTAGTAGTAGTAGTAGTAGTAGTAGTAGTAGTAGTAGTAGTAGTAGTAGTAGACTCGCCCTGGGCAACGGTTTTGACTGATCGGCCAAACTACGTGAGTGAACCCAAGGGCTCTGCCTGAGGGTGGGATATGCCTATCCCAAATACACGAAGACTGAGGCTGGCGGAAAGCGCGGAAGAAACCTGTCTGGTTCAACGGGCAAGAAGGCAGTCGCAGTGAAGTGCTGGGGAGCGCAAACAAGACACAACAAGGCATCGGAGATGCTGATGGCCATCCACTGCATCCGGACCCACCTCCAGTCGTTTCGACTATGTCATGCCACTGGGTAAAGAAGGGCGAGGACGAGAGAGTGAGGCTGACGACATTGTGCAACTCTCCCTCACTTAAATCAAATTAACGCGCAAGTCATGACTTCATCCCTACCCCCTAAACCAGGAGGTTCTCAGCAAGAATCGGGCTTATAAGCCACCTCCGTACCCATCCTATGATGTGAGAAGGAAGTCATGGTCCTCTTCGACTATAAAGGACGAACAACAGTAGTAGTAGTAGTAGTAGTAGTAGTAGTAGTAGTAGTAGTAGTAGTAGTAGTAGTAGTAGTAGTAGTAGTAGTAGTAGTAGTAGTAGTAGTAGTAGTAGTAGTAGTAGTGGGCAATTTATTTTGACAATTTTCGACATAAAATATTACACGTACGATGTGACAATGAGTCGTGGAAACTTCCAAAAAAACTGTAAGGACGCAGACGTGGCAGCCACCGAATGAATATATATATATAGTAAAGTCTTTTGGGAGTAACTGTGTATATAGGCTAACGTGTTTCATATATATATATATCCTATCCATATGTTACTCCCAAAAGACTTTACTCTTACTATGTAGCAGAAGTACTTTCATTGCTAACACTTCAAACACTATCACACTTTTGATGTTAAAATAACATATATAAATATATATATATATATATATAATATGTATACAGGCAGCTATATTTGGTTTTTCTTGAGCATCCGCATTACTAAGACCACCCATTTTTTACACCTCTCGCCCCTCATAAGAACGTACGATAATAAGCCTTTTCACAGTTCCAGCGATTGATGATGATCGTGAAAAGGTCAAAGGTTACGTGTACCAAGCAACGCATTTGTGTATACTTGACAATGCCTCTCAGTCCATGCTATTGTAACACTAATAATTTTAACAGGTAGCTAGAACCTTACCGAATTCATTTTCTCTTTATCCCAAGCAAGATCCTGCTAGTAACTTACTCTACGCACTGACTAATGCATAATTAAGTAAAGTCCAGGTAAAACAGCTGAAGTTGCTGAGCTGATCCGCAGGCGGTTTTGCTTTACCCACATGTTATGTGACGGTTGTAGTTAAGACGCGTTGCTGTGGTACACTTAACCTTTGACCTACAGCAATAGCGCGTGCGCACAAGAAAACTGTTCAAAGACTTACTGCAACGTACGTAGTATCCAATTCATCTAACAAGCTGCCCTTCATCACACGTAAACTTTTCAATTTATTGTTCTCAGATAATTTATGTTTATTTGTCGGGACTGAAATAATGAAACTCAGTAATGGAGAAGCGAGTAGTAAATTTGTTATCATATTTTATGTTGAAAACGTCCATTACTAGATGAAAAAGGAAAATGTTTGTCATCGTTTCTGGAAGCGCAGAAGACTAATTATCGGAAAACCCTAATTAGTCATCACCACATTTAATATAGCAAGCGTTTCACTCGTGTTCAAAGGCAGCACATTCCCAAAGCAATAATAACGATAATTAAATTAGCCAGATCGATGATATTTGGAAATATCCAAACAATTAGCTTCATACTGTTACAATCCCGTTAGGGTTTGAGGAAGTAGGTTGTGCGTGATCTGCACAATGTAAACTTTCCCCGCAAGGTATAAATCATATACAAATGCGTTCTGTCTCGACCATATGCTTTATGCTGCAAATGTGTAAGACGTTTTGAGACACTGGCACTGAGTTTTCTGAACAATAAAATGCACATTTACATAGTTTGTGTCAAAACTCTGACAAAATAGCCCTTTTAAGAAGTGCTTCCACCATATATGGTCTAATGTGTTACACTGGTACGACATAAGCACATTTTACTCTATTTCCCTTTTAACTTTTTTCCATGTTGTTAAAGGAAAACCAGACGATTGCGTAGACATTAGTTCAAAATAAAGTATGCTCTAAAATATTGAAAACATAGATCACAAAATCTTAGATTAAATAATAATTACATCGAATAGTTAAATTTTGTTAAACTTTCAAAGCTGCGTGCGCCTCAGCAAATTCACCAAGACTTGCCGTGATAACCATGATCATCAACTGCAGTGTTCGCCTGTGATGCCAGTGTGACGTAGAGCTCATTTTCATGAGATTACATCGGCGTCTTATAGAAATCTTTGCTTACGCAAACGTGCTTGACGCGCAGGCAAGATGCCTAATCATTGCACAAACTGTGGTTCGTTCGTAACGTAAGCGAAACGCTGCGAAGCGATAGCTGTGTTCTCCGTTAATTTTTGCCGTTAATTAACTTTCCAATATTAGAAACAGTTGCTGACTTTTGTAGGCAAGAAAAAGTGTATTTTAGACAGTAAATTAAAACGAGATTGAGTCTAATCAATCGTCCGGTTTTCCTTTAAGATAGTTTTTATGTAATTTACTCAAAAACCATTGTGGACAGACGTCATATAGCAGTTTAGCAAAATCCAAAGTTGTACAAAAAGTTTGCAAAAGTAAATTTAGGCAGGCATTTCATGATGAATTTATGGTGTTGCAAAATCTGACAATACAGCCTAGGTGACTACATAAAATATGTAAGCTTAGGTTTCAAATGGCAAATGATTTTAAAATGTTGCACCCGTGTGGTTCATTATGGTTATTTAATATGCTGTCAAGTTAGATTTTCACAGTTGGTGTGCGCAAAGAAAAACTGGAGTGGTACGAAGCCACTAAATATTTCAATACTTCGGGCTTGTTTCGTTAAATCTTTAATTGTATAATTTAATAAATGCAACTGATATAAGCTCAGTTTCTTTCATGTGCACCAAAAGTAAATACACGCGCACGCACGTACGCGCGCGCTCACACACACGGACACATACACATACTTATACATATAATTATAATGTGTTGTATGATGTAAAATGTTACAGATGTGACAATAAAGATAGTAAATACCTGTATAAGATATCATAAACTAGTTTATTACTAATTGTCTGGTTCAATACATCGATTAACACCTTGGTTGCTAAGCTACGTAAATTTTCAAATTCTTTAAACTTAAATTGCTTTAAAATTATTTGAGTGATCCCAACTCATACTTTCTAGTACGTTTTATTACAGGTGAAATTCAATCAGTATTCAAGCTCACACGATATAATACAGATGATCGCAACGGCAGCAGGCGCCAACAGGTAACATAATTTTGTTCTTCTAAACCAATGCCTGCGTCTTCTATTAATAGCGTATTAACAATAACCACATGTACAACATAGAGGCATAAATTATTTCTGCGTTACAGGTATGGAACCGACATTTTAGTGAAGGATCAAGCTGGGGCACTCGTGTCAATTGGTCCAATGATGCCTATCAATGACTCTGGGTAAGCAATTTGCAAAAATAACATGATGCAAAAATAGGTTTGTGCTGGGCTGTAGTAAGTGTTATTGTGATATTTATTTATTTATTTATTTATTTAGCTTATTTCGCTTTATTATTATTAGCTTTATTGTAACTACAATACAATAAACACATGAATGCGGGGAGAGACGTAAAGAGACAATCTACTTACATACGTCTATCGTACACAAGCCACTTATAAAAATTAAATATATTTTTGAAAAGTTTAGAATTAACTGCAATGACCAAAGGTGCATCATTTATTGAACTTGGTAAGGAATTCCACACTTGAACAACATGGTTGGAAAAGAAAACTCCAAAAACCTTTTTTTCGTTCAACGATCATACAGCTTGAGACAATGGTTACATTTTGTCCTATCAGTGAGTGCTCTTCTTAAAAAATTACGGGTTCTAAATCACCATCCCTATGTCTTATTTTGTAACACAAATAACCAAATCGTTTAGTAATCGTCTCGCCTCTAACCATCGTAAATGAAGGGTTTTGAGTCTTTCTGGATGGTTTCATACATAAGTTTCGAGTTATATCAATAGTATAATCGCATTATAAAATACCTTCAATATTTCAACAAAATCTACATCCTCATACAATGACGGTTTCCATATAGGGGAGCTATAGGCCTCAAATGAACTTTCAATGCATTAAGGAGAACGTTATTATTATTAGTGCAGAAAAACGAAAAATCATGTTCGTTATTCTATCGGCATTTGTAGAAATTTCTAAGCATGCTGTCCTATCTCGCTTCGAATCAACTTAGGTATATTTTATAGAACATAATTAGGCAGCGAGGTAACATATTTTGCCTAGGAAACATCTTTTTACGTAATTAATTATTGCGCATTGTTTATATATTGTGGCCACTCCTGTTCGTGACTAGAGATTCGTTTATTTATTTAAATAACAAAATCTTATGAATTATTCCTCAACAGGGTTCATTTTATCAATAAGACAGGTGCGCACGCAGAAAGTAGATTTCAGAATTATCGACTCGTCCCCGATGTTTTCTTTGAAATTGTTAAAAATTTATGCACAAATGTAAGGAAACACGCAAACTGCTTAGATCTGTCGTTATTTGAAGATTTTAATTATAAATGCTTAATTAATGGAAAGTATTTTTAACCCTTCTACGACCAAACTGGAGCTTTAAGATTTAATTCTGTGAAAGCAGTTATTAATAAATAATATGGGCGTCTATTTTTGTCATTTTGTAATCTCCATGAATTATATTGATTTTGTATGTATAAATTATGTACATCATCGCATGTACTATAAAAATTTCTGTAATTTTACACACATTAAATCCAATTGCAGAACTGGCACTAGTACAAGTTAGAGAGTTCTTTATCTTTTCTGAAATTTTTTTTTACATTTTTAAGCGAAGCATTTTATGCGCGTATTTTGTAATGTGATATCAATGTTTTTAATTGTTCGTTTTTCTGCGATAAATGTTGTTAGAGGGTTGGTTCTTCCTTTAAGGCAGCAAGTTTTCGATATTTACGGCAGTCATTTCAGTAATGTGTGGTTGATTTTGTAAACCCGGCGAGAAGCGGTTAATCAGGAAGAGTAGTATTGTAACATTTCAATTCATAGCAAATATGAGCCGAATTCGGCCAACATGCCGCACTGGACAGACTGGATGAACAGCCGCACTACGCTTGCATGTGAATGCGCCCTTACTTATTTCATTTAAGCCTGTCGTTCAATATTTCTTCCTTTCAGAACCCTCGGCAATTTGCGAAGAAAATTTTGACGAAAAAAGTAATTTCCATATTATCTTCACAAAAAAAGTTAATAGAGAAATTGCAGCAGTGATTACTGCCACCGGTTATAAAGAACACTTGAGCAGTAATTGCACAAATAGTTATAGGGGCGTATTCATTTTCGCTTATCTCTTCTAACTCAAAAATGAAGCTTTCGAAACCTTTAATGAAATTAAAAGACAGTTTTTGTTAGAAAAGTGTGAACGAAATTGAAATTTGAAGCTAAGATTTTGCGCAGCATATCAACAGTTCTCGAGGTAAAAGTAATTTGGTTCAGAATTTTTCGCCATTCTCTTTCATTAATTAGTCTTCAGGTTAGCTGTTATTTTTCAAATAATCACAAACGGGTTATAGGTTTCAAGAAGAATTCTGCTAGCAAATTAATTAGTTAGCTAATTCGCTTTCAACTCATTTTAATTTTTGAGTTATTTTTAACGTATACGTCGTGGAATTGAGTAATAAGCTAAATAATAATAATAATAATGATGATGATGATGATGATGATGATGAAGATGATGATGATGATGATGATAATAATAATAATAATAATAATAATAATAATAATAATAATAATAATAATAATAATAATAATAATGATGATAATGATGATGAATGATGATGATGATGATGATGAGGATGATAATAATGATAATGATAATGATAATGATAATGATAATGATAATGATAATGATAATGATAATGATAATGATAATGATAATGATAATGATAATGATAATGATAATGGTGATGATGATGATGATAATAATAATAATAATAATAATAATAATAATAATAATAATAATAATAATAATAATAATAATAATAATAATAATAATAATAATAATAATAATAATAATAATAAATCTTTATTTGAAAGAAAATTATTTAACGTTTCTCTATTTGTAGGGACGATTTTTACAAAACACATTATAACATTGTTTATTTCTTTAAACTTTTATATGGACAAGGTTGTGAAAAATGATGTATAAAAATTCGCAAAATTTTCATTAATTTTACCGGTCTTGAAATTATACCTTACAATAACGTTTTTTGCCAAAAAGAGGACAAAAAAATTATGCAGACTAATATTTGCAACATTATTTATCGGTTTTCTGATCGTTTTTTCAAGATTCTTTCCTTTGCAATATTTATGAAAATCTTACCCTCATGAATGTTCCTCTCATGTTAATGTCTCTCTCAAGTTCAAAGATGGAATTCGGGACACCCTGTTATGTTCGTTTATCAATGTACAACAAAACATCAAATGTTCAGCAGTCTGTTCTCTGTGGTCACAGTTACATCTGCCATATTAAAAACCTAAAGAATACTATATAAATAGATCTTTGACGGCACAATTACCACTGTCCCAGCGTTTTCTTTAGGCAAAACTTTTGTTAGTGACAATATTATTATCATTGTCTTAAGTAAGCTATGAAAAACATTATTTTTTCCAGTTCGCCATACAAAGTTATAGTTCCTAAAGTATCCAAAACATCAAACGATCAAAGTTCTGATTCGCCTAAACAACTCCAAGGTAAGTGTGCTATAGACACGGTTAAGAAGAACTTACGACAATAAGCCTTTTCACATTCCAGCGATAGATGATAATTGTGAAAATGTCAAAGGTTAAGTGTACCAGACAACGCGTTTGTGCACGCTTTCCAACGCCTCTCAGCCCAAACTATTGTGATAATAACAGTTTTAACAGCTAGCTAGAACCTTACCTAGTTTATTTTTTCTTGTTCTCAAGCAAAATCCTGCTAGTAAATCACTCTACGCACAGACTAATGCATAATCAAGTAAAGTCAACGCAAAACAACAGAAGTTACTGAACTGACGTGGCAGACTACTTTGCCTTACACACGTGTCACGTGATGGTTATAGTTAAGATACGTTGCTGTAGTACACTTAACCTTTGACCTACAGCAACTGCGCGTGCACATAGTGAAACTGTGAAAAGGCCTATTCCTATCGCAAAGGACTATCCCTGATAACGGCATAGATTCAGACCCTTCCACAATTATTAACATTAATGTGTCAAATTTGAAAAAACACCTTTCAGTTATTAAGGTAAAGATGTTTTTGCTGTCTAAAGTTTAATTTATTAACAAAATTCTGTTTAACGTTATCAGCACTAATTATGAATTATTTGGCAAAGTTATTTGGCAAATGATAACATAATATATTTGTGCTTCTCGTACTATATTGTTAGATATTAACCTGTTTAATATAAGAGTTGTTTCGCTCGTAACACTTTTACGAATTTTTTTTTCCAAGATTCAAGGTTTTATAACATCTTTATTTTCACTTGATAAAGATTTTGTATGGTAACTCAAACATGCAGCATCTTAAAGGAAAACCGGACGATTGACTAGACTCAATCACATTCTAATTTACTCTTCAAAATATACATTTTTCTGGCCTATAAAAGTTAGCAATTGTTTCTAATATTTAAATAATTACCTTGGAAAGTTAATTAACGGCTACCGAACACAGTTATCGCTTACGTCACAAGCTAACCACAGTTTGTGCAACGGTAGGCATCTTCTCTGCGCGTCAAGCACGTTTGCGTAAGCGACAATTACTATAAGAAGCTGATGTAATCTCACGAAATTGAGCTCTACGTCACACTGACGCCGCAGACGAATGATCATGGTTATCACAGTGCCGCGTCTATTTGTCGGCCACGTGAATGTGACAATAAAAGGCGCCTTTGCCAGACTTAGTGGGTTCGCTGAGCCGCGCATAGTTTTGTAAGTTTAACAAAATTTAACTATCCGAGGTAATGATTATTTAATTAAGGGTTTGATTTTAAAAAAAAGCTATTACCTTGTTTAATATTTTATAGCATTCCTTGTATTGAACTAATGTCTGCACAATTGTCCGGGTTTTCTTTAAAATTAAGTGTAACTTCATCAATGACCGATCTTGCATAATTTTATTCGGCTACTTTGGTTTATGCAGTATCTGTTATCCAAGACCAAGAAGCTCTGAAGCACACATTACATCAGGTGACAGAAACTTTGCAAAAGTAAGTGGTAAAATGGTGTGTATTTCAAATTACAATTATTGCATCCACAGGAACTAATGCTTATTATACAGAAACTATGTTTAACATATTTTCAGCAACTAGATTGTGTGACAAACTGTGATAACATTTCATTTTTAATTTTTGTAAACTAGACAGATTAAGTATTTCATTTTTTCCTTTTTTGCGAATGTGAAATTTTGAAACTAAAATCGGGCTGTTAAGTTTCGTGGTACTTGTGTATGAATGCGATACCAATTAGCATATCGTATGATTCGAACGGAAATGGTATTTCTACAAGCAATTTGGTTGCATTCATTAGATGCCGATTAAAATTGGTACCGATACCGATCAGTGGTATTTACAGACTGACATGAATTTCTGATCTCAGTACTTGCATGATTTACTGTTGGTTTGTTAACCAATTCTTTCGAAGTTGCCTAACATGTATTGAATGTGCAAAACTTGTTTCGCAAAATTCACAGTCTGTCCTAGAAATGCATATATATATATATAGGTTTTACGCGTCAAATGTAAACACAGGAAAGTTCAAATGTGACTTAGGTAAGACAAATGTAGACATAGGAATTTCGAGTGTGTTTTGGTAACTCAAATGTGAATTAGGTAAGTCAAATGTAGATGCATTACTTTGAATAAATCGGTAATTAAGTTATTTAATTGCAAATTAGAAAAAGATAAACCAAAGATAGTGCATCTATTAGTAGGCCTATAACGTTGTTATTTTAACTTAAGAGCAATTATTAAACTGAAATTAAAGAAGATTAAATTTAACATCCTTAAACTTTAACACCAATCCACATTTGAGATACCAATGTCACATTTGACTTGACATGTGTCTAAATTTGACTTACCAAAAGCACTCAAGATTTGTTGAAAACCATTGTTAACACATTTGAATTACCTAAGTCTACATTTGAGTTACCGAGACACATTTGAGTTACCTAAATCTACATTTGACTTAACGTAGGTCTACATTTGACATGTAAAACCTATATATATAAATGCTTCTATAAATTTTTCGACAATCCATTGCGAATTAGCTAAGCCTTAAGCTTTTTCGAACATTTCGTTTTTTCAAGACCACATAAGGTACAAGAAAGCTAGAAACAAATTCAACAATCTTAATAAAATTCTAAAAAATAGATATATTCAAGAACAATGCAGTAGTGCCTCCACTACAAAACAAAAATGGACAGTGATCAACAATGTTATAAATAAACATAAAAATTAACAAAATAGGGTAAATGAACTTAAAATCAACAATACCACAATAACGATACCCAAAGATATTGCAAATTTGTTAAGTGAGACGTTTGTTAACCGCGGAAGCTTTAATTTGCAGAATGATTAAACTGATACCATAAAAGATAAACTAAAAACTGCAGGACCTGCAAATAACCAATTTTCATTTTCCAGTGTTACTTTTGCTGATATTTTAAAAATAATAAATAATTTAGATGCTAATAAAGCTAGTGGCACATCTGACATACCAATAAAAATTCTAAAGGACAGTATGCATTTAATTGCTCCATATATAACCTATATCACTAACCAAATAATAATGCGTGGCAAATTTCCTGATCAATGCAAAACAGCTAATGTTACACCAATCCACAAAAAGAATGCTAAAGATGAACCAATAAATTACAGACCAGTATCAATAGTTCATTGTATGAGTAAAATTTGGGAAAGAGTAATCTATGATCAAATTGTTACATATGTCAATCAAAATGAACTCTTATCGAAACATCAATTGGGATTTAGAAAAAAACTTTCAGCTGTCGATGCTATAATAAACGTAACTGAAAACTGGCGAGATAATCTTGATAAAAACAAATATGTGGCAGCAGCTTTTCTAGATTTAAGTAAAGCTTTCGACAGTTTAAATCACACACTACTATTAGATAATTTGAAAGAACTTGGATTTGAACAATCAGCATTAAAATTAATTAATGATTACCTACAAAATAGAAAGCAGCAGGTTAAAATAAACTCTACAACATTCTCAGATTGGGCTAACATTCAACGAGGTATCCCACAGGGCACACTGTTGGGACCTCTACTGTTTAACCTTTACATCAACAATATTTCTAATGTTCTACAACATTCAAGTATTACGCAATATGCAGACGACACGACTATTTGTCTGGCTCACGAGAATATCAGCATTGCAAAACAGTACTTAGAAAAAGACATAAAGAATATCAACATGGCATTTAATTATTATAAGCTAAAAATGAATAGTGACAAAAGAGAATTGATGGTATTATCCCCAACAATTAACAATACTGAAAATACAGCTGCTATATCCTTGCAAATAGAAAATGATGTTATCGTGCAGTCAAAAGTTGTTACTTTCTTAGGCTTTAAGTTGGACAACATGCTTACATGGGAAAAGCAGTTCATCAACATTTATAAAAAATGGCATTAAGTACTTCGTACCTTCGGCAAATCAGAGGACAGCTATCAAAACAAACGAAAATTCTAATTTACAAAACTTTAATTTTGCCCCATTATTCATATGCCTGCTTACTGTACCATAAAGTGAAAAGAGTCATACATCAAATTAAATGTACTTCAAAACTATGCTTTACGATTAGCTAATGGTCGTTCTTTGAAATCATCTCAAGTAACAATACAATACAAGTAAATATTCTGCCACCTCTTTAAGAAACTCCATGAAAATCGCGATATTAGAAGCCCACAGAGATTATCAAACTCTCCTGTTTCTCTATAAATATATCTACAATATTAATTCTCCTTTCAAAAACAATAAGCTCTCACTTCTTGAATGCCCCAGTATGAATAACAGAACACTAAATTTAAGAAACATTAGAACGAACAATCAATATGGAAAGAATTCCATTACTAAGCAAGCAATACAACTTTGGAATTCGTTACCGACATCACTAAAACACAGCAGCTCTTTATCAATATTCAAGTCTAAATTAAAAAAAAACATTCAATTGCTCGTTTTGAATGTCCGACATACGAGCACGATGATACTTACTCAAATCATAATTTCATTTTTCCTAGACCTTACTAAACTAGTTTATATTTTATTTTTGAATTTCTAGTTGCACTTATAGTTTAGCTTGCACCAGACGCATTTGCCCCAGAACAGTGTATGTTTTTATATGAACTAACACTGATTGTCTGTCTTTTATTATGATAGTCAATGTTTTTAAAATGGCAAATAAAGATTTTACTACTACTACTACTACTACTACTACTACTACTACTACTACTACTACTACTACTACTACTACTACTACTACTACTACTACTACTACTACTACTACCCTACTACTACTACTACTACTACTACTACTACTACTACTACTACTACTACTACTACTCATCGTCATCTTGAATTAAAATGGCGGATCGAACATCTGACTCCGTCAGTCGATGCAGAATTTGCTCTGGTATATTCATGTAAAGCTTTGACAATCCATTGCGAAGACACGAAGAAGAAAAAGAATAAGAACACCACCACCCCCACCACCACCACCACCACCACCACCACCACCACCAACAACAACAACAACAACAACAACAACAACAACAACAACAACAACAACAACAACAGCATCAGTAACAGCAACAGCAACAGCAACAACAACAACAACAACAACAACAACAACAACACCAAAGCAGAAAAGTAGCGATTTCTCTTGACCAAAAACATTGAAGTACAGTATTTTTTGCAAGATACAAAACTAACGAAGTATTAGGGCGAAACGTAGTTTGGCTTTAAAATAGACCAGACATGTAAAAAGTATTCCTTTCGTTATAACACTGATTAACAGTGTTTACCGAAGCCACTATGTAAAGCAGAACAAGCCTCTGACAGAGACCCCGAAATGTGCCGAGCGTCAGCAATTTTAAAATGCCTATAATAACCGACTACTGGCTGTTGTATTTATACAATTTTTTTAGCATTAGATGTTATTTTTAGGGCTTTCAAGCTGGATGAAGTAAGAACTGAACTTATGGGAAAAATTAGCAGCCTTGAACGCCGGTTAGAAGGTGTGTGATTTTACGTTGTTTCCTACTGTTCCTGTTAATATAGAGTTTTAGGCATGTTATGATAGCTATTAATGTCCAGGATACTTGTGTATTGTTTTCGACTTTTTCGATATCATTTTTAAGGACATTCAAAATTAAGGATGTTGAACAAAATACAATTTAGACAGTCATTAACGTTTGGAATAAGCGGCAAACGTGTTTTACTTATATTAGAAAAATATGTTTAACATTGTTAAAATTTAAAATTATTTTAATTTTTAGCTCATACTAATTTAGATTATAGATATAGTGATTGCAAATGGCATAGGCGTTTTCTACTATATATAAAGTACTTCTCTTCTTGTTTATCTAAAAGCCAGAACTGCTATTTCAAAGTACATTCCAACCACTCTTAGTAATTCTACCCTGAATATTTCTATTGCTAACTCTTACCTGTGTATTTGCTTTTTTATTTCATCCTTTCTGACTACGACAACGCAGCAAGCCGATCCAGTACGTATTGTCTAGGCTCACACTTTTGTTTTGTCTTTTTTACTGTGCAGTAATTTACACGGTCGGGTTTTGGGAGTCTTGTGCCTGCTTACGTTGCAGTATTTGCTTAACGTGGACAGACTTATGGGTAGCCAAAAACAAGATAGTTACTAATCCAAAGGCACATTATAAGCTCTGATTGTGAAACTAGATTAAGCTACATCAGTGATACCGGGTCAGAAGGATCCTTAGTACCTTTACTTTTTAAGTTTGTGTATTGCAAAAAATTATTTGGTTTGAATAGTGTTTAATGCGAATACTAGGCCTATACTGGGAATAAGCGTGAGGCTATTAAAGAATATTGTAGGTCATTTACAGAGAACATCAAATATCATAACGTCTAAATGGGCTAATGTCGTACAGTAAGCCTAAAGCTTTCCTAAAAATTACAAAGTAGTATAGATGTCGTTTTTCCTGATTTTATTAATAAAGTTAAAATAATCCAACGTCTATACTATTTTGTAATTTTTGGTAAAGCTTGAAGTTCGTTGTGCGACATTTGCCAATATACGACTTCAGCCTGTTTATCCGATATGCGGCCTTATATATATGGTAACTTACGCAAAAACGTGAATTTTTCTAGAATTCACTAAATGCTTCACATTAGATGGGTCAAGCCTAAATCATAGGTTCCACAACGATGTCGTAAGATTGGCTATTCTATATATTACGTCTAATATAGGCTTGATATTTGGCTGTTGAATAGTGCTGCATCAGTATGCGTACTTTCAATACCCAAAATTGTTTTAGCAACCATCCTCGTGCGTTAAGTGTTTCCTAGTCACAGTTGAAGTATTACGGGTTACTCTCCCCCACACACTTGTGTTCAAAGTTCATCACTAGTAACTTATTTAATTAGGCAATTGCGGGTTTGTGCCACCATTAATAATAATTTCGATGTTAAGATTATAAATGATTAATTTTCTCACATGTCCATAAATTTGTCGAGAAATACGCCAATATGGCGTACCTTCGAGGCAACTGTGTGTGTATTCTTCATCAACCTAGTTGCCTAGGTCCGCCTAGCAAACGGTCATCTTACGCTTCAGTCTTCTAGTAATTGAACACCTAAGCGTTTCTGGGTCGAAATATCTACCGTTTCGATTAGTTACTTTTTAATAGGCCATACATGTTTTCATTCCTTACGTGCTTCCTTTCTTTCTATAAATGCTCTGGGTTAACTACATTGTATTGAGTTAACATAATGTGATTAGCGCAGCACTATATTATCTTCGAGGCTCCTTGCCGAGGATAGTCGCTAGTATTCAAGTAAGGGACTAAATACTTTTGTTTATCATGTCATAAAATAGCATTTATTCATTAACACGTGACCTCTAATTCATAGTAACCATAGTTCATTGGTCGGTAACAATATGTAATGCTAAAACGTATGCAGGCCATGGTATAATGATCTAATGTAACAGTTCTCTCTATTATGCAACAGATTGGCATTTCATTCTAATTCTTCCACATCCACAACTTTCATAACACCAAAACATCACAGGTTCACTTTGTTTCTGATAAAAGTTAATTTTACAACTTGCACTTCACTTGCATAAAAATTCACAAATTGCAAATCTTTTCGTCTCACGGTTTTGCTAATTGATTATCATGTGCATAATGTAAGATCTCCCATATCTCCTACTCAAGTGCTTGACGTTGGCAAGCGAGGGAAACGCGAACAGCAATCTCGTAAATACTCATTAACTTTACCCAGTTACCTGTACGCATTAATTAACTCCCTACACGGCTTCAGCACACAGTATTCAGGCTTCCTTCAGGGAAATTACCTGGCATCTGTCGTGACTTGTTGCTTTTTCATAGAATCTCAACAAAAATGTTTAACTGCTGTGCTGGTATACTAGGGGTTTAGGAGCATTAAGCTGCAAGCATACTTACAGAAACAGAACCTTCTTACAGTTCACTGGCAGCTGCAAAAACGGCTTATTGTTCTCTGTTACCTCTATTACTGTTCGTTGTTTTTGTTTTGTACACTCAGCAAACGTTATGTATTAATATATATATATATATATATATATATATATATATATATATATATATCACAATGGAACCAAAACTAGTTCCATAAGTAAACGTTTAGCAGACTGAGTTTAACATGTGAATAATTCAAGAATATCATCAGCAGATTAGTTTACAATTAATTTGATAAAATATTAAGCGAGTAATAAGTAAGTAATTTATTGTTATAGTCTTATAATACATAATAATGAAATGTCTGCGGTTTTATGTACTACAGCAAAATAAAAATTAACACAAAGAATTTCAATCAATTACTTCAATATTGCAAAAAATTATTTATCTACAAAATAATATCAGGCTTAAAATTAATCAAAATGAAAAGTTAATCTAATT
>JAQGDQ010000171.1:15000-33044 GCA_030141605.1 Tubiluchus corallicola | reverse complement strand
ATTTCATACGCAATGATGGTACATACTCCATACTCAAATCCAATACGAACTTCCATTTAATGTAAATCCGTTTTCAGTGGAGGGGCTTAAGCTTGTGGAGGTAGAAAAATGCCGAAAGGAAATTATGGAGCTAAAAGATCAATTTTCCACGAATGGTAACGGAAAAAGGTATTAGAGTGACGAGAAAAGACGATTTGTTTATCAGTGGTGTTTGTGCTTCCGGTCAGTGGTGTTAGTGCTTCCGGTCAGTGCGTTAGTGCTCCCTGTTCGCCTTTGTGAAATTCGCATTAATGTTGTCTGCTTGTGTTGTTAGAAACTTGACTTCCCACATGCAGAAATGCAAGCGAAGTCGTAGATCCGTCACCTGTGATAGCTTGTTTAATTTAGTATGAAAAATACTTGACACGTTCTTCACTGCATAACTGCACACACTTCAATCTGTTGTCGCGATCACATATTGCTAAAAGGAAAAGCCACAAAATTAAATTCACTGCTGCAATAAGTACTAGGGGTAGGGAAGTAGCTTTCAAAAGCGTTATGTTGATGCAGCGAAGTAAAGTCGTTAGCCTGAATTGTAAATAGTTTCGAAAATAACGTTCTAAACAATTATAGTACGGGATAAACTAATGGCTATTTTAATAAGTTTGTTCGATATGTCAACAGGAACCGTTTACCCACAACATATCACGTCCTGATTAAGAAATTCTCAAAAGTTACAAAGAAGACAAAAGTCGATTTGCCATCTCGTTTTCAAATGAAGTAATAAAATATTGAGTTGTCCGTGGGGTCGACTTAATTCGTCACCTGCTGATTCAAGTTCGCAGAGCAGCTACCTGGAGATTCACAGAAAAACACTAGGAGTAGTTTGATCGATTCACAGGACTGTGTCGTCTTCCGAGAAGTTCGAATCGATTTATTTGTTTGCTGTTTGGCTACTTCTTATTTCGCTACAATTCAAATTATTTTAAGTAACAATTTGCTCCACTCAGCTACGCTTAACCCTTTCTTTTGGAGGCAGTACAAAGTCGGGGAGAAGTTCTCGTAGAAGGAACGGGGGTACATTACTGCACGTACATGACAACAGTTGTTGTGTTTTCTTACAGTGGAAGGGCTTAAAAAAGTGGAGATTGATAAATGCAAAAAAGACATAAGTGATCTCCGGGAAGTTATTGACGGATCGCGAGGACGCTCCCCTAATTCTCCCAATGCAATAACGGCGGGTGACAAAATAAAAAACTCGTCAAATTCTTCCTCATTAGACAGGTATATTATTTGATAAACTTGTCAGCTGTGGTATGTGACAAAAACGGAATGGTTTTCTTACACATTTCCTGCAACGATATTAACTGTTAATTAGAAAAAAATACTAACAACAAAATCGCGGAGTTTCGTTTTCTTAAACATGAAATATTATTTGTAGTTTTTTTAAATAAAAACAGCAAGGCGAGTCACAGAATTGGTAAATAAATGCAAAACGTCTGTGTAAGGGTGTGAAGATCCATAAATTCTCTTGTGCACCTAAAAGTCAAGCAAACCTTTTTATACAGTAGTGTAAGCCAGCCAGAACAGACTGATCGAAAAATAGCTTATTTTGTGGCTCGATATTCATTCAAGTTCGCGCTCGAACACTCCAGCGTCAGTTTTCAGTTTGACACTTAGGACTTCTTTATTGAAGAATAACAAGAGCTGCTAATTACTGCAAAAAATGTTATTGGCTATTATGAATTTCAACAGGTATGCAACTAAATACAGCTTCTGCTGCAATTTTAGAAGGTCTTTCTTTTACTATTTTAGGAAGTGATGCGTGTATATAGCCATTAGCTAAATGTTAAAGCACTATAGGCTGTCACAATTGTGCCAAATGATAATGTTCAACTAGGGAAGCTTTACTTCCCCTTTTTGCAACGAAGTAATGTCATTTGGGTTGTCGTAAATGATTTTAGGTGAATTTAAAAAGCAAAAATTTCGGTTTCAAATGACCATCAAATGTGTAAGAAAAACATGCGCCTCTTGTGACACACACGACGGCATTTGCCTGTTTTATAATTCTAGGCACATCTAAATGGGTGTCTTATCAAAATAGGTGTTTTACTAGCTCTCTAGCTCTTAATTAATCATTTTTAGTAATTGGGAAAGCTTTACGCGCAACTTCACGTGATCCTGTGCATCTAGTTCTACTAGTTCTTCTGACTCTCTTTCTGCATGATATTAGACTGTATTCTTATCAATTTAGTAGCAAGAATGATGAATATTATTATAAAGCAGAACCCTACACGCTAACCCAGCAAGCTGGTGGTTTTGCAATGCTTGTTTGCATGCTTATGCATTATTCAATGGAACTTGAAATTCAATGCGATGCTTTTGCACCTTAATTTTGTTAATGTCAGCGAAGAACGAAAGTACAAACGTTCTTTATTCACTATAGTTTAAAAAACATACTGGTTGCATGGTGAAGTTATTGTAACACATGACGTTAACGTTTCGTCTTCACACAAATTTTTGATCTTCAGAAATTTACCAGTGGCACTGCAATGTAAATCCTGTTTTGAAAACGCCAGTAAAAACCCTTTTTATCTAAAGGTGACTTTAATCATCAAAAAAAGCAATTAATAAAGCTTCAACGAAAAATTAAAAACGTTGAAGATAAGGCGCTAAACACGTTTAAATTACGAAAATATATATGGCTTCTTTTAGCAAGAGAAGAGCTGAACTACACTTTTATCCGCGAGCGCTATCGTCGCAGACTCAGGAGAACTCATCAGCCGTTTTTCTTTATCATTTCATTATGTTAGGCATCCAGTTTTGCACTTCACGTTAATTTTTGTAAATTCGTGTAGAGTCACGGAAGTTACAAGGTACGTACCTGTGGTAGGGCCTTGGAAGTGGTGTGATGATTTCTGTCAAAGGGCCAAGGACTTTGGACATCGGTCAGTTCTTCGATTGTCATTCAACTCCTCCTGGGGCTTTCAAATAAATGCATTTTTTTCATAAGTGTCTAGGGTAATATGGGGTAGATGTGTATCTCGGTTTTTAAAAAGGGAATTCTTTAAGGGCCCGAGAAAGGAACCAAAATGTGAAATTTAGGGCATTCATGTTTAATTCGTGTTAACTCGCAAACGACTATAGTCATCAAATTTGTTGGGTAGTCAAGGTAGGGTAGGGCCTTGAAAATGATGTGATGATTGGTGATCTCGGTTCGAAAGGTCAAAGTCACTGGACATTGGTCAATTTTTCGATTGCCTCGTAGGTCTTTAATTCAGTTTTTTTCATAATAATTTAGATATTGTGGGAAAAAAATCTAAATACGGTCATGGCGTTACGCTCGCGGATTTTGATTCTCAACTCACTCAGTTTTGTTATTAATAATCCAAAAA
Source organism: Tubiluchus corallicola (assembly GCA_030141605.1). Taxonomy (NCBI): domain Eukaryota; kingdom Metazoa; phylum Priapulida; class Priapulimorpha; order Priapulimorphida; family Tubiluchidae; genus Tubiluchus; species Tubiluchus corallicola. Next base: position 29,670 of record JAQGDQ010000171.1, on the reverse strand, counting down.
AGCAAGTTAGCTAGTTTACATTGGAAAACCAATTTTTTTGCTTCACGTACTTAATAAAATTTATTGACGTCATGTGTGATGTGTTGTGCAAGCATGTTTTTCTTAAATCTTGAGTAAACATTTAGTTAAGATGCTTGTCATTAAGGCGCAGAATATTGATGATATCAATTCAACTTCAGCAATTTGTTTGCCATAATCTTCTTTACAGGTAAAATTAATCTTTGATAATGAGCAACGGTAGCGCAGTGGTTATTTCTGCGTAAGTTCCAATTCTATATTACTATGTAAGAGTCTTTTATGCGTGCAATAAATATAAAATAGATTTTTTAATCACACCATTCCATTAATTACGGAATATTTAATTTCAGGTATATCTTGCCAACATAAAAAGTCGACTTGAGCGCTTGCTTTTCTGTTTGTATAGAATGTGACTATGAACGCAGTAAAAAGTGGACTCTCACTTTCATTTAAGATATTCTATTTTTTTATTTAGCAATAATCTGGATAAAAAAATTACGTTGCGGCGTGATGTACCTGCGTATCCAAAGGTAAGAATTGCTTTTCAATCACTGCCTCATTAAGCCTGCCTGTTTATTCCTAAATATCGATTTTCCTGTCCACCTTAATCATAGCCTTGCCTCGCCTCGCTCTCCGATTATACCGCATTTGCGTATTTGCCTTGCTGGCAATGCTATATTAGTCGCATCTAGATTATGATGCTGGTACCCTGAGCTAGGAAGTAAATTGCTTAAGACAGGTATTGATTAAGCATACGAGCAGGCTACAACCTTTGCTATTTCAAATCTCGAAGAATACAGTCATTAGTTGTAGTGACAAAGTTATTGAAAATAAACGTTTCTGCTATACAACAAATAATTCCGCTCCACATAATGTGTTCTTTTTTCTTATTGGTACCACTTATTGAACAACTTACACATTATAAGGCTTATGGACTGATAATCGCCTCTATTGTCATATCTGTTCTATGGGCTTTGTATATTTCAATTAATTTTTAACTACACAACTGCTCATGTTGTTGAATTAACTATTAGTGTTATTATATTCTTGAACTAATATATAATTCTTGAACTGTATATAATATCTGTCCTTAAAACGTACTACATCTTCCTGCACTTCACTATGACCAGTAATAGACTCTACCGTGTTGTAAATCCACTCGAAATAAATAAAATTTACATTGAATAAGTACATTCGTTCAAATGGACCTAAATTATAGGCTTTAGATTCGGAACAAGAATTAATGTAAAAAATATTGAAGTTTGACTCCTTTTAAGCAACGCATTTGAAAGGTTTATTTCTTTTTTTGCAGTACACGTTATCACAAGAAACTGTTGCATACCTAAAAAAGCCAACATTTGACATTTGGCATTGGGAAACCAATGAAGTAAGTGCTCGTTTTTTTTCACTTACTCTCATTGCAATAAGCCTCTTCGTTGTGCGCACCCGCAGTTGCTGTAGGTCATAGGTTAAGTGTACCATAGCAACGCGCTTAACTACAACCGCTACGTGACGTGTGGAAAAGCAAAGACTGCGTCAGTTTAGTAACTTCAGTTATTTTACTTAATTGTACTTTAGTCTGTGCGTAAAGTGATTTGCAAGCAGCATTGTGCTTGGGAACAAGAAAATATGACCTAGGTAAGGTTCTAGCTCATTCTTAAAACGGTTACTATTACAATAGCATGGGCTGCGAGGCGTTGTCAAGTGTACACAAATGCGTTGTCCGGTACACCTAGCCTTTGACCATTCACGATTATCATCAATCGCTGGAAATGTGAAAAGGCATATTGCAGCCTCGAGAAAACATTTTTCTTGGTAACAATTCATTTATAGTTATGTCATGTTTGCTGAGCTTTGCTGAATTTTTCCAAATCAAGTTACGTATTTCACTCTTTTGTTCACTTCATTTGTCAAATTTGTTTGGTTCTACTGGTAAGGCTCCCTTATATCCCAAATCTGGTGTGGTTTATCAATTTGCATGTTTTCTGTATTGGCAAAACTGCCAGACACTTTCACGCTGAACACAATGATATCTCACCATTCACTAGCAGATTAGTTATAATAATAATAATAATAATAATAATAATAATAATAATAATAATAATAATAATAATAATAATAATAATAATAATAATAATAATAATAATAATAATAATAATAATAATAATAACAATAACAATAACAATAACAATAACAATAACAATAACAATAACAATAATAATAATAAAACTTTTTTTGAAAAAAAAATTATTTGCAATTCCTCTACTTGTAGGGAAGATTTGTAATAAATTACAATTTTTATAATAGCTTAATAGATAACAGTTATAACATTTTTTTATTTCGTTAAACTTTTAATTGGATGGAGGCCCAAGGTTATGAAAAATGATGTATGAAAATTCACACAATTTTCATTAATCTTACCAGACTTAAAATTATACCTTACAATAATGTTTTACCCAAAAAAGAAGACAAAATATTTATACAGACTAATATTTGCAACATTATTTATTGGCATTTTAATAGTTTTTTCACATATTACATTACTTATGACTTTACATTATTTATGAAAATTTTACATTCATGAATGTTCCTTTCACTTATTATTTCTCTCAAGTTCAAAGATCGAATTCGGTTACGGAGTGACACCCTTGTAATATTCGTTTATCAATCTACAACAAAATATCAAATGTTCAGCAGGTTAGTAAAAACTAAAGGTAATCATAAATCTATATTCTACAGTACGTTGAGAGCTGCAGACTTTCTGAAATAAAAAAGTTAGAGGATGTTCTCCGTAGTGGCCTCTTGAATTCCAATGTGCCTACAATTTGTAAATATTTATTCTACAATAGTCACTAACAACTTATATGATTTACCTGCATGGTTGATTTATAAATTCTCACCCAAGTGTCTTTTTCTGCTTATTGGTCGCAATTTTATGAAGTTTTAGATGATCATTACTTTTATTGTACTGAGCTGCGGGGCTCCCTAAATAGCTGTCGTGTATGTGGATTTGTGCATCGGATTTTTTGTGCCTTGTTAGTGATGGTAGCTCCAGCACTTTTAACTTTTTACTATTTATTTGTGCTTTATTAACTTGTTAAAAGTGCAAATAAAATTCAATTCAAAATTGCGGCATCGGTGCACTTTTCAATTTTGAAAATGTGAACACTGAATTTATAAACTTGTTAGACACAAAGGCACAAATAATCAACCATACCAATACACCGTCCTTTGTTTAATTTAGGCAAGTCTTGTAAAACAAAAGGTTTTATACTAGTTGCTTGTAATCATGCCTGTTGTTTCCCAGTCTTTGTTTGATGATGCGTGCACCTGTCTTGTGTAAAGAATACAGCTTCTCTTTTGTATTCCTGTGCAGAAAATGACCTTCATTCTGTTGTTGAAATGATGTTAATTCTAATGCTTTTGGCTTTTACCGATTAAAACTTTTTTACACTTAAGTCCCTTAAAGGCTTATAATTATAACACCCAACTGACACTGAAGTTTTTTAAAGCACTATTATGTTTACACAAAGAGTTCGTAGTTATTGTTAGCAAAAGAAACTTAGAAATTAAATAACTTATCTTTTTCTGGTGAGCTTTGAACGCCTGCATTGTGGTACGGATCGCGTCTTTGGCGCGAGTGAGAGAGAATGACGTACGAGGTACAGAAAGCGTCTTTGGTTACCGATGTTTGTTTACCGATCTTTGGTGACCTCGTGACTGTACTCATTGTGTCATTTGTCTCCCGCACCTAAAATAGCGGTTTGTCACAATGAAGTGGTAAAAACCAAAAGAAACAAGTTTTGCAGGAAGTTTATAATGAAATAAATTGAATATTCGAAATTAGAGTAGGATTTAAGTTGTAAAAGCTTATATTATATTGAGGGTTTAGTTTGGCTTTAAGATGAAGAGTCTTTTCACGTAGAAATTGTTTTTCTGTTTAGATGCTGAGTTTGCTGGAGCACATGTACCATGAGTTGGGTTTAGTTGAGGAATTCAATATTAACCCAATCATTCTGAAACGTTGGTTGGTAAGCATTGGAATTTTGCTCCTGCTTCCTTGAATCACATAGTATGTATGACTAAGTTGTTATTGGCGTTCCTTGACCGGTAAAGAACTCTTTTACTCCTTGTTTTGTTACTCTGTATCGGAAGAAGTTTCCCCACAATTTAAATAACCTAACCCTAACCATAACACTAACCTAACCCAAACCTAACCCTAACCCTAACGCCAAACCTAACCCTAACCTTAACCCTAATCCTAATCCTAACTGTAATCCCTAATCCGCTTAACGAACTGATTTCTTGCGTGTGGGGAACTGCAAACTTTAGCGTCTGCTTCTTCAGTAACAAATATGTAAAATGTCTGGAGCAATGCGTTTACTGCCCTTACAATATTTCCGTATTTTTTGAATTTGCTTTTGACTGGCCTCGAAGTTGTTCAAAAATACTATTGAACTCACCATTGCTATAACAACTACATCTTTGGGCTGTGCCTAAATTTTACAACGATTATTAATTTACTGATTTTTAATGTAATTTCCTGACTTATTAATTGGGCATTTTTACTCATTGTTACCTGTACTACTTGAGGAACAGTGAGGCAGCACAACAATTGGAGCACTTCCATTAACTGTCTTTTTTGCTGGCGCAAATCAGTAGCCATACACCAATATGAATTCAAACTTGTACTTTGGTCTGACGACTGATTGTTTATAAGGTTGCTGACCCTGGGCCGAGATTAAAATTATAGGAAATTTTCTTAAAGTCACAATTTGCATCGTAATTGGTGTTGGGATTTAAACTGTTATTTTAGGAGGACAAAATTACGAGCCGATAGCGCAATGAACATGTAAAGTAGATTACTTTGTGATTTGTAAAATTTCGGACCTTATTTTTCCTGCTAGCTAGCTCCAGAGAGCAAGGCTGGCAGTACGGTACGGTACGAAAAAAAATGATTAAAAGTATGGTACGAAATAATGGTACGGTATTTTTTGTACCTTTTTCGTACGGTTGCCGTACTGATTATCCCCAGTTTCTTGTAATGTTTCTGGTCAGCAATTGGTCAGCAACTCCGTGTGACGACTCATTTTGCTCCTGTGTGGGACTTACTGTTCTCCCCTAATGACGTCAAGCATATTGGTCTATCGCTCCGCCACCGATGTGACGTAAGCACGCTCAACGGCATTCTGGACATCAGCGCACGCTGGACAACAGCTGTCTAAACTAAACTAAACAACATGACCGTCACAATTAATGTCTAATCAGCAGATAAACTGATTGCACTTCTTCATACACACAAATTTGCAGAGCAGCAGCTATTTTTTCACGAAATTACACTTCAAGTAACCTAAAAATGACTTTTTAATTTAAACAGCATGTAGAGACGAAGTTACAAAGCACTACAAAATACAGAGACGTAATGCCAGCCTTGCCAGAGAGCGCCTTCTTTAAACGTTAACCTAATTCATAAAACTGCATACATTGATCTTAATATGTGTGTAGTGTAGGTGGTCATTTTTCTATTTCAGCTGTGCGTACAGGAGAATTACCGTAACAATCCGTTCCATAATTTCCGCCATTGCTTCTGTGTGACGCAGATGATGTACGGTATGATACATATATGCAACCTGCAAGATAAGATGTCTAAATACGAGCTAGGCATCCTCATTACTGCCTGTGTCTGTCATGATCTGGATCATCCTGGCTATAACAACACGTACGTACGTCAATCATTCGTGCTGCAGGTGTAGATATAAGTAATTACGGTGCATTATTAAACATTTTGCCAAAAGCAAACTAGTGTTTATTTCTCATCATACTGCTAGGATCCAGTTCTCACGAATCGTGTTTTGCTGCAGAATTGGAGCCGAATGCTTTTGTTTTTCAATTCGTTCTCAGATATACGCTCTTAAATAACTTAAATGATGTAGCAGCTATAATCATGAAACATACAGGGCAGACATTTGAGATAAGGACTTAAATAACTTTGCCCTTTTGCACGAGGATCAATGTTACATTTGAAGCCAGAGTGGCGGCCATTTTGAAAGCGGTCCTCGTTTTTGAAATGAAAACGACAGAAATGGGTTCTACTCCAGCTACACTGGATTAGATGTCATAATGGCTTTTTAATATTAATTTTCTGCAAATTTAATTTACAATCTTTGGCTGTGCAAGGACTTGTCAGCCATTTTTGTTTTTTGCCTTTTTAACCCAATTCCACAAATTTTTCGAGCTGGCAGCAGCTTTTTTTCGGATTTAGCATAGTCAAATTGATAAGACTGGCTATGCAGCCCGCTTTTAGAAAAAACGCCCCCAAACACTTTTTCAGGATTCGAACCTAGACTAATTGTAAAAACTGAAGTATTCAAATATTCTGAGCTTGTTCAATTTCAACCAAACCGTGATTCTTAAATTTATACGCGCGCACATGTAAGCTAGAGTAAAAAGAAATACTTTACTGTAGTTACGTTTTAACTCGACCCCTTGAGTTGCTTGACCCTGAACATCTAGCGCAATGATCGTCAAAGTTTTCTCAAAAATTTGAGCTGGACATTAAATTTTCACTTTGCGCCACGCGATAGTAGCAAAATTGAGACTCTGTGGTGGTTCATTTTGATGCTGAATATTTCAAAAAATGTACGAGCTGGAGTCACAAATTCAGAGTGATCTAATGCCACGAAACGACAAAAGTTTGGTGATCTTAGACCTCAGGGCAGACCCCGAGTCAGCGGACTAGGTTGACTAAGTATAATCGAATTGTTTTAGGCTTAACAGTCAGCCTGCTATCCAATTTTTTTAATGGTTGTCAAATTTGGTGGCATAGATGCGCAGTGTTTTTAAGAAGTGGCCCAATTACGTGGCATAAGATAAAATGCCAAATGTATCGTCTGCTGAATGTTGAGTACTACTGCACTGTGGCTTAAAGTGCTTCAAATGAAGAGAAAGCTTTTGACCAAACACGGGTTGTATATTGTACTGTGGCTTAAAGTGCTTCAAATGAAAGCTTTCGACCAAACACGGGTTGTATATTGCACTGTGGCTTAAAGTGCTTCAAATGAAAGCTTTCGACCAAACACGGGTTGTATATTGCACTGTGGCTTATAGTGCTTCAAATGAAAGCTTTCGACCATACACGGGTTATATATTGCACTGTGGCTTAAAGTGCTTCAAATGAAAGCTTTTGACCAAACACGGGTTGTATATTGCACTGTGGCTTAAAGTGCTTCAAATGAAAGCTTTCGACCATACACGGGTTATATGTTGCACTGTGGCTTAAAGTGCTTGAAATGAAAGCTTTTGACCAAACACGGGTTGTATATTGCACTGTGGCTTATAGTGCTTCAAATGAAAGCTTTTGACCAAACACGGGTTGTATATTGCACTGTGGCTTAAAGTGCTTCAAATGAAAGCTTTTGACCAAACACGGATTGTATATTGCACTGTGGCTTATAGTGCTTCAAATGAAAGCTTTCGACCATACACGGGTTGTATATTGCACTGTGGCTTATAGTGCTTCAAATGAAAGCTTTCGACCAAACACGGGTTGTATATTGCAGTGTGGCTTAAAGTGCTTCAAATGAAAGCTTTCGACCAAACACATGGTTGTATATTGCACTGTGGCTTAAAGTGCTTCAAATGAAAGCTTTCGACCAAACACGGGTTGTATATTGCACTGTGGCTTATAGTGCTTCAAACGAAAGCTTTTGACCAAACACGGGTTGTATATTGCACTGTGGCTTAAAGTGCTTCAAACGAAAGCTTTTGACCAAACACGGGTTGTATACTGCACTGTGGCCACTGTGGCTTATAGTGCTTCAAATGAAAGTTTTCGACCAAACACGGGTTGTATATTGCACTGTGGCTTATAGTGCTTCAAATGAAAGCTTTGACCAAACACGGGTTGTATATTGCACTGTGGCTTATAGTGCTTCAAATGAAAGCTTTCGACCAAACACGGGTTGTATATTGCAGTGTGGCTTAAAGTGCTTCAAATGAAAGCTTTCGACCAAACACATGGTTGTATATTGCACTGTGGCTTAAAGTGCTTCAAATGAAAGCTTTCGACCAAACACGGGTTGTATATTGCACTGTGGCTTATAGTGCTTCAAACGAAAGCTTTTGACCAAACACGGGTTGTATATTGCACTGTGGCTTAAAGTGCTTCAAACGAAAGCTTTTGACCAAACACGGGTTGTATACTGCACTGTGGCTTAAAGTGCTTCAAATAAAAACTTTCGACCATACACGGGTTATATATTGCACTGTGGCTTATAGTGCTTCAAATGAAAGCTTTCGACCAAACACGGGTTGTATATTGCAGTGTGGCTTATAGTGCTTCAAACGAAAGCTTTTGACCAAAAACGGGTTGTATATTGCACTGTGGCTTATAGTGCTTCAAATGAAAGCTTTGACCAAACACGGGTTGTATATTGCACTGTGGCTTATAGTGCTTCAAACGAAAGCTTTTGACCAAACACGGGTTGTATATTGCACTGTGGCTTAAAGTGCTTCAAACGAAAGCTTTTGACCAAACACGGGTTGTATACTGCACTGTGGCCACTGTGGCTTATAGTGCTTCAAATGAAAGTTTTCGACCAAACACGGGTTGTATATTGCACTGTGGCTTATAGTGCTCCAAATGAAAGCTTTGACCAAACACGGGTTGTATATTGCACTGTGGCTTATAGTGCTTCAAATGAAAGCTTTCGACCAAACACGGGTTGTATATTGCAGTGTGGCTTAAAGTGCTTCAAATGAAAGCTTTCGACCAAACACATGGTTGTATATTGCACTGTGGCTTAAAGTGCTTCAAATGAAAGCTTTCGACCAAACACGGGTTGTATATTGCACTGTGGCTTATAGTGCTTCAAACGAAAGCTTTTGACCAAACACGGGTTGTATATTGCACTGTGGCTTAAAGTGCTTCAAACGAAAGCTTTTGACCAAACACGGGTTGTATACTGCACTGTGGCCACTGTGGCTTATAGTGCTTCAAATGAAAGTTTTCGACCAAACACGGGTTGTATATTGCACTGTGGCTTATAGTGCTTCAAACGAAAGCTTTTGACCAAACACGGGTTGTATATTGCACTGTGGCTTATAGTGCTTCAAATGAAAGCTTTGACCAAACACGGGTTGTATATTGCACTGTGGCTTATAGTGCTTCAAATGAAAGCTTTCGACCATACACGGGTTATATATTGCACTGTGGCTTAAAGTGCTGCAAATGAAAGCTTTCGACCATACACGGGTTGTATATTGCACTGTGGCTTACAGTGCTTCAAATGAAAGCTTTCGACCATACACGGGTTATATATTGCACTGTGGCTTAAAGTGCTTCAAATGAAAGCTTTCGACCATACACGGGTTGTATATTGCACTGTGGCTTAAATTGCTTCAAATGAAGGGAAAGCTTTCGACCAAGCACGGGTTGTACAATAAGTCATCTGTGATGCGGCATCAAATTTGCATCGTATTTTATTTTTTCTAATAGCTTGTAACATCTGTGACGTAAGCCAGGTAATATATAATTTCTTTTTATACAAAGATACCAGATTAATGCAAGGACAGAACTAGCCATCAGGTATAACGACATATCACCACTGGAAAATCACCATTGCGCTGTGGCATTTCAAATATTTAGCAACCCAGAAACCAATATTTTTGGAAATGTTTCTGATGGAGATTTCAAAAAAATTCGGCAGGTAAGGCGACATATATTTTCTTGCGGAACTGCGTAGTCAAACAATTCTGAATGTGTAAAGCCATGCGATCATCCGATTCATTCGTCACTGTATTTTTGCAAGTGTTTCGTCATATAACACTTCTTATGATGCTGATCGTAAAACACGTGTATGTTTGACAGTAATTGTCACTGCATGGACCGAAATTTTACTTTCGCAGTTTTTCAGTGTTCTAAAATACAAGAAAATCCTCCACTTACATAAAGCTTAAAAAATTCGCCTTGTAATTTCATGCCACTTACTTGCTGCCTTTTTGCGTCGGCAATAACGCTGTATAAAACGTGTAAATATAAACTCCCGCGATGACTGCTAGACGCAGCCATTTTGACGACAAGTCGTTTGAAACAAGTTTAGATAACACTCAGTAGCGTCTGAAAAAATAACCACATCATTCGTAACACACACGTCACCAACTAAGTAAAATTTTAAATTACTGTACCTTGTCAATAAGTTGAAAAATACCTTCTTTGGTTAGTGAGTGGCGCACCCTGGCAGTGAGTCAACGACATTTTACCAATTGGTGAAAATACGTTAAATAATTAATAATTTTCTTTTCTAGTTACGTAAGACTTTCAAGCAGGTATACGAAATGCTAAGTAATATAACTTGCATGAAAAGTTTTTTTGACATAGTTTAATATTTCCCTTTCGTTTACGTTGTGTTTATATGACGTCATGTAATGGCGAGGTCGGAACAGTATTGCGGGAGATTTAAAATGAAAACAAACAAAAATCCTTTTAACGCGAGTACGATATTTTCAGAAACCTACTTCAGGTACCCCTTTTCTTGTCCTTTCTTTCAACATTTTATTTACAAAAAATAAAAGTAGAGCTGGTGTAAGTCACGTGTTGGGTCCCCTTACTACTGGAAGAATAAGGTTTGTGTACCTTGTCTGAACTTTTAAATGGCAACTCTTTTTAGTTAAGTATTCATTCACAATAATAAAATGTGGTTTCATTTTTTAAAGAGCAAAGTTCGTCAGGTGAGTAAATGCACGACCATCAACTTCCACTTAGCAAGTGGGACACCAAGCACCCCATTTTTGTCACTGGTGATAACCAGACAGTTGCAGGTTCAGCAGTTATCACAGCCATGCTTTATTGGGTTTTGGAAATTAATTAGTACTTCATACATATACCAACAGCACTAGCTGTCATATGTTGCACGTTACTGCACTAGTTGGACATTAAATTCATCATACCTATGTATATTTATAAGGAAAAGCTATTAATTATACTTTAAATCCTATCCGACATTTGTAAGTCTGAACACATCCTAAGTGTACATCGTGTGGAAGGACTGAAACCTAATTGATTATCAATGATAATTCTCAGCGGTAACGCACTCTACTGGAGGTATCTTGCCTACACAGTGTGAATGCTTCTTTCGTCATTGAGATGAACAATATGGCAGTTAGATCGTCCAGAAGCAATTTTTTCGTCTGGGCACTTATCCATATACTGACCAAGCCCGATTTTACTTATTTTCACTGTATTGATTACTCAGGTTTTCTTTTCGCCCTACTGTTGTGCTATACTAAAAACAGAGAAAGAACGTTGTCTTAGCCATTACTCGAAAAACAGATAAAGACCTTTGTAATATAATTTTTAAAATCACCTTTTACAGGGATTTAAATACTTTTAAAAAGGTTTCCTGTAACTGGGCATTTGTAAGTTGGTGATTTGCTTTTTCCCTGGTGATATTGCAATTTAAAAAAACATATTTTATTGCTATTACATGCATGGCTAAATACATGTATTGCAATGTATTTTTTCATAAATACGCACACGTATAACTAATTCATCTTTTGCCAGCTTGACAGTTTCACAATGTTGCAAGGATGACAAAAGTACAATACAGTATTTGCAAAAAAGTTTGTCTATGGTGAAACACGTGCTTTTATACTGCCTTGCTTACATTCATTGCTATGAACTGGCCATGTGACTGGCCAAATGGAAGTGTTAGAGTGACCTCATGGAAAATCCAGTTATTCTAAAAAACAGAAAAGCAGAGCAAAATCTGTTGATGACTGCTATAATCTTTGCACCGTGACCTGATTGTCACTAGGCACATCAATTACAGAGTTACAGTTTCTGGTGTAGCCTATTTTATGTGGAGTTTAATCTCTATAATGTTGGCATGTCCTCCAAACACAATACCACTGTATACTGATGCTTGATTGTGCATGCGTGTTAGAAAACTATAGCACTTTTGCCACACTTTGGCTGGAAGACTCGCCAGCTATAAATTTTTTGTTCAAACACAGTTTGTCCACACATTTGTTGATATAATTGAACTTGAACGTTAAATTCATATCGTGTGCATTTTTTCCATTTGACCTTTTTTATATAAGGTGCATGCAAAAGCATCAGATTTCATTGACATTATGCACCAGGCTTGTTCACAGAGCAGAGTTTCCCTAATTCATCCTCCGTTTCAAATTACCAACTAATACACTTTTCAGCGTGGAATGTGATAATTACTGAAACGATTCCTGAAAGTAGATTTGTTTTCTAATTACGAAATGACAAAACAAATCTTTACTTCGGTTGATCATAAAACTTGTCTTTGATTTAATGCCTAAATATCATATTGTTTGGGAAACCAATAATGCTTTATTAACCTGACAATTTTTATTAGCGTGACAATAATGTTTACTAGCGTGAGAATAATGCTTTATAAACGTGACAATAATGCTTTATTAAAGTGACAATAATGTTTATTAATGTAACAATAATGTTTATTAGCAAGATAATAATGCTTTATTAACGTGACAATAATGTTTATTAACGTGACCATAATGATTATTAACGTGACAATAATGCTTTATTAACGTGACAATAATGCTTTATTAACGTGACAATAAGGTTTATTAACATGAAAATAATGTTTATTAGCGTGACAATAATGTTTATTAGCGCGACAATAATGTTTATTAGCAAGATAATAATGCTTTATTAACTTGACAATAATGTTTATTAACGTGACAATAATGCATTATTAACGTGACAATAATGTTTATTAACGTGACAATAATGTTTATCAACGTGACAATAATGCTTTGTTAACGTGACATCAATAAAAGGAAGACAGTAATGAAATTTCACATCACAAAGTTCTCACTTGCATTCTAATACCTACTTTGGCCTGTAAAAAACTAACATGTTCGTATATTTTAGTTAGTTTTCTTATGGGACATATAAATACACGTGTACAGTCTTTCTCGTTGCTGAACTTTCTTTCCCAATTCCTCCCCTTAGATTTGAAATTGTTCCTTTTGAAAACCTCTCGATTGAGAATCACTGACGAGGAGCATTCTGTAGCGAGTTGTCATTCTTTTAGCAACTGAACTTTTCTTGCTGTGCATTTTGTAAATTGCCTTTTGAAAAGTGAGTGTAGGAAACGGGTCCCAACTGATAACATGCTTTGACTTTGTGAACATTTAGCTATACAATTGCCGCTATTAATACTTTTATAAAAAATAGAATATATTAACAGAATAATTTTTATAACACTATTCTATTAATAAGCATAGTTTGTATTAATGTTTAATAGTTTTTTATAGCTCAATAGCTTTTTGAGCTACAAAAACTTTTGTATTTAAAAAATCATCATTATTCCGAATGAGTTTTACAGTAAATTTGTCGTTTCTCCGAAAACGTGGTCATTGGAAACAGTGTCCATCTAATCGATGTCACATACCTTAATTGCACCGCTTCTGAATTTACAGTAAATCAGAAAGTAAACAAATACTTTCATTTTTAGGGTATTATCATGTTAATACTGGCTACGGACATGGCGCGACATAGTGAAATTCTAGAGGCATTCAAAGCCAAGAAACAGCACTTTGATTTCAAAAATGAAGACCATTTAAATTCAGTAAGCATAGTTTATTACATTTTTGCTTTCAGCCATTTGTTCATTTCTTTTGTTTTCTTGGGGAAATTTTATCCATTTGTTGCTGTGATGGTAGGAATATTTGGAAAATACATTGTTCATGATTTAACCAACCGAGAATCCTTTATGCTATAAGTATGAAAATTTATTTTCATTCTCACGGTTTCCGATATCCGATAATCATGCGATTTCTGCTTTATTTTCAGCTTAAAATGATTTTAATCAAATGCTGCGATATTTCAAACGAAGTAAGACCAATGGAAGTCTCTGAACCCTGGGTAGATTGCTTGTTAGAAGAGTATTTTAATCAGGTAGGACAAAAAAACTTGCGAAAAAACTGACAATATACCGAACTACTTGAAATAGGTAACCATGAATAAAAAATAAAAAACTACATTAGCAAACTCCAGCAAGAATCAACCTCAGAAAGTCGGCATTATTTGAAACTTTGCACTGTGACACGATCCACGTTATAGACCACAAACGATGCAAATAAACAGGCGGAAGTTTATGTGAGGGACAGCAGCCCCCCTCCCAGGCTAAATGAATTGTACGGTTTTAGGACAAAAGCTGGTTATTTTCAAGGTAAATAACTCTATTTTAAAATTAGATTTCTATATTCGAAAAATTGCTTGCGCTAAAACGCTTTTTAATACTATTGTTTCTTGCACGACAAGTTTTTAGTTTTTAAAAATTTTAAAGTTAATAATAGTACCTTCTAACAAATGCAGTTCACAAAACCATACACATAAGCCATTTATATATTTGTTTATATATGTTAAATTCAAACTCATCAATGTACTGACAAGATTAATGACATGTTTGTAGAAGGAAAACATAGAATGCCACAATTATTTCTTTTAAATTTCTGAAACATTACGAAAATTTTATCTCAAAGTATTTGCACGTTTGGTCAGTGAAAACGCAGACCTTGGCGAGCCTTAGGCTTGTGCCTTGTCAGACTGATGTTTTTGGTAAAGGTAATTGTCATTTGGATTTCTTGCGTCTA
>JAQGDQ010000171.1:0-10000 GCA_030141605.1 Tubiluchus corallicola | reverse complement strand
TTGGAATAATTGTCAGGCACAGTTGTTCTTGCGATCACGTTTTGTTGTCCATGTTCACTGGCTGCCAGCTGCTTCTAATGATCTTAATAATGCTCAATCTATGGACATCCTCGCATATTTTACAGAAGATGGCGCTGCTGTAACCGTGATTTAACATCACAAAATGGGACGCCTAGTACTTGTTTCATTAGGCACTGCCAATTTGTCTACTAGTTATGGCACTTCACGTAGTTTTATGATGACTTCGCATGTCTCGGTTGACATAACATGACTTCTCAGTTTACAGTTCTCAAATAAACATCAATTGTAGGAAAAACATGAATGGCATAAGTACTTCAGAAGATGCGTGTTTTCCTTGTAAAACCTACTGAACGAATGAATAAATTTCTGATAAATATACGATACAAATTATTCAAGTCTAAGAATGCCAGTGTGCATGTGTAAAAAGTTTAGTAGTGTCTTATTTGGGGTTAAAGATATTATAAACTTATTTTTTCGTGTTGTTCTATTCATAGTTTACTCAAATTACTGTTAATTTTGTGGACTAACTTTAAAATGTATTTCCGTATAATTTTCCTTGATGTTTAAAAATTCTAGAAAAAAAATTAAAATCAGAGTTTATTAGAAGATCACACTACCCAGTGAGTAAAGACAGAACCATTTCAGGTAACAAAAAGTTAATATACTAAAGCAGAACACTTGCGATAGGCGTAATGATGATCACATTACTCTCATTACATGATCGTGTGTGAGAAGCTTTGTTAAAAGCAAAATGTGCAAACTCTAGACTTACCTATAAGTGGCCAATCTCCATCGCAACGTGAATTTTTTTGGATAGGTGTAAAATGAAACTACGTTGTGAACAACTAATGATGTAAATAGCAACAATATTTTTATTTTATTGTTCTAATAATGTGCAATTACTATATTAAGTCCACTACATAGTTGAACCAGCAATGTTTTTATGAATTGTATATGGAGAGCCAATATTTAATTGCCGTTAGTGGGAAAAATCGACTGTCGTAAACAGGACATGTAAAGAGCTTTGGCCCGGTTTTCACTTGTTCTTTGAAGATCCATAAAATTAATTTGTGATTTAAATTACTAGTACATTGAAATATGACGTTTAGTAATTCTGCAGGCAAAAAGCATAGCGAAGTGCAGAATTACAAAACAATAATTGACGGATAAGTTAGTTTTGGCATCGTGGTCTGAGAATTTCGACTTGCATTTTTATAGACATTATGTTCTCATTTTATCTGCTTTTGTCTTTAGTGTATTGCATTAACAACAGACGTAATTAACAACTCGTAATTTGATAAAGATGTTATTATGAAATTCAAGTTTCTAAGGCAAAAAACAAACGATACGGCTATAAAGGATCATTCAAGGTCATAATCTCTCAATGGTTGTGAAACGCTAAATTTCATTTTGTCCAAGTCTTTATTTATGTGATGCGCATTACGCAAGTATAATATTGTATAATGTGCTCTTTGTACAATATTTTGGGAGTTAGTATGACGAGTTTTCATTTAACATACTACCTTTGAAAATAATCAAAGCCATTTTTCAAAATACTGATCATTATTTATTTTCCTCTGTAACTTAAAATTTGTCTGTATTGTTTTTCAACCATACATATCCATTATTTTGCTAATTACTTGTTAGATTTGAATTTATTATGAAGTTGTCCAGTTTTCACTTTACAAATAAGATTTGTTGTTTTGTCACCTTTAAGTTCACGTTTTATTTGTTTTTATTCAGATACAGTGTGGTGGAAATTCACTGAATTACACTACAAATTTACATTTTTGATCTATAACCATGTATTAAAATTAGCTTGTAGTCCCTGATTCCACACAGTGGCATATCTGTAAAACAACCGTTTATATGACAAGCACTGAAATTGCGCCAGCTGAAAAATCTATGACAGCCATGACCCATCTTTTCCAGCGCCCATGACATGGTCTCACACCTCGCCACACTTTAGCTGTACTACTGGTTCCAGAGAAAAGCGCGAATAAAGCAGTGACTGAGTACAATTTCTGTTTTGTAGACATTTCTTCAGTTTCGGTTGGTTTTTGGTTCAGTAATTTTTGGCTTTATTTACCCTCATAAGCAAGGTTTGGTAAAAACTCCAGAATTCGTCAGATTTGTATGACGTCACATCCGGTTATAAACTTTGGCCAAGTCATATTAGCCTATATATTAGTATATTTGGTAAGCCAGCTTTATGATTAACGACATTTTAATGTACAACATTGATAAACTTTTTTCTGTTAGACGGAGGCGTATGGTCTATGTCATGTTGTTTTATTAAAGCGGCTTCAGATGCGCTTTGGCGTCGAGCTAATTGATCCTATTTAACTCGCCTTACGAAAAGTTTCATTTAATATGCCTCGAGGCCTGTTGGAGCAACAAACATGCATTAGGCCTGGTAATTTCAATTTTTTTACCTCTATTCTAATTTTTCAGGCCTCGCAAATCTTGTGGTCCTAACCAAAAATCCTAGGCGAAAACTGACATACGAATATCCATTGATCGTCACTACTGTACTTTTTCTCCCTTGATTTATACTATTTACACATATAATGCAATAATAATCTGTAAAAGATACGAAATTTGGAAACTATGTTTACGTATCTCAAATCGTGCGTTATTGAATTTCCTCATGCGTGTTCGTAACAAAAGTTGCTACAAAAGTAACAGAAATTTATTACTGTGCTTGTACATTTCAGTATTCACATAACTACTGCCTTGTAAGCTTAGTTATCACAAATTTCGTTTTAGACCTAACTGGCTTACCCTTGGCTCAAATCATTAATGCTAAAACATTAATTGTTTGTTACATTTTTTAGCTTTGATTGTGCAAATGAATTTCATTATTCGTGAAACATAACATGAAACAAATTATCGCGAATGTAACTGACCACATAAAAAGTTAATTGCTCGTTAAATAATTACAATTCAAGAATCTTTACTATTCACAAATGCACAGACCTAAACAAACGTTCCTTAAGTTCCTGTAACATAGCCGTGTGACTCTACGCACTATAGTTTCACAAGTGTGAAAAGTCTTAAGGAGATGAATACAATTTTTTCATCAATAGCGTCAGTAACTCAGATACATAAGCACCTGCAATCATACAAGTTAAAGCTCAAAAAACCCATCGACTTATTTAAACCTTAAAAGTTCGTCTTGAAATTTTTATGCCACTTACATACTGGCTTTTTTCACACATGACTTACGTCGGCAGTAACGCTGTATAAAATCTGTAAAATCTCCGGCGGTGGCCGTTAAATGCAGCCATTTTGACGACAAGTCATCTGAAACATGATTACATAACATTGAGTGAAGTTTGAAAAAATACACAGAGGATTCGTAGCGCACAAACCACTAACTAAGTAAAATTATAAATTACTGCATCTTGTCAATAAGATTAAAAATACCTTTCTGTTAGTGAGTGGCGCGCCCTAGAGTTGAGTCAGCGAAACTTTGTCAATTGGTGAAAACATTTAAATTAATGATTTTCATTTCTAGTTACGTAAGTCTATCAAGCAGGTAAGCGAAATGCAAAGTAATATAACTTTGCATGGAAAGATTTTGGGGACATAGTATAACATTTCCTTTTCTTCCCACGATTTACGTTATGCGTATATGACGTCATGTAATGGCGCGGTCGGGACAGAATTTCAGGAGATTTAAAATGAAAACAAAGAAAAAATCCTTTCAGCGCGAGTACAATATATGCATAAAATTTTTATAAAGTAACATAGTTTTTAAACCGATTTTTCTGAAACCTACTTCAGATACCCCTTTTCTTGTCCTTTAAGCAATTTAAGTGCACGCGAGTTTTAAAATATATTTGAGCAATTCTTTGCCTTTTTGTTACTCAAATCCCTTTCAGAACTAGTAGAACTAATTCATCGTTGTACAATGTACACCCATGTATATTCTTCATCATATATGCTTCTCTTTATATCCATTTTATATATATTTGTTTATATATATAAATATCTATATATATATATATATATATATCGTACCTCACAAGTCCACATTTCCGGTCTCCAAGAGTTTGCCTACTGTCTCATTTCCTGTATTTTACAAACATTATCGTCCAAACCAATTTCCAGTAAACTGATTGAAGGAAACCCTGATCCTAATAGCAAAACTTTCTTGCAAACACCATTATATTATATTTGTTGTAGTGTTGAAGGTAGAAACTGATATTAAGTAATAAACATTTGCAAATCAATAATTCAAGGTGTTAATTTCTAAGCAAGCGAATTATTTAAATCAGTTTTACTAATAATTTTCATCATTGTGAATATGATGTTTGTGCCAACATTAGTAACTACCATGATGATTTGCATTCTCCTACGGCATGCTTCCTTGTGCTGTGCAGAAGACGACAGAGAAACTACATCAAAAATCGAGGTTGTTATCGAAACAGTTGTGGAACCGGACAGCGAAACTCTTGTACCAACTTTTGAAAACAATAGTACAATTTCTGACGAAAATACGACAACAGCTGGTGATAACCTGGATAACAACAGTACTGACGGTGGAATTGTAACTCATGTTTCTGGGAAAACGACTCCAAAATTGATAGCGACGACGACGTCGTCGAAGCAAGCAAAGTCATCCGGTTCAGGTATGTGAAAACCAATTCTCATTAAACTACCGTATTTTCCCGTGTATAAGAGACCCTTTTTTGCTCAGAATTTTCACTTTAAAAATAGGGGGTCTCTTATACATGGGAGTAAGTCTTTTCAATAAGATGCATAAATTGTGACACTAATGATTTTAAAGAAATAAGTGCTCTACAACTGTTTTGCGTGTCGCGTTCGACTATGAAGCGGTTGTAAGCAATACAAGCATCGTGACACAGACATTATCTCCTCGTTTTCTCTTTTCCTGTTACAGGTTTGCAGGTACGCACTTTAATATATACCAGTACTCTTTTTCTACAACACATTAACTGGTTTTATTTTGTTTTCAGTACCGCACTGAGTTGAAAAAAGTTGTACTCTACCCTCTAAAAATGTCCGTCTGAAAAAACTTTTTTCCAGAATTTTTGCCTAAAAATTGAAGGGGTCTCTTATACACAAGGGTCTCTTATACACGGGAAAATACGGTATATCACAGTCATTATTATTAAAGGACAAGAAAAGGGGTACCTGAAGTAGGTTTCAAAAATCGCCTTAAAATTATATTACTTTATAGCAATCTTATGCGTGTATCATACTCGCACTGAAAGGAATTTTAGTTTGTTTTCATTTTAAATCTCCCGCAATACTTTTCCGAAGTCCCCATTACATGACGTCATGCAACAAATGTAAATCAAGGGAAGAAAAGGCAATGCTAAATTATATCTCAAAAGGCTTTCCGTGCAAATCTATGTTACTTAGATTTTCGCTTACCTGCTAGAAAGACTTAGGTAACTAGAAAAGAAAATTATTAATTATTTAACATATTTTCACCAATTGGTAAAATGTCGTTGACTCACTCTCTAGGATGCACCACTCACTAACCAAAACCGTATGTTTAACCTTATTGACAAGATACAGTAATTAAAAAATTTACTTAGTTAGTGACGTGTGCGCTACGAATGCTCTGATTATCTTTTCTAACTTCACGCAATGTTATCTAAACTTGTTCCAAACGACCTACCATCAAAATGGCTGTGTCTAACGGTCGTCGCGGGGAGTTTAAATTTAGATTAATTTAGATGTTTTATACAGCGTTTCTGCCGACGCATGCCCTACATGCAAAAAGGCAATATGTAAGTGCTATGAAATTTCAAGACGAATTTTTTAAGCTTTATGTAAGTGGATAGAGATGGGAGGGTTTTCTTGTGTTTTAAGTTATTAAGCGTATCATTATAAGATGAATTTGTAAGTATTGTTAATTTATGTAACTTACAGGAAACACCGATAATGTTGACACTGATAGCCCGGGTGGCGAAGTGAACAACTATGTGGAAAGCGTAACACTTTCTATTCGAAATGGCGAAAAAGGTAAGATAATTAAAAATAAATTAAAAATTCAAATTTGATTCAGTTGCTGCATGATAATTTTCAAGCAGTGATTTTTCTTAACACGTAGATTATTTTTGAAATTATATTGTATAAGACTGGACTTGACTGGACTGGTACGGAACGGACTGGAATGCAGGAGACTGGACTGGACTGGACTATACTGTACTGGACTGTGCTTGATTGAACTCGACTGCTCTGGACTGGACTGGACACAATTGGACTGAATTGGACAGGATTAATTAGGTTTGGTTGCGCTAAACTGGATTAAACTGGACTTCGATACAACAGGATTGGATTTCATCAGATACTTTTCATTTCCAAGTAACTTAGTAAAAATATCAGGGCCAAGAAAGAGTTAATATTTGCACCCTTCTCCCCAGATTGGATTCAAATGTGAAAGTGATACTCGATATTATTTATGCCATACATTCAAACACATATTTTTGGAAGTGAGCATTTCAAGATAGATTTTAAGTATAAAACCTCTTAACACAGACATCTCGAATTTGGTACCTTGGGAATGTACAAAAATAATTTTGAAAGTTGAGTCGTTTTTTTTTGCAGATTGGGTCGTTCCGGTGGCATGTCTGTTGAGCATCTTGGCAGTTTTGCTTACACTGCTCATCATTTTCAGCTGCATAGAATGGTAAATAATTCTTTTAATGAAAATTTTATTTAAAGTTGAATTATAAAAATAAAACCGAGCCCATTGCAGTTTTGTTGGACGTGTATTATGTAGACTTCACACGCTTCTTGCAACGCAGAATAACATGTTGGGGTTCAATGACAGATCAAAGCAATTTTTCCAAATGTAAACTTTGAAGAGGCTAGCACAATGGTAAAAAATAGTGACCAGTCCAACGCCCAAATTGTTACAGTGTTTGTCCTGCTAAATTTAGATTAAGGGTATTGGAGCAATCGGGCGAACAGGCCGTTGAGAAGCTTCATTTTTTGGACGAGTGGAATACTTGAGCGATCACGATATGTCGTCATAGCGAAGTTAAGCAATGGCGAGCCTGATCAGTCAGTAGATGGCGGCTGCTGGCAAGGCTGGTCCAGTCCCATAGCTCTGACACTTCAGAGGTTCAGGTAAAGAAGGTGATCAGTGGCCTAGGTTCAAAGGGTCAAGGACCCTGGACATTAATCAGTTTGTCACTCAACTTTGTAACTAGGGCTTTGAGTTAAATCCAAATTGTTTTCACAGGTGTTTAGGTCCTGCGGGGTAAAAGTGCATTAACTATCAACTATTAGCTATTTTTCGGAAATTGGAGTCTGGGAAAATTACGAGTTAGGAGCCAAAATGTGAAAATTAGGGTTAAACAGCTTTGTCTCTCAACTCATCTTACAGTACTGGACTAAGAGTCAATGTCTATGCACGTGTGGATAAGTGGGTGGATGTAAATGTGCATTAAGCGTTTTGGGGAAAATGGGCGTGGCCGGGTCAGGCGATATAGGCAAAACTTTTAAAATGGGTTGCAATAAAATGGATTTCCTAGGTAATCGAACATGGAGAATTCAGCAATAGCAAAATAATGATCTTGCTTTTTTTATATTTCATTGCAAAACGCTGATAACTTTGCAACTGCATTTGACTTTTTTTTTAATTTAGGGGATGTTGCAGCAGAAGAAAAAAATCGAGGTTTGCGTTGATATCAATACTGCTCTCAATGACATGGCAAAGTTTGTTGTCCTGTCAAGAAATTTTAGTGATATTTTGAAAAATAATTTTGAAATTCCAAGTGAAAGTTATTAGACGTTTTCAAATTAATGTTGATTGACAACAGATACACAGTTAATTCTTGCAGACTGACACGTGCTGATATTTGTTCGCATTCATGTTTTTCATTTTTATTAGAGTGGTAAAGTCAGGCGGTGTGATAAATGAAGGAAGGTATAGGTCCTATACCAAGCAAGCAACGAGTTCAAGTATTGAATCAATTAATGAAGACGATACACGTGAGTGAAGTTTTTAATAGATGCAGCGTTGTAGTTTATTCTTTTGTTCGTTGGCTCATCCTTCTCTCTGCATAAGTATTCATTTTTTCTAATTTTCATATTCGTGCATTCATTGATCCGTTTGATCAATTGTTTACAAGTTTGTTTATTGTTCGTTCGTTTGATTTATTTCATTTGCAGTTCATTCATTCATTCATCCATCCATCCATCCATCCATCCATCTATCCATCCATCCATCCATCCATCCATCCATCCATCCATCCATCCATCCATTCATTCATTCATTCATTCATTCATTCATTCATTCATTCATTCATTCATTCATTCATTCATTCATTCATTCACTCACTCACTCATTCACTCATTCACACATTCATTCATTAATTCATTCATTAATTCATTCACTCATTCATTCATTAATTCACTTCCTCACCCACCCATTCACTTATTCATTTATTCAATCATCCATTCATTCATTCTTTCATTCTCTCTTTTGCCGTTCATTCACTCACTCATTCATTCATTCATTTACTTCCTCGCCCACCCACTCATTCATTCTTTCATTTTTTCTTTCTTTCTTTCTTTCTCTTTTTGTTTTCCATAAATTTATTTGTCTTAATAGCTCGTTGAACTTGTAAGCTAGGATCATAAAACTCACTGGGTGGGTAGAACTGGGCGGGGGAAAGGCAGCACTGTGATGACCTCTGACCTGGTCAAGTGAAAGCCTCAGTAAGGTGAATTGAATGGCATGTTGGCAGAAGATTGGTTGGTCTTTTCCCCGCGGGTCACGGGTTAAAAAGTTATAAGTTGCGATTTCCTGTGAAGTGCAGTTTGTAGATAATTAAGCGACGCGAATTCAGTAAAATCGAAACTGCGCCATTCAAACGAAAAGCTGACGTCATCTCAGTGCCTAATTGCGCAATTATTTGTTTGGCAAATCTCCAGTTTCTGACTACGCCAGGAACATTGTCAACTAGTTCAAACTAAAATGTAAAATGTTAAAAAAAATATCCTTCGGTTACAAAGAATGCACATTTAGTGAGTAAAGTTAACAGTTTTACTTTTTCTTTGCAGCTGTAAAAGTTGACATCAAAATGGGTGACGACGTCGTTGTGATGAGGAAAGCACGTGTAGCTTCAACAAGCTACGAACCCGGACAAGTTTAATCTACTATCTATGTGAATGTGTCAGTACGCCAAGAACAAACGTGAACCAGTCGTTTAAGACAAGCTGCTGCTGTAACAATACAATGATCATGATTTACAGACGGCATAGAAGATTTTCAATTTGATCGTTGAGAAACGACAGAGTGAAGTGAATTGTGTAAATAAATAAGATTTTTTGTACAGGAAGTTTTTAAGCTTTTAAGACCCTCACACCGCCACGGAATCGTTTAATAGAAGCAGTTAGTAGGTAGCTACCAAACTGAGACCTTTGGCAATCACCTAAATAAATGTTTGGGCATTAATGACTTTCCAGATCCAAGGGTCTTCTATATAGTAGTGCATATATGGCATTAAGCAAAGTGAAGACTGTCTTCTTCTAGTAAATGTCTTCTTCCAGGATGTGGCAACAAAACCACCAAAAGTAGAGGCATACCCATCCAACATACCCACACATACCCACCCAAGAGGCGACTTGAAGTACGAGACATCGTGGATTATATCGACTAGCTTCGTTCTACGTTAGTTAGCATTATGTTTGCTGTCTTGCCTTCGTTGAATTCTCCGTGCTGGATTATGTAGGAATTGCGTTTCGTTTCTGTGAATTCGGAATTTCTAACTTTTTGATCGGTGACACGTAGCCGAGGCAGCCACACAATTCGGCTCAACGTACACTATTCAATCTGACTAACTCAAGCCTTTAATTTGAATTACTATAAGATACTAAAACCAGAGCTTACTTTTCGATCTGTGACGTCTGGACCGGGGTCAACCACTGTGCGTTTAATTTATGCGATTTAATTTGAGTCATCAATACAATTCATTTGAGCTATATG
>JAQGDQ010001551.1:0-35023 GCA_030141605.1 Tubiluchus corallicola | reverse complement strand
TCAGTTTTGTGCAAATATGTAGTATACTTGTAATAAACAACCTCAAACATGACTTTCACAACAATATTTAGCACAACATAAAACATAAACAGAAGATTCATGCTTTCAAATATTATTGTAATTTTTAGACATTCAAGTACGATCACGATAAATATCACGCAAAACAAAATACCCTTATATTAAAATACATCTGCACTAATTCTAGATAATTACACACAAATCAAAACTAAACATTATCGCAATTTCATCACAAAGAAGAATAGCCCGGAGAAAAAATAGTTTCTTTCAATACAAAACAGTAGACTGTTTTAAGTCCATTACATTTGTTGTAGACATCGGGCAGACAGACCTCCAAAGTAAAAGTAGTAGTCTGCTCTCTAGACACATAAACACAGCAGTAATGCAGTGAAAAACTAGACACTGCTAAGACAGTGGCATGTCAGCACCACTTCCGTTTTAAGAACTTACTTAAAAAGCACAAGAAAACCCTCCACTTACATAAAGGTTAAAAAATTTGTCTTGAAATTTTATACCACTTATGTACTGCCTTTTTGCATACTGGACTTGCGTCGGCAGTAACGCTGTACAAAACAAGTAAATTTACACTCCCGCGATGACCGTTAGACGCAGCAATTTTAATGCTAGGTCATTTGAAACAAGTTTAGATAACATTGAGTAAAGTTTGAAAAATAATCAGAGCATTCGTAGGATACATGTTGCTAATTAATTTTAAATTACTGTGTCTTGTCAATAAGATTAAAATTCGTTTTTAGCTAGTGAGTAGCGCACCCTGGAGGGTGAGTCAGGGACATTTTACCAATCGGCACGAACATTTTAAATGATTAGTCTAGTTACATCAGTGTTTCCAGCAGGTAAGCGAAACGCTTGTAAATTTAAACTCCCGCGATGACCGTTAGACGCAGCCATTTTGATGACAAGTCATCTGAAGCAAGTTTTGGTAACACCGGATGAAGTTCGAAAAAATAATGAAAGCATTCGTAGCGCACACGTCACTAACTAAGTAAAATTTAAAATTACTGTATCTTGTCAATAAGATTAAAAATACGTTTTTTGGTTAGTGAGTGCTGCACCCTGGAGGGTGAGTCAGTGACATTTTACCAATTGGTGAAAACATTTAAATAATTAATAATTTTTTTTCTAGTTACATAGTCTCTCTAGCAGGTAAGCGAAAATCTAAGTAACATAGATTTGCACGGAAAGTCTTTTGAGACATAATTTAACATTGCCTTTTCTTCCCTTGATTGACATTTGGTACATGACGTCATGTAATGGCGACTTCGGAACAGTATTGCAGGGAAATTTAAAATGAAAACAAACAAAAAATCTTTTCAACGCTAGCACGACATACGTATATAATTGAGAGAAAGTCATATAATTTTTTAAGGCGATTCTTCTGAAACCTACTTCAGGTACCCCTTTTTGCTGTCCTTTAAATGAAATTAATACTGACAGATTGAAAGAACATTCAATAACTATTGCACAGTTCTCTTTATGTAGGGGAGACCCGGGTAAAATGGATCACTGGGCAAAGTGGATCAAATGTGTTTGCTCTTTTTTCCGTAAGGCGTCGCAGTCTACGCACTGTGTGATGTTACGTCATCATCTACTGTGTACTCTGCATAAACGACGTCGACCTTTGCAAAGTTTGTCTAAGCGCGGTACACAAAAGTAAGTTTTTCAACCACTTTCTTGCGATTTTTCACTTTTATACATCATGATGATAAATTCCACTTAGTACAGATTTATTCTCTACTGTTTTTACGTATGATGGATGGTTCATTGCCGCTTCATATCAATTTACATTTGCAAAATAGACAAAATCCATTCAAAAGATATTATTAGTTATGTTGAGCTCAACCGCTCCGGTATGATCCACTATGCCCGTAAAAGATCCATTTTGCCCTAGAAATTTTGGTTTCGTATTTCGGAATTATCTGTTAAACGAGTAATAGTAATTATAAGTTTTTACCACATGAATATAGCAGAGTTTCCTACGGAAGAATAGGGCATGTAATTGATTGCAACAGATCAAACGTCTTGAACTCTATGAGCGAAAACCCTTAAGTGATCCACTTTACCCGGGTCTCCCCTAATTATCACCTCTCCAGTACGACTGCCACATTAACTTTTGATAAATTCCATACATCCGTAAATCCATACATCCATAAATTCCATACATGATAACTCGTTAAGCAGAAATTACGATGCAAGCACCTTTATTAATTAGAAACCATTTGTAACCTGGCATACCGAGCAGGAAACTATACACCAGGGGTGCGCAAACTGCGGCCCGCGGGCCACTTGCGGCCCACCGAGAGAATTTGTGCGGCCTGCGAAGACATTTGTCAACCTAATGAAAGTGCGGCCCGCGCGATTAATTGAGTGTATCCAACTGAAGTCCGTTCCACGATCCCAAAGATAGTGCGGGTAGTTTTTTCTACTAGATCGGATGCCATTAACCCTTACAAGACGGTTGTAGCTTAATGTCACTGTACTACACAGACTGTGTGATACACATTACTAATATGCATTGTAATGAAATTACCACTGTCTGTCCTGAAAGTAGAAATATATGGTTTGTAATATAAATTTTAATAACTTCTAAAATAGTTTCTTGAGTGTAGTAGTAATGATGCACGTAGGTCGGATGCAAAAAAAAATTGTTATTAGGCCCTTCTGTACTTGGCTCCTTGATCAAACTGCATGTGGCCTGCAGAAATTGTGGGAAAGTTTAATGTGGCCCAGCTAGTCAGATAATTTGCACACCCCTGGCATACACAATATAATTACCCATAAGTTACAAGTACAATAAGCTCTTAAAGAAGTGTCAAAAAATGTCATTTTGACTTTCGAAATGTCAAAGCACTTTATGGAAGTTTTGCACTGCAACTTCGACTGCATAACTTCAGCAAAGACCAGAAGATTCATTAAACAAATTTTATGAATTAAAATAAAAGCTTCATTAATTACCAAACTGCCTCCGAATGGCCGAAAATCTTGGGGAATTTAAACATCTAATTAACTCACAGACTGGTGCATCATGTAAATGTGCCATTTGTAAATTCAGCAAACTTCCCAATTTTGTTAAGTCGTAATTAAATGCTGAAATGTTGGCAGGAAAAATTTTTATTGACCTAGATAGATTTTTGTGTAAATTTTAGAAAATGTTACTGCCTAAAATTTTTACTGTCTCAATTTTTACTGCCTTCATGTAGTTTTAATTTTTCTTGTACCAATACCTCTGGTGGCATTCAAAAGATTTTAAGAAGTACATATTATTACCATGTTATCGCTCATATACATTATGTTTGATATCGGTTTACGAGCTTTAAGCTCATGTTTCTACAAATATGTACTGTTTATATCATACCGATGAAAATAAATATTATCTTATCTTAGCATATTTTAACAAAAGACTAATTAATCAGTCCAATTAAAATTTTCTTTAAGTGTACATCAACGGCACCAAATTACGTAATTATTATCACAAATTTCACTCCACATGTGACTTTCCGCACTTTTCGCACGATTTACAAAAGTGCGTTTGTAAACTATCATGTTATTGCAATCCATTATGAGTTGTGGAACGGCATGATAGTCTCCTCGTGGTCCTCCAATGTAACACAGTTGCCGAGACGCGTCGCTCTGCAACGTTTTACTTGTCATGAAGATTTTCTTGTTCTTTCACAAGTCGACTGATATGTGGGTAAACAGTTTTCTGTGTTGAAAGTCCAAAATATCATACTGGGTAGTAGAAAGACCATCCTCATCTATTTGTTCAGCTTCCTGATGGACCAGTGACCTAAAAAAAGTCAACAAGTCCAGACTTGTAATTACTATTTGCAAGAAGACTAGTTACGTATTTGTCAATTTGTCGGCAGCAGATTCACAGGTGCACGAGACAGGTGGTCTGGAGGGGCGGGGTGGCTGCCCGCCCCAGGGGAGAATGAATTGTACATTTTCAGGCCAAAAACCGGTTATTTTCAGGGCAGATAATTCTATCAGAATTTAAGATCTTAATATTTTAATATTTAAAAACATCTCTCATGTTCTGCACAGTCTCTTTTTACTCTGTGGAAGTTGTAATTGTACATTTTAATTAGGTGCTGCCATCTATGAACTAATCCTGTTACTCTACCAGCTACTTACCCCCA
Source organism: Tubiluchus corallicola (assembly GCA_030141605.1). Lineage (NCBI taxonomy): Eukaryota > Metazoa > Priapulida > Priapulimorpha > Priapulimorphida > Tubiluchidae > Tubiluchus > Tubiluchus corallicola. Next base: position 30,848 of record JAQGDQ010001551.1, on the reverse strand, counting down.
GTATAACTGTACGGTCCAGTGAATGCATATTCACTGGATCTCTCCCTAATTTAAAGTAATGGTTTTGTGAAGCCTGTACAAGTCTGCATAGGTCACCTATACCTATATATACAGACTGTTTTTGCTTTCTAGTCACTCTAACTCTCAGTGTTCAGTGCAGCACTCTCTCATTCTCAGTGCTCAGTGCAGCAGTCATTCTACTTATGTGTATGTAGTTTAATAAACACTTTTCTGTGCAAATATGCAGTATAGTTTTTTATTCTTGTTCTACAAAGTGAGTGATCTACAACTTTAAACATGACTTTCACATACTGTTTGCAGTCAAAGTGTTTCTTGTACAGTGAATGTTTTTAACTTTTAATAATTTTGAAGTTGTGAGTAAATATACATATATATATATTGACTACAATCGTCACATGACATGGCAATAAACCAAAGCATCAGTTCAGTAACTTCAGTTGTTTTATGTGGACTTTACTTAATTATGCATTAGTCTGTGTGTAGACTGATTTACTAAGAGTGATTTAGAGTGCACAGAGTGATTTACCAGCAGAATCTTGCTTAGGAACAAGAAAAAATGAAATAGGTAAGTTTCTAGTGTTAAAACTGTTACTATTACAACAGTATGGGCTGCGAGGTATTGTCAAGTGTACACAAATGTGTTGTCTGGTTCATATACACATAAACATTATGTTTTTATTAGCAAATACATTTTATTAATATCATTTGTCTTGGAAACCTTAAATTACACTTTCATTACTAAAAGTTCAGAAACGTATCCAGCTATCAGTTCACTAATCCACCCACTTGCAAATCTAGAACTCTGGCTAGGGTAGCTTAGAAACTTTTCAGGACAAATTGTCTCTGCTCTCCCCGTGTGAAACTTCATCACGTCTGCCCGAGGGCGCCTCCAAAATTGATGCGTTATATTAATTTTTGGAGCACATTTTTATTAGGAATTGTACAACGGTAATGAAAAACAGACAAAATGCTATGCTTTTCGATAGAATAAAGAATTAAAGTAAGCAGAACGTCTTTGAATTCCTCAATGTGTCTATCACTAGATGTCGTACGGCTCTCTCTAGGGTCGATTCACCCTTACGGCTCTCTCTAGGGTCGATTCGCCCTCACGGCTCTCTCTAGGGTCGATTCACCCTTACGACTCTCTCTAGGGTCGATTCACCCTTACGGTTCTCTCTAGGCTCGATTCACCCTTACGGCTCTCTATAGGGTCGATTCACCCTTACGGCTCTCTCTAGGGTCGATTCACCCACATACTCAACTTACACCTTTAAAAGCCAGAAGACTCAAACTTATGTTGGCCGACAACTTGACGTAACTAATGCAAAATAACCCCAAATCGATTTAAGTTAACCCTTTCAGTCCCAAATTATTTTTCTAATAATAAAAAATTTTTGGCTTGGTACTTTTGTTCAGTATGTCCATCTTGTTTACACGTAATAATTATTTTTTTCTACCTGTGCCAGCGTGCTAAATATAGCCTGTATCCCACGGGATACATTGGGATTCAATGGAAGCATAAAATGTGCTTCATTTTGCAACTGCTGATAATTTTTTAAAGTATTTAAGACATTTAGTATGCATGCTATGCTGATCTGTACAAAGTCGTCTCTAAAGTACTGTACCTTGCACAGTTTTTTAAGCTATGTAGATTTTCTAGTTTGCCATTTTATCACCATTTTTAGTCTATTGTTATTGGCTTAAATCAAAATAACTATTAACAGATCAAATGACTGTCAGTTTTAAAATTTTATTAATTTTAAAGGCAGAAAATATTCTCGTATCCCACGGGATACAACGGATATGAAAGGGTTAACTTGACAGAACTTTTGAGTGGGATATATATATGAATCTAAAGTTCACTAAAGTGAACAAAAAAGTCTTCAGAGTAAGTTTTACCACGTTCAACTCCCACGCAAAGTACTAGTTAACTCACATTTAATTTTCAATAAAGAGGGGCTAGATGTAGTGTGAATAGGTGATATCGCTTTAAGGTCTAACAAGCATTTCATGTAAATACAAAACCCGGTTATGTAACACACAATGTTGAAAGAAGAAAAACAACAGAGCAGCTGATGAACGCAGAATGATATGAATACGAAAAACAGGCACTATGTCACAAACCAACTTTGCAAGCTTTACTTAAATACTTTTTAGATTTTTGAGATAGATGCCACATTTTGTAATAATTTAAAAATAAAAACTTGTGTTACTTTAAAAATGCAGGCCAGTTATTAGTGGATTATAAGCCTTTTCATAGTTTCGTTGTGCTCATGTGCAGTTGTTGTAGGTCAAAGGTTAAATGTAACACAGCAACGCGTCTTAACTACAATCGTCACATGACATGGGAATAAAGCAAAGCATCACTTCAGTAACTTCAGTTATTTTAAGTAGACTTTACTTGATTATGCATTAGTCTGCATGTAGAGTGATTTACTAAGAGTGATTTAGAGTGCACAGAGTGATTTACTAGCAGAATCTTGCTTAGGAACAAGACAAAATGAAATAGGTAAGGTACCAGATACCTGTTAAAACTGTTACTATTACAACAGCATGTGCTGCGGGGCGTTGTCAAGTGTAAACAAATGCGTCGTCTGGTTGATTTAACCTTTGACCTTTCCATGATCATCATCGATCGCTGGAACTATGAAAAGGCTTGTTTATTGCTTTGCTGCGTGCCCATTAAGCAGACTTACCATCTATCTTCACTGGGTTTTTGTCTGGTGTGTTTGAGCATGGAATATCTAGAAACGTGCAAAGGCCACCTGATTACGCTCATTCCAAACGCATTAATTCTGTACCGAAAATCAAATCGAATCGACATTAGTCTCGCAGGAACAACAGCTAGTGGGAAAACGTTTTAGCACCTTTTTACACGTCAATGTAGAAAAAAGAAATCAGTTTTAATAATATCTACACGACCTAGCTCAGGGGTGTGCAAATTATCTGACTAGCCGGGCCACATTAAACTTTCCCGCAATTCCTGCGGGCCACATGCAGTTTGATCAAGGAGCCAAGTACAGAAGGGCCTAATAACGATTTTTTTGCATCGACCTGCGTACATCATATTACTATTACACTCAGGAAACTATTTTAGAAGTTATTAAAATTTATTTTACAAACCATATATTTCTACTTTCAGGACAGATAGTGGTAATTTCATTACAATGCATATTAGTAATGTGTATCACACAATCTGTGTAGTACAGTGACATTAAGCTACAACCGTCTTGTAAGGGTTAATGGCATCCGATCTAGTAGAAAAAACTACCCGCACTATCTTTGGGATCGTGGCACGGACTTCAGCTGGATACACTCAATTAATCGCCCGGGCCGCACTTTCATTAGGTTGACAAATCTCTTCGCGGGCCACACAAATTCTCTCGGCGGGCCGCAAGTGGCCCGCGGGCCGCAATTTGCACACCCCTGGTCTAGCTACTTATTGACAAAGTTGACAATTTACTGACACTAGCAACCAAGTTGTCAATAGCAAATGGGTATAAAGGCCAAACAAAAGTTTGATAATACAAAACAATAAATGTGTTCGGTTACTGTTAATTAACTTTCTAAGCTAATTATTCAAATATAAGGAACAAGCGTTAACTCTTATAGGCAAGAAAATGTATATTTTGGACAGTAAATTGAAATGAGATTGAGTCTAAACAATCGTCCGGTCTTCCTTATTAATAAATTTTATTAATTCAATATTAAAAGATATTCACTACGTTCGTTATAATTTATGGTAATCCTAAATAGTAAGGCTACAGAGACATAGTAAGCTTTGTAGGCGTTTTTATTTGACAATCGTATTTTATTTATCATGATTTTAATTATTCACAAAAAGTGAAGCAAAAGGAAGTTTATAATTTTACAGAAAGTGATATAAGGGGCCAACCGCATACAACGATATCAAGTGTTAGGGTGATTTCGAAGACCTATATACCGTGTGTCGTGAGAGCGTTATGTTCTGCCACCCACCTACCCCTATATTAATTTCAATAGTGTAGCTTTTTGTACATTTTATTTTTCCTCCTCCCAAGGGCAGGCAACAACATTGTTTGTGTTAACTATAGGGGGAAACCATCAGTTGATGCTACAGGCGTCGGCAGTAGAGCCGGTGGAGATCCTAATTCACTGAGTCAGGTAACAATATCACGACTAAATCACCTACCTGCCTTGTGTTATAATGGCGTTATCACATCTCCTGCCACCTACCTAGACTAAATTTGATATTATTATATGTGGATGGCCCCTAAACCGTGCAGCGCATTATTGAAAACTCTGTCAATTTTGACTGTCGGTTAGTCAGAACACATTTCCCAGCGTGCATGCTTGATTCTATATATCTCAGGTTGCAATGTAGTCAGGACTAGATTTTGTAGTCTAAGTCGTTAATCTTCGACTCCAAGTTACAAAGTCAGGTGGAAGTTCGAGCACACAGACTCCAACAGTAATAATCAAAATAGTATGGAGCGAGAGGAGAGTTAACTCAGCAAGTTAAGAAGTACTGACAACAAAGCGTAAAGGCGACAATTTTTTTGGATGTATAGAGTGATACACGCATGAAAAGTTATCAAGAAGTTCTTACAAATGACCCATTAAACTTATCAGTTGATTCAAAGAAATTCCTCAGCTCAGCAGTTTTATAAAAAAGACATAATCAACCTGTCGATTTCAGAAGTACACCTCTTACACACGTAGAAGAACTTTACGAACCATGGCGAAAGCTTGAAACACTTAAGTGCCAGAAATCACTTAAGTATAATGCTTTTAAGCAACTTTGAAGCGACGAACTACTAAAGTCCAGTTTTACCAAGGAATAATTTCGACTTAACTAACAGATAGTCCAAAAATTAACGCCTAAAATCCCGAGATGAATGATGTTGAAAGCTTGAAGCACTTAAGTGTAATCAGCTTTGAAGCGACAAACTACTTAAGTCCAGTTTTACCGAGGAACCATTTCGACTTAACTAACAGATAGTTCAAAAATTAATGCCTAAAATCCCAAGACGAAGGTCTAAATTCTGAACATCAAACTTAAACTGCTTACATTACAATGAACTACACAAAACCAAAGCATCTAGAGAGCGGAAAAAGTTTATATTTTGCTTGAACGAATACTCTCTACTATCTTGGCAGAGTAAAGCAAAACGGAATGCTGATACTAGAGTTTTTCTCCATCATACGTGTAAACCAAATATTGTAAGTTGCAAACCAGAATAAAAAAGTTGCTGCAATATCATCCAGTTCAATATCGTTACCGATTCCTTATGATTGATCTTGCAGATAGATTTTATAATATAGTGAAATTGTGACTAAAATGTAATAAATAATATGGACGCCAAAACAATCGCGATAGTTATCTTGCCTGAATTCCAAAATGCCAATGTTCTGACGTCATCCATTATACTCTGTCTATAACCTGATAACTTTAATTCAGTAAAAGCTGCTACTGGCATTGCATTATAAATCAGGACTACGTAGGATGTTTGCGTATTACTGATTATAAGTGTATTTATACGCAAATTTTGTGATAAAAGATTCGAATGAATATTTCACAAAATTTTTCAATTCCAAACTTTAAACTGAAATGAAGAGATACTTCATTAGATTTATTATCTACATCAGTAACTTTGCGATAAAAGATTCGAACGAATATTTCACAATTTCAGTTCCAAACTTTAAACTAAAGTGAATAGATATTTCACTAAATCTATTATCTACACCAGTAACTTTGTGATAAAAGATTCGAATGAAATATTTCACAATTTCACTTCCAAACTTTAAACTAAAGTGAATAGATACTTCATTAGATTTATTATCTACACCAGTAACTTTGTGATAAAAGATTCGAATGAAATATTTCACAAAATTTTTCAATTCTAAACTTTAAACTGAAGTGAATAGATACTTCATTAGATTTATTATCTACATCAGTAACTTTGCGATAAAAGATTCGAATGAAATATTCCACAATTTCACTTCCAAACTTTAAACTGAAGTGAACAGGTACTTCACTAAATCTATTATCTACACCAGTAACTTGTATACTAGCCAGGGCCTATTTCAGCCTAAGCGAGGCCCTGGGAAGCGGGGTGTGTGAGGCCTCTTCGGGGGGGAGGGATGGGCGAAGCGCCGGGGGGGCGGGCACCACCATAGTTGGCGCCCAGAAAATTTTTGAACTGCTAGAACGCCGGAGAAGCATTTTCGAAGAGAAAATATGGAGTTATACAGTATGTTCGCATAAAGCAAAAAAAAATAATGTTACCTCGCCATGAGGCCCCCCTGGAGGGTGAGGCCCCGGGGAAGTATCCCCACTTCCCCCCTTGAAATAGGCCCTGATACTAGCTGAAATTAACTCCATAATACCTCATCTTAAATTTCCATTTAGTGATCCTGCAGGTAGCGCTGAATAAGCATCTTTAGACTACGATTCGGGGTTAACTCATTATGGCTTAAATCTCTGTTTGTCATGGGACTAGTTTTCTTTCCAGACTCTATCCAGGAAGCAATTGCAGAGTGCTCATACGTGTACCCGTCAGCCGCTACAACCGGATCTTGCATGATCTCACGTGTAATCGGGCACAAGTACTCATCGGGCAAACTGGACTGCCGTTCCAGCTGTACTCTGAGTTTGTTAATTTTTCTCAGAATCTCCTCCCTATCGGATGCTGTCTTAACACCAAGTTTTGTCTCTAGCAAATTGTCCGTAAGTTTAAAAAGTTCTTCGCCATCTACGTTATTTTTAGTAAATGTCTCGACATGGAATTCAAGTTCATTTTTGGTAAGCCAATCAGCAACATCTTTAACTGAATAATTCTGAAATGATCTGTCAAACGATTCATCAATTCCGGTAACCGAATCTACGGGCAAAGCTGTTTCGGGCATGGGCAGCACATTCGCAAATGGCTGCAACGGTGCTGCTTTGCCAATTTTCCAAACTGCAACATCCGTGGAGCAAGTTGCCAAGTAAACATCATCAAACGAAAAGGCACAAGACGTAACATATCGAGAGTGATAGTCAATCTTGAAAAGCCGTTCACAGTTCTGAACATTCCACAAAATCACAGACTTGTCACCCGACCCGGACGCTAAGAAACTGCCACTGTGAGAGAAAACAACACACATCACATTGCTCGTGTGACCACGCAAAACCCTTTTCTGGTTGACTACTAAAAGCGGTGAACTTTCAACAGACCATAGTTTTATTAGACCATCATTTCCACAAGTAGCTAAAGAAAAGACGCCCAACTGTGAGTCAGGAACCAATGAATTTGGCATACCGTGTGTACCTGAGATATCAGATCCTGTAACACCCAAGTCATGAGCATCTAATATAGTAGTAAGGCACTTCCCGTGACCATAACGTGCATCCCACCCTTTGATATCTCCCATTGTTGATGCAGAAATTAAATATGTACCATCTGGTGTAAAAGAGCAGGTGGTTATCATTCCTTCATGACCTTCAAATACCCTAAACGTTTTTCTTGTTGCTACATCCCATAAGACTAATTTTTCATCATCACCGGCTGTTACTAGGTTTGCGCCATTTGGAGAAAAACGGCAAATCCTAAGACTACTTTTGCTTTCATGCTCAAGCAATGCCAATTTAGAACCAGACTGTGTATCCCAGAGAATGCAGCGCCCATCGGTAGAACAGGACGCCAAAACTACTTTATTCACATTCGCGATGGTTGTCTTGCCTGAATTCGAAAATGCCACGCAATTTACATAATACGTGTGGCCAAGAAGAGGCGATAAAGTACACTCTTTCCAATCCAGGGTATTAAACAATCTTACGGTTTTGTCTCCCGAACAAGTTGCAAGATATTTTTGCGTGAACGCGCAACTATTAACATCGGTTGTATGAACAGTGATGTTCCTCGCCAAAGTCACAGATGTTTCTACAGACGTGTCTTGAACATTTTCATCGCTTACGTTTTCCCAAAACATGGCTGAAAGCCTACTGGCGATAAAATAAAGAAAAATTTGCAGCGAATTTATTATTTTCAGGCATAGTAAACACGAGTAAACGCTACGAGATTTTAGGCGAACTTTGAACAGAACTTGTTTCGTCAATGGAGTCTATCTTCGACTGAGCGTAAAGGCGAAGCGAAGATGACGATTCCGGCGTCGTCTCACGACCACACAGTTGCTCACGAGTCACGAATCTCTGTGCCGCGAGTAGTGTGGGGTTTGATTATATGTTACAATTTATGAATTCTGCGCTAGAGACCTAAGAAGCTAGCTTATGCTAGGCCACAAGAATTAGTTATGAAAAAAATTACAATACATATAGATACAATATTATAATATATACAAATATAAATACGGGTGGGAAGTAATAAAAATATTATTGTACTAGAGGGGAAGTTTTTGAAAATGAAAAACAACAAATCATGATTGAGTGATCAGTTATATGTTTCAAGTAAGTTTAATTTATAATTTTTTTAAAGATGGACAAAGAGTTGGCATTTTTAATAGCTGGAGCAATTGAATTCCATATGTAAGGGCCATTGTATTTAATAGAAAATTTTCTAACATTTGTGTTGCACTGTATGTAGTGATAGTTAAGTCTATAACGTGTGCCGTAATCATGTATCTCAGCATTCAAACAAAAATAATCAGTCATCACCTGGACGTTTGACCTTTACTGAAGCTCCTTAATCCAGCTTTCGTTAACTTTCGAGTTCGTATCTCTAAGCTTTGCGAGCACGAATATAAATACAAGTGAATATAAAATGAAAATTGGTGAATTGACATTAAAAACTGATGATCAGTTTTTAGCTCTTAGCACATCACTAAACACCACCCCTTTCGCTATTTGTTTGTATTTTGCTCTGTCTCAGAGTGACTAGAAACTCTGTTTTGCCAATTTCTTATGTTACTTTAAATTCACGATTATTTTTTAATTTTAAAAACTTACGACGCCATAATTGTCACGTATTTTGTGCTATATTATATACAAGTAATGTTTCAAAGAAAAGCTTTTTTCATTATTATTCATTTGTTTTTTATAACGTCTATATCTTCTTTTGTTTTTGCAGAAAGTATATTATCACTCAGCATATTGCATATCAATGATAGCAGGCGGTTCCGTTCTACGGCTTTAATTAGGCGTTTTTAGCTGTTCCTTTGCATCTTAACTTGCTGTCTTGCAGTAGATCTGTGTAGGTGTTTCCCCAAGTGAGAAGTTTCTGTTGAAGCCAAGTTTGCATCTAGCCTGTATAAAAGAGGTCGTCCCTGCTCTTTTACTTGTCCAGTTAGTGTAATCCACGACAGTCTAAACTCTATTTCATCATTATTTTTGAATTGTACTGAACACCCCTTTCATGCTAATGTAAGTTTCTGTTGAAGCCAAGTTATGCATCTGGCCTGTATAAAAGCGGTCGTCTCTACTCTTTTGCTGGTCCAGTTAGGTTAATCCACGACAGTCTAAACTCTATTTCATCATTATTTTTGAATTGTACTGAACACCCCTTTCATGCTAATGTAAGTTTGTGTTGAAGCCAAGTTATGCATCTGGCCTGTATAAAAGCGATCGTCTCTGCTCTTTTACTGGTCCAGTTAGTGTAATCCGCGATGGTGTAAGCTCTATTTCATCTTTATTTTTGAATCTACTTCATGTAATTTGTCAATAAAGGTATCGTTTTTCTCACACATCATTCTGTTGTTTCATGGATGGATGTTAGAAGAGTTAGTCTGCTTGGCCCTCCGCATCTACAGGTACCGAACCAACCTGGGTAGTTTAACCCTTGTCAGCGAGGTACCGTCTGCAGTTCAATATTATAATTTATAAAGCACGATAATCATGAATAAATATAGAGCATGTATTAGCAGCAACACTGTATAAAACTTGTAAATTAAAGCTCCCCTAATGGCCGCTTAGCGGAGCTGCTGTTGCACGCTGGGATATACGTCTGACGTCGTTGTAGTTTCGTGGTCATTGGTGCGAATTATTTTAATACAGTTGGCGCCGCTTAATAGACTCAAGTTGGGACCGACGTGTTTTGACCCAATTAACCGACTGAACCTGCTAACCGATGGGTGTAGTATTACTAGTATAGAAATATATACTACAAAGGCTTTTAATCAATTTTAGAAACGAAGTAATGCCTAAATTCCTTTGTGCAGTTAAAAATTAGAAAAAATATTTTAAGTTTATTGTACTTTTAATTTCAAGGAATCTTTCCTTTTACAGAACAAGCAAGAAAGTAGAAGTGATGCATCTCTGTTAGTAATGTCTAACACAGAAACAGCTTAGAGGGAACCTACCTTTCAAACATGTTATCGTCCTCCCCGCCCCAGCCGTAGAAATTGTTTGAGAAGCCATTGACTGCGCTAAACTGATCATCTGACATGGCGACAACTCCACCAAACAAACCGGGGTATATTAAACTATAGATAAATTCATCAGATGAATTGATTAAATCAGAAAGACAGCAAGCCAAGCCTGAAATGGCGTCGATTAGGACCAATGTTGTAAAACAGTAGGAAATGAGCTTGCATTAAATGCATATGCTTTAAGAAATTAGCATAAACCAAATTAGCACATATGTCAACACACCGTGGAGATTTTTACCAGATTAAAAAACAGATTTTTACCAAATGCTTCTAGTGCTTGAGTAATCAAACTTATAAAACAAAGATCCGGTTTGCCGCCATCATCATGATCATCATGATCATCATCACCATCATCGTGATCATGGTCGTGGTCGTGGTCGTGGTCGTGGTCGTCGTCGTCGTCGTCGTCGTCGTCTCCGTCTCCGTCTCCGTCTCCGTCTCCGTCTCCGTCTCCGTCATCGTCATCGTCATCGTCATCGTCGTCATCATCGTCATCATCGTCATCATCATCATCATCATCTCATCATTGGTATCGTCGTCGTCATCGTCATCTCAACATCGTCGTCGTCGTCGTCGTCATCACCATCATAATCATCGTATCATCATATCATTCATCCTTATCATGATCATCTCATCATCGTCATTGTTGTCGTCGTCATCATCATCATCATCATCATCAACGTTATTATCATCATCGCTATTTTAACGGGAAAGTTCCCACATGACATCCGGTAAACAATGGACGTTTCACACCTACTTGTAGCGGAACTTATTTACAGAGCTAGACATGTGACGTGGTGAGTGTGAGCATGCGTACAAGTTTCGATCATCACGTGGTATCAGATCAACATCGTGGAAAATGAAACACGTATACGTGGCTTCTTTCTGCGCTTCTAAGTATCCAACGTTGAATAACTTGGCTCTGTTAAACGGCTTCTCATTGGCCTGGTGAAAAATAACATTTCGTGAGTAAATAACATGGCTTCTCATTGGCCTGGTGAAAAATAACATTTCCAGAGTAAATAACATGGCTTCTCATTGGCCTGGTGAAAAATAACATTTCGAGAGTAAATAACATGGCTTCTCATTGGCCTGGTGAAAAATAACATTGCGAGAGTAAATAACATGGCTTCTCATTGGTCTGGTGAAAAATAACATTTCAGGAGTAAATAACATGGCTTCTCATTGGTCTGGTGAAAAATAACATTTCGAGAGTAAACAACATGGCTTCTCATTGGTCTGGTGAAAAATAACATTTCGAGAGTAAACAACATGGCTTCTCATTGGTCTGGTGAAAAATAACATTTCAGGAGTAAATAACATGGCTTCTCATTGGTCTGGTGAAAAATAACATTTCGAGAGTAAATAACATGGCTTCTCATTGGCCTGGTGAAAAATAACATTTCGAGAGTAAATAACATGGCTTCTCATTGGCCTGGTGAAAAATAACATTTCGAGAGTAAATAACGTGGCTTCTCGTTGGCCTGGTGAAAAATAACATTTCCAGAGTAAATAACATGGCTTCTCATTGGCCTGGTGAAAAATAACATTTCCAGAGTAAATAACATGGCTTCTCATTGGCCTGGTGAAAAATAACATTTCCAGAGTAAATAACAATTACAAGTACCAAAAATACGTGATAATTTTGACTGTACTACGTTCATTGACAGTATAAGTTTGAATTATTAGAGAATAAGTTTCCGAATTTAGCAAAGTTTCAACTCATGCTGTACTCATTTACTTTGTAATAAATGAGTAATAGGTACGCAAAATTTCTTTGTAATTGTAAACAATTTATCAAGCACTTACGCCTATAAAGTTTCTAGACTATTCTCTAATTACATCACTGTAATGTAACCTGGATTATTGTACGGAAAATATAATAGAATTAAGATTAAAAAAAAACCATTGATCAGTGGCGGCTCGTAGCAAAAAATTAGTGGGGGGTGCTGCTTCAGAAATTTTTTTGATAATGTCTTAAATCTGTGTAAAACGTAACAAACATATGTCGGCATCGTCGTCGCCATCATCATCTCATCATCATCATCATCATTTCATCGTCGGCATCGTCGTCGCCATCATCATCTCATCATCATCATCATTTCATCATCGGCATCGTCGTCGTCGTCGTCATCATCATCATCATCATCATCATCTCATCATCGGCATCTCATCATCTTCAGTGGCACCATCATCGTCATCATCTTCATCGTCAATGTTTTAAATCAATGTAAAACGTAACAAACATATGTTATTTTAATGTTGCAGGTATATTTGAAGCCCAGGTGTTGAACGGTCTCTTTTCTTAACTGCAATTTTTTCATTGAGAGACAACTGTGAAAAATTAAGCTGTTGTAGTTCACTTACTGTCACAGAATTTATTTTTTGGGGACGCATGGCGTCCATTATCAAATAATTTATGTTTTTAAGAACACACACTAAGTTTACACTTTATCACATTCAAGAATATGACGGTGCAGGGTAAGCACGTGGCAATTGTTACTGTGTAGGAGACAGTGCTTTTCTATCTAGCAGCAGACGCTAGCGTACAGCAGTTATCTAAGACAAATGCGCATGGCCGCATGCGCACAACAACCGAACACCACGTTGCCTGGGCTGTGAGGTAAAGTGTACTTCCCTCACGTGTTCCTGTTCCACACAAGTATAAAAAAATTAAAGAAATAAAGACTGATTATATTTTTAAGTGAAAACAGGGGGCGCTGCAGTACCACAGTACCTATACACGAGCCCTCACTGATAATGAATAAAGTTACCTGTTCAACGACGTATATACAGTAAGCCATCTTTTGTGTCTTGATAAAAGGATGCAGATGACTGAGCAGCACTTTCAAATTCTCATTTCTATCACTGTAATAAAAACGTTGTAATATTTCATTTTCTAGACAGTTTAAATCCCTTATATTTAAGTTAATTATGGTAAAGCATCATTCCTTCTCTTTCTCTCTCCCTCTCTCTCTCTCTCTCTCTCTCTCTCTCTCTTTGTCTGTCTATCTCTCTCTCGCTTTTACTCACTCTTTCTCTCTCACTCCCTCTCTGTCTCCTTTCTCTCTCTCACATTATTTCTCTCTTTTTCTCTTTTTCTTTCTCTCTCTCACTCCCTCTTTCTATTTCTCTTTGTTTCTCTCTCTCTCTCTCTTTCCCTCTCGCTCTTTCATTCTCTTTCTCTCTCTCTCTCTCTCTCATATTCTCTCTCTCTTCTGCTTTCTGTCTCTATTTCTCTTGTTCTACGTTTTTCTTTTTTCAAGTCAGTTTCTGCTCTTTCTTCTCCTTTCTTCTTTCTCCACATTGCTTTTGCTACTGGTAGCCCAACGAAAAAGGCCTGCGATGGTTTAATTCGAAACTATGTATATTTATTTTTGGTTGATTCACATACAATCGTTTTGCATTCCAGCAAAATGTATTGCTGTGCTGATTTCTAACTGGTATTAGTGAACTAAGTTAATAAATAGGTTAAATAAATAAGTTCGTAATATGAAATAAGTCATCATCATCATAATCATCGTATCATCGTCATCGTCATCGTCATCGTCATCATCATCATCATCATCGTCGTCATTGGCATTATCAACGTCATCATCACCATCGTCATCGTCATCATCATCATCATTACTGTATTGCTGTGCTGATTTCTAACTGGTATTAGTGAACTAAGTTAATAAATATGTTAAATAAATAAGTTCGTCCATAATTACCGGAACGGTACGATAACGGCAACATTTTGGCGAGAACTGCAATTCTTTGGCTTCCAACAGCCTCCAATGGTGACGAATTTCAATCCTCTTCTTATTTCACTCCATTCTTCATCAGCAACACTGGTGTTTATGTCAACTGTTCCAACTTTGGTGTAAACAAATAAACAATAACATGCATATAGCTTACATGATTAACCCTTATAGGCTCACTGTTTTTTACAACCGATTTTGTTAACTGCAGGGTAAAAAATTAACCCAACCATAATCGTAAATTACTTTTGATAAACCGCCGTGTTTCATTAGTAAACAGCAACAGCATAATTTGTGGTTATGCTGACCACCATAGGATACATTATACCTCTGCTTAAAGACACGTGACTTACTAGTAATACGAAATTTAAATTCACTTAGTTACGTTCCCTTATCAATGCTGGAATAACTGTAGACAACCGACATTGCTAGCGCGTGTGCAAAAATCATTGTTATTTTGAATTTATTGTCTACTACTTTCTTCTTTAAGTTGGAGTAATTTGAGTAACTGACATTTTGTTTTATCAGATACATCGCCCGTATAATGTATAGACAAGCGAAGTAAAGTTTCGACAAAAATCGACATATTGCATTTTCACTTTTATTTCGTGGTGAGACAATGCGCCTAAAATAAATAACTGAAAGTATTTTGTGCACAAAACGTATTTAGAAAAAGTCATAGAGAAGGTTTACTGGGATGCGTATGGTAAAAGGGTAAAATGCAAAAAACCGGTCTGAGGGTAATTTTTTAACCCCCGGTGACCGTGTAAGGGTTAGTTAAGGTAAGTGGGTGCAATCGACTAGTCTGTGGATCAAATCCCGATGTATTCACACCTTACACTTCTTTATGCAACAATTGTTCAAAAATAAAGAACCACTGGTTCATTAATTTTGGTTTATCACACGTGAGGTAAACTTCTCATTGAGTTTGTTGATCGGCAGGTACTTGATTAATTAAATTACTTTTAAATTGGTAGCAGCAAATTTTTTGACTGGCAAACAGCCCATTCACAACAATAACAAATAATTGATAAAAAATCCTCAACAAATTTTGCATCTGCTGTATAACAATTTCGAGTTCCCAATTTTACGACAAATTCAGTTTGTGTGGCGCACCTATTTAAATTACAAATTAGATTTGAAAGGATACTTAAGTGAGTGAGTGAGTGAGTGAGTGAGTGAGTGAGTAAAGTAAGTAAGTAAGTAAGTAAGTAAGCAAGAAAGCAAGAAAGCAAGTAAGCAAGCAAGCAAGCAAGTAAGTAGTAAATAAGCAAGCAAGTAATGACACCTCTCCAGATCCCTGGGGTACAATATGGCCGCACGAGGCCCCTAGAATAATCACACTTCCCAAGTATGCCCACAACAGGGCGGCCTTGAATTTTTACAGTTTTATTGTTGGATGACAATGTTATTCTTGTAGTTGAATGACTAGCTGAATAAACCTGCCTTCTGGCCGTGTCACGTTTCATCAGATATAAGCTCATTCCACAGTTGAAAAGAAAAACATACGTGTATAGATTCATAAACAGGCGAAAGGAATGTGCATCTATTTTGAAGATACGTTTTTCAATACCTAAAATACATCAATTGTAGAAATTTTTAGCTGACAGCATAGAAAGATTGACTTTGTAGAGAGCTCTGAGTATATTAGACTGAAGTAAGTGTAGACTGTTGTAGACTGATTCACTTTGGTGGTTGAAACAAAGAATATGAAATTGTGTTGAACTGTGAGAGACTTTATTTCTGTTTACATATTTCACTGTCATTTACAGGACAGAAGACACATGGTGACCATTCAACAACAATGCTCAGGTAAGAAAAAACCCCAGGCTGGCCTTGGCAGAGCTGCCCGGGTCACATGCACCCGCCGGGCTTACCTGATTGGCTAGTAAAACAGTACAGTATCAACACTACCAACTAACCATCGGTCACTAGCATTACTCCTACATTTAGGATGCCTATATATATATATAAATATAGCCGTGGTGAATGTTAAATACGTGCACAAACTGTAGACCCAACTGCACTGACTGGATTCATCAGAAAACTAGTGGACATAACATAGCATAGCATAGCATAGCATAGCATAACATAAGTATATATATATACTTATGTTATGTTATGTTATGTTATGTTATGTTATGTTATGTTATGTTATGTTATGCTCGTATTTAACATTCACCACGGCTGTTCAATGGCTATTAGCATTCTATTGCATGCAAACAGAGTTTTGAACAAGCCAGTAATTAATTAAATTATATTTTTACAAAAGTTAATAATCATAAAATATTTGCACAAATTCCTATTACTAGTTTCTAATATGAAAAATACTGATTCACCGTTTCGAGGTTTACATTTTGGCAAACATAACAGTGTTACAATGCCACACGCTATTGAGTTTGTTGAAGCGACTTGACAGAATCCAATATTCACGCTTTTGTTAATTGTCGCTGTGGGAATAATGTTGGCATTACGTTGTGGAAGTTGATTAAACTGATTTGAAGAATCCAACATTCATGCTTTTGTTAATTGTCACTGTGGGCCTAATGTTGGCATTATGTTGTGGAAGATGATTAAACTGATTTGAAGAATCCAACATTCATGCTTTTGCTAATTGTCACTGTGGGCCTAATGTTGGCATTATGTTGTGGAAGATGATTAAACTGATTTGAAGAATCCAACATTCATGGTTTTCTTAACTGCGGGGCCTGTGGGCTCCCAGGGGCCTACAAATTCAAAATTCGGTTATAATTCTTAGAATATTTGATAGTTTTATCATTTTATGGGCATGTTGGCTTTACAGAGTCTCTAAAATGTCGGTAATTTGTGTGTTTTGTAAATTTTTATTACTTTTCTTGTATTTGTTCTTAATTTGCATTTTGTATACCTCGATTATAGATTTGTTTACAACAGAGTTTACAATAGGTTCTAATAATTGTACAAACGAATCTTACAATTGGTTCAAAGAAAACACAAGGTGTTCGCACCAGGGCCTATTTCAGCCTAGGCGGGGCCCGGGAAAGTGGGGCGTGTGAGGCCCCATCAGAAGGGGGCGCTACCATGGTTGCCCCAGAAAATTTTTGAACTGCTAGAACGCCGGAGAAGCATTTTCGAAGAGAAAATATGGAGTTATACAGTTGTTAAAGGAAAGAACAATTGAAAGAAAAACTGCTTTATTCTCAAGACCAGTCCTTAATACTTGTCAATACTGGCAAACGGCGCGCGTGCAGCGAGAGAGAGAGAGAGAGAGAGAGAGAGAGAGAGAGAGAGAGAGAGAGAGAGAGAGAAGAGAAGAGAAGAGAGAGAGAGACAGAGAGACAGAGACAGAGAGACAGAGACAGAGAGACAGAGACAGAGAGACAGAGAGAGAGGACAGAGAGAGAGACAGAGAAGAGCAGAGAGACAGAGAGACAGAGAGACAAGAGAGAGACAGAGAGAGACAGAGAGAGACAGAGAGAGACAGAGAGAGAGAGAGAGAGAGAGAGAGAGAGAGAGAGAGAGAGAGAGAGAGAGAGAGAGAGAGAGAGAGAGACAGAGAGAGAGAGAGACAGAGAGAGAGAGAGAGAGAGAGAGAGAGAGAGAGAGAGAGAGAGACAGAGAGAGAGAGAGACAGAGAGACAGAGAGACAGAGAGAGAGAGAGAGAGAAGAGACAGAGAAGAAGAGAAGAGAGAGAGAGACAGAGAGAGAGAGAAAGAGAGAGAGAGAGAGAGAGAGAGAGAGAGAGAGAGAGAGAGAGAGAGAGAGAGAGAGAGAGAGAGAGAGAGAGAGAGAGAGAGAGAGAGAGAGAGGAGGTAGTATGTTCGCATAAAGCAAGAAAAATGTTAGCTTGGCGTGAGGCCCCCTGGAGGGTGAGGCCCCGGGGAAGTATCTCCCCCCCCCCTTGAAATAGGTCCTGGTTCGCACGTAACGGCACGTTAGTTTTCTATTAAAAAGAATTGACAATTTTCACCTAATCCAAGCGATCGTCTCGGACATGGTGGTAGAACATCAGACGGACTATAGCGCGTCAGCAAATCTGTCCACATTTCATCTTCAGATACAGACAAAATGTTCAATGGCTTAATCAAGCTTTCACTTTTGGATAAAATATCGATTTCTTGCAATTCGAGATGAAAGCGCACAACAGACACCAGAAAAAACAACAGCGTCGCTTTGATGAGACACGCGAGCCATTTTCTGTCGTTGCTTCCAATTTGCATCATTTAATCTCCATGTCAGCCAAAATTGACCAACCTTTAACATTACACCATATTGCTAAGTTACAGGAAACATTGATCCATGTCACCGATAACCAAAATTGACCAGCCTTTAACATTACACCATACTGCTAAGTTACAGAAAACATTGAAGCGAATATATAGTTCAGTAATCAGTGGAAGTGACATCACAAGTAAGAGGCGAACACTGCAGCAAGATCAGACATAACATCCGTCCACTATAAGTCTGTTGTTTAACGACTATTCGATGTTTCTTGGGTGGTATCTCGCGTGGCTACGCTCTACCTACTACGTATACGCTTACGAATCTACTATAATGCTCCAAACGTACTGTATTGGCAACTGTATAGACTGCTGTATACGTTCTTAAGAATATTCACAATTTGCGTGTAACAGGTGGCATAGAATACTACGGAAACTTATCAGCCTGTACTCGTGTATATCTAATTTCATTCAAAGTTTTCGCTGACTAGGAACATTGATGGGCGTTGTTAATATATCATGTAAACAAAGCGCGTTAAGTAATTCTATGCAGTTATGACTATATCGATACTATCACCAGCTGCCAAGCCCATCCATAATTCATTGGCCTTGTAATTACTTAACTTACACAAAGCAGATAGCCCTTAATACAGCTTTTAGTACACATGTCTGTACTTGACTTTAATATGTATTCCATGTAGAGCCGGATTCAGGCATGGTCTTTATGAGCTAAGGGACCCAGGACCTCCGCCAGCTGTAGGGTTTTAGAAGATTACGTGAAAATAATTCATGTGGGTCTAATGTTGGCATTATGTTGTGGAAGTTGAATAAACTGATTTGAAGAATCCAACATTCACGCTTTTGTTAATTGTCACTGTGGGTCTAATGTTAGTATTATGTTGTACAAGTTGAATAAACTGATTTGAAGAATCTAACATTCATGCTTTTGTTAATTGTCACTGTGGGCCTAATGTTGGCATCATGTTGTAGAAGTTGAATGAACTGACTTGAAGAATCCATCATTCACGCTTTTGTTAATTGTGACTGTGGGCCTAATGTTGGCATTATGTTGTAGAAGTTGAACAAACTGATTTGAAGAATCCATCATTCATGCTTTTGTTAATTGTGACTGTGGGCCTAATGTTGGCATTATGTTGTAGAAGCTGAACAAACTGATTTGAAGAATCCAACATTCATGCTTTTGTTAATTGTCACTGTGGATCTAATGTTGGCATTGTGTTGTAGAAGATGAATAAACTGATTGTGAAAAATCCAACATTCATGCTTTTGCTAATTGTCTCTGGGAGCCTAATGTTGGCATTATGTTGTAGAAGTTGAATAAACTGATTTGAAGAATCCATCATTCATGCTTTTGTTAATTGTCACTGTGGGCCTAATGTTGGAATTATGTTGTGGAAGTTGAATAAACTGATTTGAAGAATCCATCATTCATGCTTTTGTTAATTGTCACTGTGGGCCTAATGTTGGCATTATGTTGTGGAAGTTGAATAAACTGATTTGAAGAATCCAACATTCATGGTTTTGTTAATTGTCACTGTGGGCCTAATGTTGGCATTATGTTGTAGAAGTTGAAAAAACTGATTTGAAGAATCCATCATTCGCGTCTGTTTAACTGATACTAACGCGGTACTTACTCAGTAATGGAGAATTTTTTTAGTTTTTCACAAGGTAGAGGAAATGAAGAATACTTCGTTTTTATTTTTATTTTATTCCGAATTATATAAAACCAGTGGTCATTTATAACAATTATCTCTGAAATGTAGTTAAAGTTACCTGTAAGAAAGAAATATCAATATATTATTAATTATTATTAAAAAACTTTATTGAAAATTATACAATAAGCCCTCTATTTGCAGGGCACAAAAGTACAAAAATGTTAAATAAGTCTTTACACTATGTACATTAAATGAATTTCTTACTCAACAAGCTGACAATTTTGCATTACGATTTGTTTATTCTAAATATATATCCAATATTTATAATCAATGTATAATCAATTTACTATAAGATCATTTTGGGTTAGTTCTTTTACAATATCTATATACATTTTAATTACATTAGTGTCTCTCTTTCTGTAAATGTTTCGAATGTCATTATTTTCTAAGCGGCGCTCGAGATTCACTCTTATATCTTATCTAACCAATGGTAACGGACAATGAAAAATTAAATGTTCTGGGGGGTTTGACTGCCCAAAACCCTCTAAATTGCAGATATCAATATAGAAAGATACTGACTCCGATTCGTTTATTTACATAAATGAAAATGGTTTGTTTACAAAACACATTTGCAACAATAGCGAAAGTATAGCATGATTTAATGATTACATTTTACTAGGCAGCATCCATAACAACAACAGTGAGACAAAAGCGTGAAATGCAACCACGTACGTACTCGTGAAGACCGGTACCATTTCAACACACGACTGCAATACACGTCTCCACTAAACTGAGCACCAAAATAAAACCAAATTAAAGTACAAGAAAACCCTTCACAAACATGAAGCTTGAAAAATTCGTCTTAAAATTTTATATTACGTACATACTGCCTTTTTGCGTGCAGGACTTCAATCGGCAGTCACGCTGTATAAAACATGTAAATTTAAACTCCCGCGATGACCGTTAGACGCAGCCATTTTCACGACTGGTCATTTGAAACAAGTTTAGATAACATTTTGTAAAGTTTGAAAAAATAATCAGAGCATTCGTAGCGCACAAGTCACTAACTAAATAAAATTTAAAATTACTGTATTTTGTCAATAGGATTAAAAATACGTTTTTGGTTAGTGACCAAACACCTTTTCTTCCCTTGATTTACGTTTGATGTATGACGTCATGTAATGGCGACATCGGAACAGCATTGCGGGAGATTTAAAATGAAAACAAACTAAAATTCCTTTCAGTGTGAGTAAGATATACGCATAAAATTGCTGTAAAGTAATATAATTTTTAAGGCGATTTTTCTGAAACCTACTTCAGGTGCCCCTTTTCTTGTCCTTTAAATTCGTGTCAGCGCCTCTAGACCCCAAGTAGAAATATTTCTTCTGGCTCTCTTTTCTAAGAAAAACCACTTAGCTCTAGTGATTGTATCGCATCTGTGTTTAGGTCAGCCCTAGTGCCCCATTTATTAAGAAAAAAACGTGCCACATCTCGACTAGCCTTGCTTAAGATTATGTGTTTGAAAGTCAGGAATTTCTCTTCAGCTTCAGTACCGCAAGTGTTTTCCTCCACTCATGGCTTATCTTAAAGGAAAACCGGATGATTGTGTAAAAATTAGTTCAGAATAAATAATGCTCTAAAATATTGAAAACTACAAAAGCTTATTTTAACTCAAAGCTTAGATTAAATAATAATTACCTCGGTTACTCAAATTTCGTTAAACTTTCAAAGCTACGCGCGGCTCAGTCAATCTACTAAGATTGGCAGCGGCGCCTTTTTGTCACATTCGCGTGGCCGACAAAGAGAAGGCGGTACCGTGATAAGCATGCTCATCAACTGCAGTGTTAGTTTCTGACGTCATATGATGTAGAACCCATTTTTCGTGACATCATGCGTTTAAGCAGTACTGTAACCCTTATGCAAATGTACTTGATGCGCAAGGGAAGACGCGTGCCACTGCACAAACTGTGGTTAGTTTCTGACGTAAGCAATAGCTTCTATTAACGTTAATTAAATTTCTAAGCTAATTATTCAAATATAAGGAACAATTGTTAACATTTATAGGCAAGGAAACGTACATTTTGGACAGTAAATTAAAATGAGATTGAGCCTAAACAATCGTCCGGTCTTCCTTTAGGAGTTATCAGCTAATTCCTACGTCGGATATCTCTCAGCATGAAATGAAACACAAAGTTTTTCGACGTGTGCACGTATGTATAGCTGCTACTGCTGCTGCTGCCACCTGTCAGAGACTAGTCGAGTTAATTTCCTTCTGTAAATAGAGCAATTTTCACTTTTCCACTGTAGCATTTTCAAAATTTTTCACAGAGTTACTGATGCAGTTAAATCACGTGGTGCATAAGCTCAATTGCAATTATGTACTAAACACGTGTTCAATTTCACTACTTAGTTCAAATAATATTCATCAAGATGTGCATAAGAACTTTCATCTTAGACTTGTTCTAATAAAATAATCCAAGTGTTATTATTCTTTATTATTGTGTTATTAGGTGTGTTATACAGTACCTGGCTTTAGCGTACATCGAATTAATTCCCAGACCTTGTTAACTTACTATTTATTCTCGCCTGTAGGTGGCAGCATAGACCTGCATAATTTCAGAAATACGTAACATTGCATTTTCAAATGGTTTTGCGCTGATACTGTGAGGCTACGACTCCATGTGCGCGTAATGCGTGATCCGTAATGCGTGATGCGTATTCATACGATAGCCATCGCGTTCGAGTGAATGCGTAACACGCAACACGCATTGCGTAAAACATGAAAACACTTTTTCCTGTTAAAATAAAAACCGTTGGATTACGCGCACATGGAATTGTAACTTAAATGTCATTAGTCATCTGTCATGTTAACGAAGGACCTCTATAACTAAAGTTATTTAACTCAGTTATAGAGGTCCCTGTGTTAACTTACTATTTATTTCCGCCCGCAGGTGGCAGCACAGATCTACAAGTTGAATTTCAGAAATTCACAACACTACACCATTCCGAGCTTTTTTTGCTGATACTGTAAACGTGATCCGATGACAGAAACTATAATTGTCTGATGAGTAATGATGAAAATGATAATTATGATAATTATGATGACATGTTTTGTTTTTACAGCAGGTAGAGAAACGTTTAAAATGAGTGATCACGTGATCACGTTGAGAAGCCTGTCAGCCAGAGTAAAAGGAAGTGACAGTTTGCAAATAAACGCTGGCAGAATTCGATATGTTAATAAGTGCTCAATTACCAACTAATTAGATGCTCGATCTGAGCAAA
The DNA here is from genome assembly GCA_030141605.1 of Tubiluchus corallicola. NCBI lineage: Eukaryota > Metazoa > Priapulida > Priapulimorpha > Priapulimorphida > Tubiluchidae > Tubiluchus > Tubiluchus corallicola. Next base: position 7,582 of record JAQGDQ010001551.1, on the reverse strand, counting down.
GTAATATTTACTTTGTTTTTGTCTTAAAATTATGATAATTAGATAATTGTGCACTTATAAGCAGTGAAATGAGTCATTTGTTATTTTCGTTTTTTGTTAACATAAGCAAAGATCTGTGAGGAGACACTAAGTGATGAAATGGAAGTATTTTCATTTTCCTCTGACAGCGACTGCAGCTATAGTAATGATGAAGTTTTTTTAATTAAGTTAATTAGATAATGTTTATCAGGACATAGACATAGACGTAGACATAGACATAGACATAGACATAGACATAGACATAGACATAGACATAGACATAGACATAGCCATAGACATAGCCATAGACATAGAACATTTATTTTCTCCAGTTAGTTTAACATCAAATTTTTTTTAAATATTAAGTAATTATAATCCTAGAGCAGGGCAGGGAAGGTAGTCTCCTGCTCTTTCTTATAAATAGATTAGTATATTAAAAATTAACGGTGATGTTGCAGATAACAAAAGCAAAAACAAATCAGAAAAAATAATAATAAAACCAATATAAATGATACAAATTATCCAAAAAGAACTGAAAACAAAAATAATAATAATAAAGTTGGATACCAAAATCTAAACAAAACAATACAATTATTCAGTAATTAGGATTATTATATGTAGTAGTTTCAAATGGGGTCTTATTAACAGGGGAATTTGACCAAGGTTAGTGAGTAAAGTTAAAAACTGAGAGTATGCAAAGAAAAAATAAGCATCAAAAAAGTGTAATATAGAAAAAATTATGAGAAAAAGTAAGTATAATTCTTCACATAATTGTCACATAATTGTCACATAATTGCAGATTTACTGATACAGTAATAAAGAAGTCAATAAAGAAAATAAACAAAATCAGTAAGCAAATAAACGAATGACTATGGTTATAAACAAAAACCAAATAATTGACCAAGTTAAAATATATAAGCAAATAAACAAAGAGAGAAATAAAGATGAATTAGCTTATATAAATAAAAATGAAGCTCCATTTATGGTGTCAACAGTAATTACGTTGAATATTTACTTCTTACTGTAACAGCATGTATGTGCATGTTGACCGAACAAACGAACGAATGGATGGATGGATGGATGGATGGGTGGGTATATGGATGGATGGATGGATGGATGGATGGATGGATGGATGGAAGGATGGATGGATGGATGGATGGATGAATGGATGGATGGATTGATGGACGGATGGATGGATGGATGGATGGATGGATGGATGGATGGATGGATGGATGGATGGATGGATGGATGGCTACCGACGTGCATTGCAACGGGCGCAAAAAATAAACAAAAACTAAGCAGAATGGGCAAAAATAAGCAAAACAAAGCAAACAATAAACAATTAAACGAGAATAAGCAAATAAATTGAAATTAAATTCTACAAGAGTGGAAAACTAATTCAAAGCAGAACCGGACCCAATTTTAAACTGCAGGTCAAAACGATCTACTCTTTAAAATATTGAAAGGAAACAAACTATTTTTTTTCGAAAATGAAAGAATTATTACCACACAAACACAATTTCACATTGGCACCACTAGTTCTTCGCTGTTACATGCATTTCGCCATTGACTGGAGACGCAACAGGTGCTGTACCTCTCATTTCGGATGTGTTAGTTTGTGAGTAAACAATTGCTAAAGAATATGATATCCTTGTAAATGTGAATAAGACTAAACTTGTCACGTTTCGCTCCGCCCACATGCAGTAGTTTACTTTTGGGTCTGTTATTTTGCAGTGTATAAGTTTTGTACCAAGTAAAAAGGAAAAATATCTGGGTCATATTTTATCAGAAGACAATAGAGATGATTTAGATATATTAAGACAATGTTCAATTTACTATGGTAGAGCAAATAAATTACTCATGAAATATATCTGGGTCATATTTTATCAGAAGACAATAGAGATGATTTAGATATATTAAGACAATGTTCAATTTACTATGGTAGAGCAAATAAATTACTCATGAAATCTACTCACTGTTCAGTTAACGTGAAGAGACAATTGTTTAATGCTTACTGCACTACTTTTTGTTGTATGTCCACTTGGAGACATTTTTATTCTTACAATCTTAGCAAACTCAAGGTTGCATATAATGTATCAACACGGAAGCTGTTTAACTTTTCATATGATACGAGCGCAAGATATATTTCTACTAGACTTAATCTTATTTATTTTGATGTTTTTCACAGAAAATGTGCATTCAGTTTACACGTCAGGTTAAATAAGAGTGAAAATTTTATATGCAAGAACATTTTAAACAGTGATGTAAACTTTACTTCTGTGATTAGATGTCATTGGCGTAGTTTGTTATATAGTTAATTGTTATTTGTGTTATTGTTATGTGTCATGATTTATTGTATTATTTGTATTAATTTGTGATGTGCATATGAAATTTGCGAAGTTTGAAATAAAATATTAAATCTAAATCTAAATTTAGCTTTGTTGTCACACAGTTGTCAAGGAAAGAGTCGAATTCTGGAAATGTGGGAGATGCAGGTCGATAAACCTGTTGAACAGCCAAAATACGACTAACAAATGTATTAGTGTGAAAGCCCGTGAAAACAATTGTATGTATGATTATTCTGATAGTAAAGAATAGTATATGTGAGATTAATCAGGGGTGTCAGAAAGGAGGGTTTAGTTGTGACATGTCATACAGTTGATATTAACCTGAGAACCTGAGAATTGAAGTGACATGAAGGGCTGTAACCTTTTCTCAGTTTCAGTGATTGATGATGACTCATCCACTCATTTATTTGTTTGCTCCTTTATTCGTTCAAACGTTCGTCTGTCCGTCCGTCCGTCCTCTCTCCGTCCCTACCTCTCTCACTCCCTCCATCCACCCCTCCCTCCCTCATTCCCTCCCTCCATCCATCCATCCGTCTGTCAGTCCGTCCATCCGTCCGACCGTCCCTCACTCCCTCCCCCTCTCTGCTTCCCTCCTTCCCTCCATCCCTCACTCCCTCCATCCATCCGTTCTTCTGTCCATCCTTCCGCCCCTCTCTCCCTCCGTCTCTCCATCCCTCTCTCCCTCGCTCCCTCCATCCGTCCGTCCGTCCCTCTTCCCAGCATCCATCCATCCACGCATCCATCCATCCATCCATCCATCCATCCATCCATCCATCCATCCATCCATCCATCCATCCATCCATCCATCCATCCATCCATCCATCCATCCATCCAACCATCCATCCGTTCGTACGTTTGTTCGGTCAACATGCACATACATGCTGTCACACCAAGAAGTAAATATTCAACGTAATTACTCTTGGCTAAGCACCTGGTGATGATACCAATTAAACATTTTTGAGCGCTTGCAACCTGAACACCTGCCTCTGGGCAGCAAACATTGAACCTTGGCAAAGGGTTCAAAGGTTAAAGTACATGTCAACAAATTACAGCCTGTTGACAACTGCACGACTCTTTGCAGGTCGTTTGTAACGAGGAACGCCAAACTCAGCCGGAATCTACGTGATTTTGATGTCGAGTTTCAAGACTAATTATTGATAATTATAAAAAGTGTACATCGCAGAGAAACAGGAAAGTAAAATTTGCAGTGGAATGTTGGAGTAGTATTGTGCCGAGTACGTGATAGTGAAATTTTTAACGAAATGGGAAAAAATGGTGCTATTCTTACTTTCTGCGAAAATATTTTGCATTTTCAAATTCTCTATACCAATTATGATAACTGACTAGAAAAATTAAATGCTGATAGGTGGTAATGGCATGTCTAAGTATGCAGATTCTGGATATGCAAATTCTGGAAATTGTCCCTTGTTCTTGCCTTGCATCCATTAAATTTTTATCCTGCAAAACGCCTGCGCATGCGCAGCGTCCTGTTCTAAGTCACGTTTTTTCTACAAGTGTGTTTCGACGAAAAATAAACCAACAAAGTTTCAGTGTAAAAAAATAGATAATCTTGCCTGCCCACTTGCAGAAGGCTGTGCCTTGAGGTAGGGGGTTCCAAATGTGTTTGTCCGTCTACGGATACTTATCATTTAAGAATTTTTCGTAATTCTAGATGTTTTGCTTGTCTGTGTCCCGAGGGTTTAAATAAGTGAACCGAGCAGCGATGCACACAGCCTCATTTTAATCGTTTCAGTGGACAGACGGCATTTTGTTTTTATTGTGAAAAGTTTGGTTTGTGATGAAAATAAACACGAATTTAGCGCAAAATTTGCGAAATTTTTAATTTTTAAAAGTTATCACAGGGTAAGTGCTCTTATCTAACCAGGAATAGTCCTGTGAGCAGGATAATTTTACGTGTGCTCTGTTTAATATGAAGAGACAAGATTGGGCGAAGTTTTCACTGAAAAAATGAAAATCTTGAGTTGGTGAATTTCTAAGTGTCGTCGATACAGTGTAGCATTTTGTATATAAAAAATAAACAAACAATTTCTTGACGATTGAAGAAAAGCACAAGTTAAAATGTGAGTCGTGAACCAGTCTAATCCTTTTTTGGTAATTTATATTGATTGCGCCATCATGGTTGCCAGCGATTGGCTGTTTCTTATGACAGTGACATTGACCTTTGCGGTCAAAGGTCAACTGGCTCAGGATACGTGTCGTTTTGACCTCAGTGTGTCGCCTAGTGCGTGCCCGTCCAATGGGCAACTGATATTTCAGATAATAAAGACGCTAAGAGACGAAAATTTGAATTTGGAGAAACAGACTGACACTTGCGAGCAGAGGTTAAGAGATACATGTGGCGACAGTGCAGAACAGCGGAGACTTACTGAACTAGTTGATGCACTAACACAAGAAAACCAACAACTCAGAGCCGGTGTGTCGTCACAAGAGTCTAGACGGTAATTAGTGATTAATCTATAATGATTATGATGATGATTATGATGGTGATCGTGACGATACGACAGTGACGACGGTAATTATGACTATAATGACAGTGATACAAGAATAATGAGAATGGTGATGATGATGACGATGATGGTGATAATGTGATGATGATGATATCACAATGATGACGGTGATTATTACTATAACGATAGTAATGACAATGATGATGACAATGGTGAGAAGTACGATACATATGATGATGGTGACAAAAGCACTGACTACGTGATAAAGGTGGGAGGAAATGCTTATTGTAGATGCAACAACAACTTTCATCGAGAGAGTAGTAGTGCTGATAGTATGTACTGTATGCCTGTATGTACGCATGTATGTACGCATGAATGTACGCATGAATGTACGCATGAATGTACGCATGTATGTACGCATGTATGTACGCATGTATGTACGCATGAATGTACGCATGAATGTACGCATGAATATACGCATGAATGTGCGCATGAATGTACGCATGAATGTACGCATGAATGTATGCCTGTATATGTGCCTGTATATATGCTTGTATGTTTGTTTTCGTGATCCATCTTGCCGATAATGTGACCGTTGTAGTTGCCGTTACTGCTTACTTCTAACTGTTTGGGAGTAACCGTGATCCTAAGCAAAAGGGTGCAGAGACAAAGGCTGATACGATGATTAAATACGCGGCGTATTTATGATATAAGTTTTACAGACCTGTATAACCTTGAGTGCTGCAGTGCACTAATGCAATAGTCATTTTTACATGTCCACTACATTATTCCACTCAGCTCAACCATTATGCAAATTAGCCTGTGGCTAGTTTTTTTGGGGAAGGTGGGAGGAGAGGGGACGCAGGAAGTAATTTTTCATTTTTAACCTCCGTACATGTAGTGAATGCTTAGTCAGCCTTAGTCAAGGACAAGAAAAGGCCAAGTTAAAGCAAGTCTCAGAAAATGTTCACTAAAGAATTATAACTGTTAGAGGTAATCTTAAGCGTTTATCATACTCACGTTAAAAGAATTTCCTGTTTCTTTTCATTTTAAATCCTCACGCGAGACTATCACGGCGGCGCCATATTAGATGGCGTCACAGAACCACAACACCTTATAGTACACGTGCTCAGAACTCGCTGCGACTGTGTTCGAGTGATGTCATGCCACGTGATCAGTCACATGCCGGCTTTTCAATTGGTGGACTAAAGAAACATGTCTGCTCCAACGTTAACTGCACCGGTTGAAATATTTTACAAAAATTTGAGTAAATGCGAATTGCGTGAGTACTTTATTCGCTTAAGATTATACTTAGGTAATGTAACTTTTCTATTGCAAATTTTCTGAGGCTTACTTTGCCTGGCCATTTTCTTGTCCTTTAAGTCACAACTTAAAAATGCTTATTTAGAAACTCTGCATCAGTTTCTAGTAATTATCAACAGCAAAAAGATTCACCGAGCGCGTTGCACGTGTTTGTGAAAGTGAAAATTGAAGTACAGTGCTACTGTGAGACACTCAGTGTCTTGTACTAAAACTAGGAAAGTTTTAAGAAAAAAATTCAAGTTTCAAATTCACCTCTGTGCTTACGCATGGGCTGTCGAACGTGTGCAGTTCGTCACAAACTGACCTGAGAGGTATAGACAGCACCTGTTTTTGTGTAATGCGTTTCCGAAATGCAGGCGCTAGTGCCCATCTAACAAGCGAATGACGAAATGCATCTAACAGCGAATAACTAGTGGCGTGAACGTGAAATTGTGTTTATGTGGTAATAATTCTTTCACGTAAGTCATTTTTGAAAAAGTAGTAAGTTTGCTTTCTATCTTTTAAATAGTAATTGTTTTGACCTACAGTTTAAGACTAGGTCCGGCTTTGCTTTAACATTACAGGCATTTCACCCAGACTTTACCGACCAATTACTTTACTTTTGACCGCATTTTCTATGTCACCGATAGAGCAGCAAAGCTGTGTAAGCGCTTTTGGTAATGATTGCTCCATTACTAAACACTTTCTTACAATAGCTTTAACTACTAATGGCAGGCTAAGTCCTAAGGAGTGGAATACAGCAAACAAAAGTTAACCCTTTCAGTCCCAAAATATTTTTTAATAAGAAAAAATTTTTGGCTCGGTACTTTTGTTCAGTATGTCCATCTTGTTTACACACAATAATAATTTTTTTTACCTGTGCCCGCGTGCTAAATATAGCCTGTATCCCACGGGATATATTGGGATTCAATGGAAGCATAATATGTTTCTCAGACATTTAGTATGCATGCTATGCTGATCTGCCAATGATGTCTGTAATTGAACAATGATGTCTGTGATTGGACAATGATGTCTGTGATTGGCCAATTGATGTCTGTGATTGGCCAATGATGTCTGTAATTGAACAATGATGCCTACCCTGCTTTTCTAATATTATGATTTCTTCTAATTACAGAGGAGTGGAGAGTAGACCACCTGTTAGAGGTACCCAGGGTGGATCCAGTTCTCAGAGAGCAACAGGTAATGAACTACCACTGAATAGACAACTCTGTCAGGAAGTTTTACTATATTCTATAATAATGTTACTATGATATGAGAATGTAGTAAGTGAGTGAGTGAGCGAGCAAGCGAGTAGGCAAGCAAGCAAGCAAGCAAGCAAGCAAGCAAGCAAGCAAGCAAGCAAGCAAGCAAGCAAGCAAGTAAGAAAGTAAGTAAGTAAGTAAGTAAGTAAGTAAGTAAGTAAGTAAGTAAGTAAGTAAGATGTTA
>JAQGDQ010000481.1:143718-171564 GCA_030141605.1 Tubiluchus corallicola | reverse complement strand
TACAAAACAATATTACAAAAGTACATTAAATTTTACATGACATATTTTACACTATATATACATTTGACATGACACAATTAACAGAAACATGCTTTACATTACATAAATTTCACTCATTACATTTACACTATTTATACATTTGACATTACAAAACTAACATAACACGTATTACATTGCATAATTTAAAAAAAAATACAAGGCATCAGTTAAGAAGCCAGCGATTACTATATCAATAAATCATGCCATCTTCTAAATATTCTACTATAAAATCGCATATCAGTTCGGTGGCATAATTACATGGTTTATAATAAAATTTGCTGATCCAATCATTCTTTTTCTTAAACTATAGGCAGAGCGAAGCAATAACAGCCATTCAGCGTCCTACACTTATAGGCAAGTACGCAACACCCAAATAATGAATAACATGTAGTGTTTACGCCTTGAAGTTTCAGGGATGAGAATTTTCCGCGGATACACGGAATTCCGAGTTTTTGGAAGACCAGTGGTGCCATTTTTGTAAATTGTAAAAATTCGCTGAGAAAATTTTCACGGACCCAGTGCATTATTTCACAAGCTGACCGCTAGTTGGCAGGCCGTCACGTTGTTTACATCACGTACATCAGTGTAACCACGTGTATATCTCTATGTATAAAAATATAGAATCAATTGTGCGGAGTTATTTGAGTCAATTGCAGACAGTTTTTATATACTTTTGCATAGGAGCAGCCAGTACTTAGGCGTTTTTGAGACAATTAGGTATCATGTATCCTTGATAGTTTTGTATTTTAAATTATGCATGAAGCAAGGTAACTGACATTGAAAGTCAACTTAGAGGCTCTCTATGGTCACAAAATTGCAATTTGTTGCTGGCTTCAATGGGGCTCCCGTGAACCCCGTTGGGGGCCTAGATGGCCCCAAAACCCCCGGCCTGTTTCAGAGTTTTTGCAATTTGTCATTCTCATCCCTGAAGTTTGCAATCGCTAGACTCGAATTCAAGACTTGCGTGTTTGCAGTGCAAAATCTAGACCACCAAGCCACACATAACAGGATAATAATAACTTCTATTTTTATGGCAGCATATTAAAAAAACAGGAATGGAGTTTGCATAAATACAGACGGTGGCAGGGCCTGCCATCTATCATTCGTTTCGACTACTAAATTGTAGTGACCGTTTTCCTGAAAAATTTAACGCCAGATGTCGCAAGGTGGTCATTTATCACCAGTAATACGTTCCCACGCTTTTATACCTAATATTATGTGTATATATCACGCGTGTGTTTTAATGGATAGCTACTATTGACTATTACTATTGAGCTGCTTGGTTTCTTTTACATTTTAGTAGCATTAAAAATATAAATTTCTTGTAGAAAATGGCTGTTACCAAAGAGAATTTTAACTGAGTTAATGCAAAAAGCTCTAAAACTTCTAAGGAAAGTTTTAAAGATAAGATGGCCATACATAATCGATAACGAAGATTTATACACCAGAAGTTTCAAAAGTCAAGACTGAAGATTAAGATGGCTAGGACATCTTGTAAAATTACCAAATGAAGCACCTGTAATAATCGCTTTAATCCTAGCCTTAAAACCTTGCAAAAAACCACCTGACAAACCAAAAACAACTTTGGATAGCTAAGATAAATAAAGATGTTCAACAACTTTAACCAAATCTATCTTTAGAAGTGGGAGAACTTACTCTGTTACCTGCAGGGAAAATTGGGTGGAATACTCTAGTAAATGTTAATGCCCCAGCGTCTATGAGAGTGAGATGGAGTAAGACTGAAGAAAAAGAAGAAGAAAATAAAAGACGTACCTACACACTCTTTCCCATGAAAGCGTTCTAATGTCCACGTTGTCTAAAATGTAGTGAAACTTCTTCCGATTTTCCTCGGAGATAAAGAGAAAAAAGTGAGTGGGAAAAGAAGAGGGAGAGAAAGAGATCAGAGAGAAAGAAAGAGAGGGATAGAGATAAAGTCAAGGAGAAAGACGAAGAGAAGGAGAAAGAGAGAGAGAGAGAGAGAGAAAAGCGAGTAGGAAAAAAAGAGAAAGAGGGAAGGGGAGAAAGAGAGAAATAAATAAATAAATCTTTTATATTACATTATGTTTACACAACGTAAACCCCTCTAATTGCAGAAAAATTGACAGGGTAAAAAGAAACAGAGAGAGAGAGAGAAAAAATGAAAAAGAGAGAGACAGACAGACAAAGAGAGAAAAAGAGTGAGTGAGTGAGAGAGAGAGAGAGAGACAGAGAGAGAGAGAGAAACAGAGAGAGTCAGAGACAGAAAGAGAGAGAAGGAGAGAGGGAGGGAGAGAGAGAGAGAGAGAGAGAGAGAGAAATGAAAAAGAGAGAGACAGACAGACAAAGAGAGAAAAAGAGTGAGTGAGTGAGAGAGAGAGAGAGAGAGAGAGAGAGAAACAGAGAGAGTGAGAGACAGAGAGAGAGAGAAGGAGAGAGGGAGAGAGAGAGAGAGAGAGAGAGAGAGAGAGAGAGAGAGAGAGAGAGAGAGAGAGAAAAGGGGGATTCTCCAATATACTTTTATATTATTACTGATACTTTGATGATGTCTGGGATTTTGCACAGATGAATATTAATAAAAACCAAAGATTATTCCAGATTTTGTACAAATCTCACAGTTTCTTTCCATAATAGCATTCAAATCTTCCACTGACTGATACATTAAACTCGGAAATCCCTGGGATTTTTCCTGCACTTCCCGCCGTCCAATTGACGCAGCGTTCATTGATGGGAAGTGAATAAAATGGAAGAGGCGGATAGACGAATGAAAGTGAGGGGATAAGAGAATAAAAGAGGTGGATAACGAAATCTTTTATCTCGTTTTTCAAATTTGGAAGCAGCGGATCGTCAACGCTATGAGGATTTCCAAGCAATCCCCTGGCGGATGAAGTAGGTATTAGGGGTTTATGTTCTTGAAAGAGCATAATATTGAGGGATTTAGAGTCACTTGAAAATAATTTCGTAAAATCTCATCAACAAGTAAACAGAGTATTTGACTTAACAATAGTTTCGAAATTTTTAGCCCTTAAAATGGCCAATTTTTAGTGAGCCTGCCCCCTAGTGGTGGTGGATGTGATAGTATTTTAATAGAGAAACTGTACTTTTTGTGGTGAAAAATCAATAAATAAATAGATAACTGATCAATATGCATTGTTTGTTCAATTAATCAATTTATTTCACTCCAAGCAATACATATACAATACATCAACATACAATATTATTGAAACAAAAACAAATAGTATAGGTAAACAAACGTTGATGAAGTCAAATTAACCAAATAAAAGAGTTGCTGTATGACACCTTGAAAGCTTGGCTTGTTAAGGTGGCAGAAATGAGTGAATGAAAGAATGGTTAGGGTTACTAGACATGATGGAATGGAAAAAATAGTAAGATTAGGGATAGGAAGAAGGAAGAGAGGAGAGGATGAGTGAATGAAAGAATGGTTAGGGTTAGTAGACATGATGGCATGGAAAAAATAGTAAGATTAGGGATAGGAAGAAGGAAGGGAGGTGAGGATGAGTGAATGAAAGAATGGTTAGGGTTAGTAGACATGATGGCATGGAAAAAATAGTAAGATTAGGGATAGGAAGAAGGAAGGGAGGGGAGGATGAGTGAATGAAAGAATGGTTAGGGTTAGTAGACATGATGGCATGGAAAAAATAGTAAGATTAGGGATAGGAAGAAGGAAAAGAGGAGAAGAAATGACCAGTTATTAGTGGACTATTAGTCCAGTAACACAAACTGGACAATTTAATACATATCTCTACAGCAATCATGTAGCTAATATGGCAGCAACTAAATGATGACTATGACGACAACTGAGAGAGCAGCTATTGTAATTGACTTGGCGAATTCGTTCAAATATAAATAATTTTCCTCGCGACATTATCAGTACAAGGTCATTGCCGTGACTGCTATTGCTAATGCTGCCTCTCCTATTGTTGTTAGTGTTGTTATTGTTATTGGTGCGGCTATTGTTGTTGGTGTTGCTATTGTTGTTGGTGTTGCTATTGCTATTGGTGTGGCTATTGTTGTTGGTGTTGCTATTGTTGTTGGTGTTGTTATTGTTATTGGTGCGGCTATTGTTGTTGGTGTTGTTATTGTTATTGGTGTGGCTATTATTGTTGGTGTTGCTATTGTTATTGATGTTACTATTGTTGTTGGTTTGGCTATTGTTGTTGGTGTTGCTATTGTTAGTGGTGTTGCTATTGTTGTTGGTGTTGCTATTGTTAGTGGTGTGGCTATTGTTGTTGGTGTTGCTATTGCTGTTGATGTGGTTATTGTTGTTGGTGTTGCTATTGTTATTGGTGTGGTTATTGTTGTTGATGTTGCTATTGTTAGTGGTGTTGCTATTGTTATTGGTGTGGCTATTGTTGTTGATGTTGCTATTGTTACTGGTCCTGTTTTTATATAAATGCATCAACAATATTAACACGCCCTTCATCAAAAATAAGCTTCCACTCCTCTTGGAGCCAACATTAAATCCAAGAACACACAATATTAAACAAATACGCACTAATAACAAATACAGCAACAATTCTATCATTAAACAAGGAGTTCAACTTTGGAATACCCTACCATCAAATTTAAAACAAATCAAGTCTTTCTACGAATTCAAATCAAAATTAAAAATACATATATTAAATCGTTTTGAAAACCCTACATACGTAAACGATAATATACATTCATCCGCAAATTTTATTTACCCACGTCCATTTTAAATTGTATATATATTGTATACAGTCTATTATAATTTGCGTGTAACATTATAATGTATATTTTGTTTTAAATTTTCGGCACAGTAGTGTTTAGTTTGCACTGGACGCATTTGCCTTTAACAGTTGTGTGAATTTTATTCTCGTGATGCGATGTTCTTTTATGTTTTTATAGTTATGAATATCGATTTTTTATGGCAAATAAAGATTATTATATATTATATTTATATATATTATATATAAATATTATATATATTATATTATATATATTATATATTATATATATATATATATCATACATTCTCAACTAAAATGTATTTGTTGCATAGTGGAAAAAGTTTGATTAGTAATATTACTGTACGTCGATCCACTTAAAATAAACAAAGTTTGAATTAAAATTGTTCTTCATTCTCTACATTTTCGGGACGCGTGGTACAGGCTAATTATATACAAAATTTCACAGTAAATCAACAAAACAAAGAATCAAGCACACAGTCGCAGCTGCTGCACAGCCATGTTTAATCCTCTAAGATTTGTTTCCACCGTTTGCGAAATCCACGTGGTGAGTCCAGCCCGCGTAATAAAGCGCCTTCTATGGGCAAAAAATGAAAATAAAGAAGTAATTTAACGCTGCCCAGAGTACGTAACTTTTGCCTTTGTCAAGATTTTCGCGATTTCGTGCCACGGAAATGTTCTGTTGTGAGAGTTTGGAAGTTTGGTTTAAAACCATCGATGTCTGGAGTTGCCGCTGCTTTTAAATCCCTCTGTCTAAAGCCTACCATTCGCTGATATGTATCGTGTATAATGTAGGATTAGCTGTGGTAATACACATCGCTGCAAAACTATGAATAACATTATGGATGGCAATTCTGCTGTGCAGTGTTGCCAGTTCTGTTCTTCTCAGCCATCCCTTCAGACACACTAGCTCAGATGGATCCATTCGTTCTACATTTATTTGTTCGTTTGGTTAAATCTTTATTCGTTCATTCAATCATTCGTTCGCGCATCGATTCATTCATTCGTTCATTCATTCATTCAATCATTTACTCGTTCGGACGTTAGTAGTTCGTTTGTTTATTCATTCACTCATCCATTCATTCATTCACTCGTTCTTTCACTAGTTCGGTTTTCTATTCATTAATTTATTCGTTCATTTACTAGTACGTTCGTCGCTCGTTTGTTCATTCATTCGCTCACTCATTCGTTCGTTCGTTTGTCCATTCATTCATTCTTTCTTTCTTTCTTTGATCCACTCTATTTATTCTTTTCTTTGTTACTTCATTTTTCATTCATTTCTTTCTTTGTCTGCTTTTTTCTTCCTTCATAAACGTTTGTCTTCTCAGTTCGTTTTTTGAAATTTCTTTCCAATTTTTCTTTCTTTTTTCTATTGTTTACTCAATTTTATTTTCTGTTGTTCTTTCGTTCGTTATTCTTTTCTCTGTTACTTCTTTCTTCATTCATTCTTTCTTCCTTGTTTCTTGTGTTTTTTCCGTCACTTGTTTCTCCTTTTTTTAATTCTTTTCCTCGGCTTTTGATTTTCGCCTGTGTTTTTGCTTGATATTTAGTTAGCTGTTCCTTTATTTTTCTTCTTTCTTCTCTTCTTATCTTTTCTCTGTCTCGTCGCTATTCTCGGCCCGCGTAAGCTAATAACAACGTTGGCTTCCGTCCCTTCAAACACATCTTGAGCTTCATCTTGGCTTCAGTCAGGTAATTGCCTCGCTAAGGAAAGAGTTAACGACTTAGAGACGCTGAAACAAAGCGGCGGTAATGAAGATTTCCGGGGGGAATTTGCTCTCTACTTGTCGCCATGGTTGTGACGTTCTTAACGAAGATTTTATGAATTTTAACAGAATGCGAGTACCGCAAAATCATATGATGTAATCATTATGATGATGATGATGGCAATGATGATGATGATGATGATGATGATGATGCTGTGGTGGTGGTGGCGATGATGGTGATGATGATGGTGATGATGATGATGCGGTGGTGGTGGTGGTTGGTGGTGGTGGCGATGATGATGATGATGATGGCGGTGATGATGATGATGATGATGATGATGATGATGATGATGATGATGATGATGATGATGTGGTGTTGGTGGTGGTAGTGGTGTTGGTGGTGGTGGTGGTGGTGATGATGGTGATGATGGTGATGATGATGATGACGATGATGATGATGATGATGATGATGATGATGTGATGGTGGTGGTGATGATGATGATGATGATGATGATGATGACGATGATAATGATGATGTGGTGGTGGTGGTGGTGATGATGATGATGATGATGATGATGACTATGATCATGATGAGAGGCAATAATTGACATGCAGGCGTATTCTGCGTAGAAACTAACTTAGTTAGATGCAAGACTAGAGAAAATCGAAGTACAGTGCCCAACTATTGATGACATCACAAACTAACATAATCTTAAATAGCAGAAATATTCCATGAGCGTGTTGCACGTGTTTGCGAAAGCGAAAATTGAAGTACAGTGCTACTGTAAGATATTCAGTGTGTTGTACTAAAACTAGGCAAGTTTTAAGATAAAATTCTAATCTCAAATGTCTTTTGAACAGTTGCAAATTGAAGTTTGAATGAACGTGGTGTTGTTTCAACAATAAAAAAAATGTAATATTTTTTATCGCCAGAGGGCGTCAATCAAAAAATGTGTCTGACAACTCATATTCACCCAAAATAAGGTGCCATATACAAAGAAGTACGTCTCCTTTCTTCGTTACAAGCTATTGGACAATGATTAAGGTCAGATGACCTCATCCTACACATTTCTCTTACTGTCCTAAGTCATTGGCTGTCAGTAATGGTGGCGTAAACTCTTCCTAATGCAATAACTCGCAGACTGCAGCACCTTTTCCTAGACCAGAACATGTCAAATGATGCAATTTAGTAGATAATAACCGACGGTGGTTTGTGGAAGCGACGCTTAGGGACGAGTTCTAAACGATCTTCACAGATTATCTGACGTTTCACAAATTAGAAAACAGCAAGGAAATACTGAAGAAATGGCGCTAGTCTTTCCCTGAATTTCATGATGCATTTTAATTATGGTATGAATAATCACTTTCTTGCTAGTTTTGTAAAAATACTTCGAAATTTATTGATCGTTAAAGGGAAACATAACCAAATTTTAAATTATACCTACAGTAATCTAATGTATAAAATATTCAAAGAGAACACCATTGTTTTTTAAACGTTAGCACAACAGAAATTTGAAATTTTATTACCTCAGCCACTGCCACCACAACCACTGCCACCACCACCACCACTGCCACCACAACCACTGCCACCACCACCACCATTGCCACCACCACTACCACTCCACCGCCACCACTACCACCATCACCACCACTACCACCACCACAACCTCTGCCACCACCACCACTACCATCACCACCACCACCATTGTCACCACCACCACTACCATCACCACCATTGTCACCACCACCACTACCATCACCACCATTGCCACCACCACCTCTACCACCACCATTGCCACCACAACCACTGCTACCACCACCATTGCCACCACCACCACTACCACCATCACCACCACTGCCACCACCACCACTACCACCATCACCACCACTGCCACCATCACCACCACCACAGTATTACTAATATTTAATTGTGTTTCTTACTTAGACAGACTGTCGGAACAAAATTGCAGTCACTCGAATTAAAACTTCTTGTCTGCGATCTTAAGATGATATACAAAAGTTGTCATAAAATAGTGGGTTTAAGTTTTGATGATTTTTTCCAGCATGCTTCAACCAATCACATGGTCACAACTTTAAACTGTTTACGACTTTTTCGAGATTAAACTTATCAAAATTTCCATTTGGTAACACAGTTGTAAACATTTGGAATGCTCTAGATTCTCATGTACTGCTCGCTATCAGTTTGTCAGTTTTCACTAAAAGATTAGCTAATCTTAATTTACTGTCTTATTGCAATTTAATCCGGAACACGTGATATTGTCATTGGCGTAATTGGTTCTTTCCAAACCGTACTCTTGTATAAAACGTTTTGTATATAATTCGTGATGTATATAACATATAATTCATATTTAATTGCATTTTATTCATAGTTTTTTAATGAGAGATACTCAATTTCAGGGTATCGTATTTATTAATTTATTTTTATCTTTTGTATCTTTATATCGCAGGACCAGACGGTTTAGTCTAGCGATAACGCGTCTGCTTTCCGTCTGGGAGGTCGTGAGTTCGAACCAGCTGCCGGATCATACCAAAGACTTGGCTGTTACCCTGCCTGACGCGTGGTATTTAGGGTAAAAGTGGGGTAATAATAGTCTCTGTTATGTAGTTGTAGGTTGTTATTTACAGTCGGCGATAGTAGCTCTTTGAGCTAATGTTAATTGTTGACCCAAAAGCTGACTTTAAATAAAGATTATTATTATTATTATTATTATTATTATTATTATTATTATTATTATTATTATTATTATTATTATTATTATTATTATTATTATTATTATTAGTATTATTATTATTACTATTATTATTATCATATAGGATCAGCGTAAGTGCGCATGCGCCTGCTGATTCTTTCTTTAATACAATTTTAATGCATGTATAAATGTAAATAAATGAAAGGGAACTGAGAAACGTCGTCATCAACTCACAAATGCTGTGAAATGCCACCTGATGACCCATCGAAAAAAATAAATTTGATGCCAAATAGCTTTAAAGAGAGGGAGAGTCTGGCCTGATGGTGCACTGTTAAAACTAATTTATGTCTAATTTATGGCAGTGAAAAGGTTGCATTACGCTTAAACCTTAGTGGGTATTGATTGATTTGCTCTTACCTGTGATTTTGCATTAATTGTGCTGTGAAAATAATCCAGTCAAACATAGTCATTAGAGAAACATAACGAACGATTTGTATAAATTGTAGCCACACTAATAATACACTTTATTAACAAATTTAACTGTTACACTTTACATTACGTTACAAGTTATAGCAAAAATAATCACATAATTCATAGCACTTTAAATAATCACACATATAGGCCTATATACGAAAAAGGGGACCACCTTTTATGGTACCTGCTGATAGGGGGTCCCCAGTCAGCGGTGACTCTTCCTTTTTATAGGCAAGGTTAACTAAACGCATGATTACACATGCATGAACGAAGCATACGATCTAAACAATATTGTAAGGCCACTAAAGAAGCCAGGCTTGGTTTAAAGCAGATTTTCCGACATGACCCATTGATCGAAGAAATATCACCTTGCCAGAGTTTTGATAGCGATAAAATGTCGGGAAGATTCCAGTGACGTTGATGACTGCAATGACAGTAAACTCCCAGGTTATCCGGAATGTTAATCTTAGAGGGACATTTTCATGGTAATGATAATGACGTCATCCATTTGCTTTAATCTCGTATAGGAGCATTGATAGATTGGCAAACCCGCCACTTCTCCAGCGAAGCAATTAGATGAGGAGGCTGAGGACAATGTCAATCTCTGGCGATGAGATGGTTTTGATGGTTTAACACTAGATGATTTAATATTGTTTAAGTGCAGCGATGTTTACTGACTGAGATGTTTACTGACTGAGATTTCTGAAATACTGACACTGTCAATTCTCAAACGTATGGTAGCACCGTAACAATTGTTGAAACGTCTTAAAAAGGTACTACACAATTAAAGGAAGCCACGAAGATTTTTTTTATATACTACGCCATTTTCAAATCCGATAAAAAGTATACATTTTAACACAATTAATAGTGCAAAAGAGTCTTGATAATTAAATATTATATTAAAAACTTAATTAACGGCAGGCGAGCCCAACTATTGATGACATCACAAACTAACACAATTTTCAACAGCAAAAATATTCCGCGAACTGTTGAACAAAGTTTGTTTCACATCCGTAACACACCAGGGCAGTATGACGCATGCACAAAAACACCCACAGGCAGTTTTCAATGCATACAACCACCAATTTGCTAGACAGATTCAGCAATGCTTACCTTCTGTTTGTATTCGTCCCGGAAATGCAAGCCATATTACTTTTTTGCTTACATAAATGAAGCCATATCGGAAGTGGTGTTAATCAAAAGAGGAGTTTCACAATTTCTCACTTGCTGTCAATTACTTGACCTGGTACCGCATCAGCGGGAGGCTTAATAATTAAACATTGATTAAGTTAATCACCTCAGCCTCCCCATTCGTCTCTATTAGCTGTTGACACCTGTAGCATCGCTTTGTATTAGTTTCTTCTTCTTGCCGATCGTTAATCACGCGACAATTGAGTGATGTCACCTCTTCCCGTGGTGGGTCGCCCCCGGGGGAGGACTGTTATTATCAGCAGTTAGCCAGGGTCGTCGTTAATAAATCATGAGGCAATTATATGATCAGTTGACGAAGTGTTTTTATTGTTGTAATTGTAGCTCAGCTTCCAATACATTCTACGTATGTGTATAAATAGTAGAGTGTACTGCAATAAATTGTTATTAAATTTCAAAAATAACATTTGTTGTCAAGAGGTAAACACGTCTTAACCCTTTCAATCCCAAATTATTTTTTAATAAGAAGAAATTTTTGGCTTGGTACTTTTGTTCAGTATGTCCATCTTGTTTACACATAATAATTATTTTTTTTCTACCTGTGCCCGCGTGCTAAATATAGCCTGTATCCCACGGGATACATTGGGATTCAATGGAAGCATCAAATGTGCTTCATTTTCCAACTGCCGATAATTTTTTAAAGTATTTAAGACATTTAGTATGCATGCTATGCTGATCTGTACAAAGTCATCTCTAAAGTACTGTACCTTGCGCAGTTTTTTATGCAATGTAGATTTTCTAGTTTGCCATTTTATCACCATTTTAGTCTATTGTTATTGGCTTAAATCAAAATAACTATTAACAGATCAAATGACTGTCAGTTTTAAAATTTTATTAATTTTAAAGGTAGAAAATATTCTCGTATCCCACGGGATACAACGGACATGAAAGGGTTAATTTTAATTTTTGTTTATAAGACTAACAATGGCCTATTCCCTGCATATTTCAAGAATCCTGTAATTAAGAATGTCAAATCACATAATACTCGCTATGATGATTACCAACTCAGTTTCTGCAGAACCAATATTGCAAAATTTTCTACTTACATGAGTCTTTCAAACAGGTAAACGCGATGCTAATTAATATAACTTTGCACAACGTTACAAGGGAAGTTTGTAGGGTGTTAATTTTTTTGGGATTTTGTGCTCACTGTTCAATGAAAATTTATTTAAAACAAGTAAGTCGAAGAATTTGCTTTGGAAAATTGTAATCAACAACTTTTCAGCCCATCCGACACAGCGCTAGAATTGGTTAATTTTTTAACCTAATAATAATAATAATAATAATAATAATAATAATAATAATAATAATAATAATAATAATAATAATAATAATAATAATAATAATAATAATAATAATAACAATAATAATAATAATAATAATAATAATAATAATAATAATAATAATAATGATACTAATAAATTTATTTGGAAGTGTAAATACAAATACAATATCAAGAAACACTGGGAAAAAATAGATATTAATAATAATGATTACATGACAGCGTGCTTATAATAAATTGGAAAAACCAGAAGTAAAACTTGTTAGGTGCTTGCACCATTATAAACACGTCCAAATAATGAGAAAAAAAGAACAAAAATTGAACAATAGGCAACTTAAAAAAAGAGTTGTGCAAAGTAAGAATAGAAGTGATGGATAAAGCAATGTTCAAAAGGGTAGGAAGATTGGCTTGTGGAGATTCGGCTCATGAGATCACGAAGCACTCTGGATTGTACTCAAAACGAACACAAAGTTGTGACTGTTGTGTCACACAGGAACAGTAGGTGGTTATCAAGACTAGTTTATATAAGAAGCAAACAGATATTGTTTAACTGACGTGTTAAAGCAGTGAATGTTATACTGGTACTTTACACTGTGTGGTAGTGAGTTCTAAAGTTTAGGTCCACTGTTGTATCACACAGGAACAGTAGGTGGTTATCAAGACTAATTTATATAAGAAGCAAACAGATATTGTTTAACTGACGTGTTAAAGCAGTAAATGTTATACTGGTACTTTACATTGGGTGGTAGTGAGTTCTAAAGTTTAGGTCCACTGCTGTATCACACAGGAACAGTAGGTGGTTATCAAGACTAGTTTATATAAGAAGCAAACAGATATCGTTTAACTGACGTGTTAAAGCAGTAAATGTTATACTGGTACTTTACATTGGGTGGTAGTGAGTTCTAAAGTTTAGGTCCACTGCTGCATCACACAGGAACAGTAGGTGGTTATCAAGACTAGTTTATATAAGAAGCAAACAGATATCGTTTAACTGACGTGTTAAAGCAGTAAATGTTATACTGGTACTTTACACTGTGTGGTAGTGAGTTCTAAAGTTTAGGTCCGCTATAGCTAATGAAATTTTTTGCAATATTGGTTCTGCAGAAACTGAGTTGGTAATCATCATAGCGAGTATTATGTGATTTGACATTCTTAATTACAGGATTCTTGAAATATGCAGGGAATAGGCCATTGTTAGTCTTATAAACAAAAATTAAAATTAACCCTTTCATGTCCGTTGTATCCCGTGGGATACGAGAATATTTTCTGCCTTTAAAATTAATAAAATTTTAAAACTGACAGTCATTTGATCTGTTAATAGTTATTTTGATTTAAGCCAATAACAATAGACTAAAATGGTGATAAAATGGCAAACTAGAAAATCTACATTGCATAAAAAACTGCGCAAGGTACAGTACTTTAGAGATGACTTTGTACAGATCAGCATAGCATGCATACTAAATGTCTTAAATACTTTAAAAAATTATCGGCAGTTGGAAAATGAAGCACATTTGATGCTTCCATTGAATCCCAATGTATCCCGTGGGATACAGGCTATATTTAGCACGCGGGCACAGGTAGAAAAAAAATAATTATTATGTGTAAACAAGATGGACATACTGAACAAAAGTACCAAGCCAAAAATTTCTTCTTATTAAAAAATAATTTGGGATTGAAAGGGTTAAGACGTGTTTACCTCTTGACAACAAATGTTATTTTTGAAATTTAATAACAATTTATTGCAGTACACTCTACTATTTATACACATACGTAGAATGTATTGGAAGCTGAGCTACAATTACAACAATAAAAACACTTCGTCAACTGATCATATAATTGCCTCATGATTTATTAACGACGACCCTGGCTAACTGCTGATAATAACAGTCCTCCCCCGGGGGCGACCCACCACGGGAAGAGGTGACATCACTCAATTGTCGCGTGATTAACGATCGGCAAGAAGAAGAAACTAATACAAAGCGATGCTACAGGTGTCAACAGCTAATAGAGACGAATGGGGAGGCTGAGGTGATTAACTTAATCAATGTTTAATTATTAAGCCTCCCGCTGATGCGGTACCAGGTCAAGTAATTGACAGCAAGTGAGAAATTGCTCACCAGAATTTGTGAAACTCCTCTTTTGATTAACACCACTTCCGATATGGCTTCATTTATGTAAGCAAAAAAGTAATATGGCTTGCATTTCCGGGACGAATACAAACAGAAGGTAAGCATTGCTGAATCTGTCTAGCAAATTGGTGGTTGTATGCATTGAAAACTGCCTGTGGGTGTTTTTGTGCATGCGTCATACTGCCCTGGTGTGTTACGGATGTGAAACAAACTTTGTTCAACAGTTCGCGGAATATTTTTGCTGTTGAAAATTGTGTTAGTTTGTGATGTCATCAATAGTTGGGCTCGCCTGCCGTTAATTAAGTTTTTAATATAATATTTAATTATCAAGACTCTTTTGCACTATTAATTGTGTTAAAATGTATACTTTTTATCGGATTTGAAAATGGCGTAGTATATAAAAAAAATCTTCGTGGCTTCCTTTAATTGTGTAGTACCTTTTTAAGACGTTTCAACAATTGTTACGGTGCTACCATACGTTTGAGAATTGACAGTGTCAGTATTTCAGAAATCTCAGTCAGTAAACATCTCAGTCAGTAAACATCTCAGTCAGTAAACATCGCTGCACTTAAACAATATTAAATCATCTAGTGTTAAACCATCAAAACCATCTCATCGCCAGAGATTGACATTGTCCTCAGCCTCCTCATCTAATTGCTTCGCTGGAGAAGTGGCGGGTTTGCCAATCTATCAATGCTCCTATACGAGATTAAAGCAAATGGATGACGTCATTATCATTACCATGAAAATGTCCCTCTAAGATTAACATTCCGGATAACCTGGGAGTTTACTGTCATTGCAGTCATCAACGTCACTGGAATCTTCCCGACATTTTATCGCTATCAAAACTCTGGCAAGGTGATATTTCTTCGATCAATGGGTCATGTCGGAAAATCTGCTTTAAACCAAGCCTGGCTTCTTTAGTGGCCTTACAATATTGTTTAGATCGTATGCTTCGTTCATGCATGTGTAATCATGCGTTTAGTTAACCTTGCCTATAAAAAGGAAGAGTCACCGCTGACTGGGGACCCCCTATCAGCAGGTACCATAAAAGGTGGTCCCCTTTTTCGTATATAGGCCTATATGTGTGATTATTTAAAGTGCTATGAATTATGTGATTATTTTTGCTATAACTTGTAACGTAATGTAAAGTGTAACAGTTAAATTTGTTAATAAAGTGTATTATTAGTGTGGCTACAATTTATACAAATCGTTCGTTATGTTTCTCTAATGACTATGTTTGACTGGATTATTTTCACAGCACAATTAATGCAAAATCACAGGTAAGAGCAAATCAATCAATACCCACTAAGGTTTAAGCGTAATGCAACCTTTTCACTGCCATAAATTAGACATAAATTAGTTTTAACAGTGCACCATCAGGCCAGACTCTCCCTCTCTTTAAAGCTATTTGGCATCAAATTTATTTTTTTCGATGGGTCATCAGGTGGCATTTCACAGCATTTGTGAGTTGATGACGACGTTTCTCAGTTCCCTTTCATTTATTTACATTTATACATGCATTAAAATTGTATTAAAGAAAGAATCAGCAGGCGCATGCGCACTTACGCTGATCCTATATGATAATAATAATAGTAATAATAATAATACTAATAATAATAATAATAATAATAATAATAATAATAATAATAATAATAATAATAATAATAATAATAATAATAATAATAATAATAATAATAATCTTTATTTAAAGTCAGCTTTTGGGTCAACAATTAACATTAGCTCAAAGAGCTACTATCGCCGACTGTAAATAACAACCTACAACTACATAACAGAGACTATTATTACCCCACTTTTACCCTAAATACCACGCGTCAGGCAGGGTAACAGCCAAGTCTTTGGTATGATCCGGCAGCTGGTTCGAACTCACGACCTCCCAGACGGAAAGCAGACGCGTTATCGCTAGACTAAACCGTCTGGTCCTGCGATATAAAGATACAAAAGATAAAAATAAATTAATAAATACGATACCCTGAAATTGAGTATCTCTCATTAAAAAACTATGAATAAAATGCAATTAAATATGAATTATATGTTATATACATCACGAATTATATACAAAACGTTTTATACAAGAGTACGGTTTGGAAAGAACCAATTACGCCAATGACAATATCACGTGTTCCGGATTAAATTGCAATAAGACAGTAAATTAAGATTAGCTAATCTTTTAGTGAAAACTGACAAACTGATAGCGAGCAGTACATGAGAATCTAGAGCATTCCAAATGTTTACAACTGTGTTACCAAATGGAAATTTTGATAAGTTTAATCTCGAAAAAGTCGTAAACAGTTTAAAGTTGTGACCATGTGATTGGTTGAAGCATGCTGGAAAAAATCATCAAAACTTAAACCCACTATTTTATGACAACTTT
The DNA here is from genome assembly GCA_030141605.1 of Tubiluchus corallicola. Taxonomy (NCBI): domain Eukaryota; kingdom Metazoa; phylum Priapulida; class Priapulimorpha; order Priapulimorphida; family Tubiluchidae; genus Tubiluchus; species Tubiluchus corallicola. Next base: position 154,913 of record JAQGDQ010000481.1, on the reverse strand, counting down.
TGTATATCATCTTAAGATCGCAGACAAGAAGTTTTAATTCGAGTGACTGCAATTTTGTTCCGACAGTCTGTCTAAGTAAGAAACACAATTAAATATTAGTAATACTGTGGTGGTGGTGATGGTGGCAGTGGTGGTGATGGTGGTAGTGGTGGTGGTGGCAGTGGTGGTGATGGTGGTAGTGGTGGTGGTGGCAATGGTGGTGGTAGCAGTGGTTGTGGTGGCAATGGTGGTGGTAGAGGTGGTGGTGGCAATGGTGGTGATGGTAGTGGTGGTGGTGACAATGGTGGTGATGGTAGTGGTGGTGGTGACAATGGTGGTGGTGGTGATGGTAGTGGTGGTGGTGGCAGAGGTTGTGGTGGTGGTAGTGGTGGTGATGGTGGTAGTGGTGGCGGTGGAGTGGTAGTGGTGGTGGCAATGGTGGTGGTGGTGGCAGTGGTTGTGGTGGCAGTGGTGGTGGTGGTGGCAGTGGTTGTGGTGGCAGTGGCTGAGGTAATAAAATTTCAAATTTCTGTTGTGCTAACGTTTAAAAAACAATGGTGTTCTCTTTGAATATTTTATACATTAGATTACTGTAGGTATAATTTAAAATTTGGTTATGTTTCCCTTTAACGATCAATAAATTTCGAAGTATTTTTACAAAACTAGCAAGAAAGTGATTATTCATACCATAATTAAAATGCATCATGAAATTCAGGGAAAGACTAGCGCCATTTCTTCAGTATTTCCTTGCTGTTTTCTAATTTGTGAAACGTCAGATAATCTGTGAAGATCGTTTAGAACTCGTCCCTAAGCGTCGCTTCCACAAACCACCGTCGGTTATTATCTACTAAATTGCATCATTTGACATGTTCTGGTCTAGGAAAAGGTGCTGCAGTCTGCGAGTTATTGCATTAGGAAGAGTTTACGCCACCATTACTGACAGCCAATGACTTAGGACAGTAAGAGAAATGTGTAGGATGAGGTCATCTGACCTTAATCATTGTCCAATAGCTTGTAACGAAGAAAGGAGACGTACTTCTTTGTATATGGCACCTTATTTTGGGTGAATATGAGTTGTCAGACACATTTTTTGATTGACGCCCTCTGGCGATAAAAAATATTACATTTTTTTTATTGTTGAAACAACACCACGTTCATTCAAACTTCAATTTGCAACTGTTCAAAAGACATTTGAGATTAGAATTTTATCTTAAAACTTGCCTAGTTTTAGTACAACACACTGAATATCTTACAGTAGCACTGTACTTCAATTTTCGCTTTCGCAAACACGTGCAACACGCTCATGGAATATTTCTGCTATTTAAGATTATGTTAGTTTGTGATGTCATCAATAGTTGGGCACTGTACTTCGATTTTCTCTAGTCTTGCATCTAACTAAGTTAGTTTCTACGCAGAATACGCCTGCATGTCAATTATTGCCTCTCATCATGATCATAGTCATCATCATCATCATCATCATCATCACCACCACCACCACCACATCATCATTATCATCGTCATCATCATCATCATCATCATCATCATCACCACCACCACATCATCATCATCATCATCATCATCATCATCACCGCCATCATCATCATCACCATCATCACCATCATCACCACCACCACCACCACCAACACCACTACCACCACCAACACCACATCATCATCATCATCATCATCATCATCATCATCATCATCATCATCATCATCATCACCGCCATCATCATCATCATCATCGCCACCACCACCAACCACCACCACCACCGCATCATCATCATCACCATCATCATCACCATCATCGCCACCACCACCACAGCATCATCATCATCATCATCATCATCATCATTGCCATCATCATCATCATAATGATTACATCATATGATTTTGCGGTACTCGCATTCTGTTAAAATTCATAAAATCTTCGTTAAGAACGTCACAACCATGGCGACAAGTAGAGAGCAAATTCCCCCCGGAAATCTTCATTACCGCCGCTTTGTTTCAGCGTCTCTAAGTCGTTAACTCTTTCCTTAGCGAGGCAATTACCTGACTGAAGCCAAGATGAAGCTCAAGATGTGTTTGAAGGGACGGAAGCCAACGTTGTTATTAGCTTACGCGGGCCGAGAATAGCGACGAGACAGAGAAAAGATAAGAAGAGAAGAAAGAAGAAAAATAAAGGAACAGCTAACTAAATATCAAGCAAAAACACAGGCGAAAATCAAAAGCCGAGGAAAAGAATTAAAAAAAGGAGAAACAAGTGACGGAAAAAACACAAGAAACAAGGAAGAAAGAATGAATGAAGAAAGAAGTAACAGAGAAAAGAATAACGAACGAAAGAACAACAGAAAATAAAATTGAGTAAACAATAGAAAAAAGAAAGAAAAATTGGAAAGAAATTTCAAAAAACGAACTGAGAAGACAAACGTTTATGAAGGAAGAAAAAAGCAGACAAAGAAAGAAATGAATGAAAAATGAAGTAACAAAGAAAAGAATAAATAGAGTGGATCAAAGAAAGAAAGAAAGAATGAATGAATGGACAAACGAACGAACGAATGAGTGAGCGAATGAATGAACAAACGAGCGACGAACGTACTAGTAAATGAACGAATAAATTAATGAATAGAAAACCGAACTAGTGAAAGAACGAGTGAATGAATGAATGGATGAGTGAATGAATAAACAAACGAACTACTAACGTCCGAACGAGTAAATGATTGAATGAATGAATGAACGAATGAATGAATCGATGCGCGAACGAATGATTGAATGAACGAATAAAGATTTAACCAAACGAACAAATAAATGTAGAACGAATGGATCCATCTGAGCTAGTGTGTCTGAAGGGATGGCTGAGAAGAACAGAACTGGCAACACTGCACAGCAGAATTGCCATCCATAATGTTATTCATAGTTTTGCAGCGATGTGTATTACCACAGCTAATCCTACATTATACACGATACATATCAGCGAATGGTAGGCTTTAGACAGAGGGATTTAAAAGCAGCGGCAACTCCAGACATCGATGGTTTTAAACCAAACTTCCAAACTCTCACAACAGAACATTTCCGTGGCACGAAATCGCGAAAATCTTGACAAAGGCAAAAGTTACGTACTCTGGGCAGCGTTAAATTACTTCTTTATTTTCATTTTTTGCCCATAGAAGGCGCTTTATTACGCGGGCTGGACTCACCACGTGGATTTCGCAAACGGTGGAAACAAATCTTAGAGGATTAAACATGGCTGTGCAGCAGCTGCGACTGTGTGCTTGATTCTTTGTTTTGTTGATTTACTGTGAAATTTTGTATATAATTAGCCTGTACCACGCGTCCCGAAAATGTAGAGAATGAAGAACAATTTTAATTCAAACTTTGTTTATTTTAAGTGGATCGACGTACAGTAATATTACTAATCAAACTTTTTCCACTATGCAACAAATACATTTTAGTTGAGAATGTATGATATATATATATATATAATATATAATATATATAATATAATATATATAATATTTATATATAATATATATAAATATAATATATAATAATCTTTATTTGCCATAAAAAATCGATATTCATAACTATAAAAACATAAAAGAACATCGCATCACGAGAATAAAATTCACACAACTGTTAAAGGCAAATGCGTCCAGTGCAAACTAAACACTACTGTGCCGAAAATTTAAAACAAAATATACATTATAATGTTACACGCAAATTATAATAGACTGTATACAATATATATACAATTTAAAATGGACGTGGGTAAATAAAATTTGCGGATGAATGTATATTATCGTTTACGTATGTAGGGTTTTCAAAACGATTTAATATATGTATTTTTAATTTTGATTTGAATTCGTAGAAAGACTTGATTTGTTTTAAATTTGATGGTAGGGTATTCCAAAGTTGAACTCCTTGTTTAATGATAGAATTGTTGCTGTATTTGTTATTAGTGCGTATTTGTTTAATATTGTGTGTTCTTGGATTTAATGTTGGCTCCAAGAGGAGTGGAAGCTTATTTTTGATGAAGGGCGTGTTAATATTGTTGATGCATTTATATAAAAACAGGACCAGTAACAATAGCAACATCAACAACAATAGCCACACCAATAACAATAGCAACACCACTAACAATAGCAACATCAACAACAATAACCACACCAATAACAATAGCAACACCAACAACAATAACCACATCAACAGCAATAGCAACACCAACAACAATAGCCACACCACTAACAATAGCAACACCAACAACAATAGCAACACCACTAACAATAGCAACACCAACAACAATAGCCAAACCAACAACAATAGTAACATCAATAACAATAGCAACACCAACAATAATAGCCACACCAATAACAATAACAACACCAACAACAATAGCCGCACCAATAACAATAACAACACCAACAACAATAGCAACACCAACAACAATAGCCACACCAATAGCAATAGCAACACCAACAACAATAGCAACACCAACAACAATAGCCGCACCAATAACAATAACAACACTAACAACAATAGGAGAGGCAGCATTAGCAATAGCAGTCACGGCAATGACCTTGTACTGATAATGTCGCGAGGAAAATTATTTATATTTGAACGAATTCGCCAAGTCAATTACAATAGCTGCTCTCTCAGTTGTCGTCATAGTCATCATTTAGTTGCTGCCATATTAGCTACATGATTGCTGTAGAGATATGTATTAAATTGTCCAGTTTGTGTTACTGGACTAATAGTCCACTAATAACTGGTCATTTCTTCTCCTCTTTTCCTTCTTCCTATCCCTAATCTTACTATTTTTTCCATGCCATCATGTCTACTAACCCTAACCATTCTTTCATTCACTCATCCTCCCCTCCCTTCCTTCTTCCTATCCCTAATCTTACTATTTTTTCCATGCCATCATGTCTACTAACCCTAACCATTCTTTCATTCACTCATCCTCACCTCCCTTCCTTCTTCCTATCCCTAATCTTACTATTTTTTCCATGCCATCATGTCTACTAACCCTAACCATTCTTTCATTCACTCATCCTCTCCTCTCTTCCTTCTTCCTATCCCTAATCTTACTATTTTTTCCATTCCATCATGTCTAGTAACCCTAACCATTCTTTCATTCACTCATTTCTGCCACCTTAACAAGCCAAGCTTTCAAGGTGTCATACAGCAACTCTTTTATTTGGTTAATTTGACTTCATCAACGTTTGTTTACCTATACTATTTGTTTTTGTTTCAATAATATTGTATGTTGATGTATTGTATATGTATTGCTTGGAGTGAAATAAATTGATTAATTGAACAAACAATGCATATTGATCAGTTATCTATTTATTTATTGATTTTTCACCACAAAAAGTACAGTTTCTCTATTAAAATACTATCACATCCACCACCACTAGGGGGCAGGCTCACTAAAAATTGGCCATTTTAAGGGCTAAAAATTTCGAAACTATTGTTAAGTCAAATACTCTGTTTACTTGTTGATGAGATTTTACGAAATTATTTTCAAGTGACTCTAAATCCCTCAATATTATGCTCTTTCAAGAACATAAACCCCTAATACCTACTTCATCCGCCAGGGGATTGCTTGGAAATCCTCATAGCGTTGACGATCCGCTGCTTCCAAATTTGAAAAACGAGATAAAAGATTTCGTTATCCACCTCTTTTATTCTCTTATCCCCTCACTTTCATTCGTCTATCCGCCTCTTCCATTTTATTCACTTCCCATCAATGAACGCTGCGTCAATTGGACGGCGGGAAGTGCAGGAAAAATCCCAGGGATTTCCGAGTTTAATGTATCAGTCAGTGGAAGATTTGAATGCTATTATGGAAAGAAACTGTGAGATTTGTACAAAATCTGGAATAATCTTTGGTTTTTATTAATATTCATCTGTGCAAAATCCCAGACATCATCAAAGTATCAGTAATAATATAAAAGTATATTGGAGAATCCCCCTTTTCTCTCTCTCTCTCTCTCTCTCTCTCTCTCTCTCTCTCTCTCTCTCTCTCTCTCTCCCTCTCTCCTTCTCTCTCTCTCTGTCTCTCACTCTCTCTGTTTCTCTCTCTCTCTCTCTCTCTCTCTCTCTCACTCACTCACTCTTTTTCTCTCTTTGTCTGTCTGTCTCTCTCTTTTTCATTTCTCTCTCTCTCTCTCTCTCTCTCTCTCCCTCCCTCTCTCCTTCTCTCTCTTTCTGTCTCTGACTCTCTCTGTTTCTCTCTCTCTCTCTGTCTCTCTCTCTCTCTCTCACTCACTCACTCTTTTTCTCTCTTTGTCTGTCTGTCTCTCTCTTTTTCATTTTTTCTCTCTCTCTCTCTGTTTCTTTTTACCCTGTCAATTTTTCTGCAATTAGAGGGGTTTACGTTGTGTAAACATAATGTAATATAAAAGATTTATTTATTTATTTCTCTCTTTCTCCCCTTCCCTCTTTCTCTTTTTTTCCTACTCGCTTTTCTCTCTCTCTCTCTCTCTCTTTCTCCTTCTCTTCGTCTTTCTCCTTGACTTTATCTCTATCCCTCTCTTTCTTTCTCTCTGATCTCTTTCTCTCCCTCTTCTTTTCCCACTCACTTTTTTCTCTTTATCTCCGAGGAAAATCGGAAGAAGTTTCACTACATTTTAGACAACGTGGACATTAGAACGCTTTCATGGGAAAGAGTGTGTAGGTACGTCTTTTATTTTCTTCTTCTTTTTCTTCAGTCTTACTCCATCTCACTCTCATAGACGCTGGGGCATTAACATTTACTAGAGTATTCCACCCAATTTTCCCTGCAGGTAACAGAGTAAGTTCTCCCACTTCTAAAGATAGATTTGGTTAAAGTTGTTGAACATCTTTATTTATCTTAGCTATCCAAAGTTGTTTTTGGTTTGTCAGGTGGTTTTTTGCAAGGTTTTAAGGCTAGGATTAAAGCGATTATTACAGGTGCTTCATTTGGTAATTTTACAAGATGTCCTAGCCATCTTAATCTTCAGTCTTGACTTTTGAAACTTCTGGTGTATAAATCTTCGTTATCGATTATGTATGGCCATCTTATCTTTAAAACTTTCCTTAGAAGTTTTAGAGCTTTTTGCATTAACTCAGTTAAAATTCTCTTTGGTAACAGCCATTTTCTACAAGAAATTTATATTTTTAATGCTACTAAAATGTAAAAGAAACCAAGCAGCTCAATAGTAATAGTCAATAGTAGCTATCCATTAAAACACACGCGTGATATATACACATAATATTAGGTATAAAAGCGTGGGAACGTATTACTGGTGATAAATGACCACCTTGCGACATCTGGCGTTAAATTTTTCAGGAAAACGGTCACTACAATTTAGTAGTCGAAACGAATGATAGATGGCAGGCCCTGCCACCGTCTGTATTTATGCAAACTCCATTCCTGTTTTTTTAATATGCTGCCATAAAAATAGAAGTTATTATTATCCTGTTATGTGTGGCTTGGTGGTCTAGATTTTGCACTGCAAACACGCAAGTCTTGAATTCGAGTCTAGCGATTGCAAACTTCAGGGATGAGAATGACAAATTGCAAAAACTCTGAAACAGGCCGGGGGTTTTGGGGCCATCTAGGCCCCCAACGGGGTTCACGGGAGCCCCATTGAAGCCAGCAACAAATTGCAATTTTGTGACCATAGAGAGCCTCTAAGTTGACTTTCAATGTCAGTTACCTTGCTTCATGCATAATTTAAAATACAAAACTATCAAGGATACATGATACCTAATTGTCTCAAAAACGCCTAAGTACTGGCTGCTCCTATGCAAAAGTATATAAAAACTGTCTGCAATTGACTCAAATAACTCCGCACAATTGATTCTATATTTTTATACATAGAGATATACACGTGGTTACACTGATGTACGTGATGTAAACAACGTGACGGCCTGCCAACTAGCGGTCAGCTTGTGAAATAATGCACTGGGTCCGTGAAAATTTTCTCAGCGAATTTTTACAATTTACAAAAATGGCACCACTGGTCTTCCAAAAACTCGGAATTCCGTGTATCCGCGGAAAATTCTCATCCCTGAAACTTCAAGGCGTAAACACTACATGTTATTCATTATTTGGGTGTTGCGTACTTGCCTATAAGTGTAGGACGCTGAATGGCTGTTATTGCTTCGCTCTGCCTATAGTTTAAGAAAAAGAATGATTGGATCAGCAAATTTTATTATAAACCATGTAATTATGCCACCGAACTGATATGCGATTTTATAGTAGAATATTTAGAAGATGGCATGATTTATTGATATAGTAATCGCTGGCTTCTTAACTGATGCCTTGTATTTTTTTTTAAATTATGCAATGTAATACGTGTTATGTTAGTTTTGTAATGTCAAATGTATAAATAGTGTAAATGTAATGAGTGAAATTTATGTAATGTAAAGCATGTTTCTGTTAATTGTGTCATGTCAAATGTATATATAGTGTAAAATATGTCATGTAAAATTTAATGTACTTTTGTAATATTGTTTTGTAAAAATATTTTAATATGGTGTTTGTAAATATGTTCATTTATTGTATATAATTAGGCCTTAGTTTTGCAATTTAGTTTTTTTACTCTGCACTGGACGCATTTGTCTTGAACAGTGTTGTTATTTTAACATTACGCTGAGGCTTACTCAATTTTATTATAATGAGTGAACCATTTTAATGACAGATAAAGAATTAATATATATATATATATATTCTGTATATATTTTTGTTGCAGATGCTAGTGCCCGTCTAACCAGCGAATGGCAAAACGCATGTAACACCGAAGAACTAGTGACGCGAACGTGAAAATGTGTTCATGTGGTAATAATTCTTTCACGTAAGTCATTTTTGAAAAAATAGTGTGTTTCCTTTCAATATTTTAAACAGTAGATTGTTATGATCTGCAGTTTAACATTGGATCCGGTTTTGCTTTCGTTGTTTTCTTCTTATAATGCAGTGAGTGTCTCTATAAATTCACTTAATTACTCAGTTCATACCACATTTATCTATATTAGTGTCTCTGAGAGGCATTTATGACAACTTCAAGTCTCAGTTGAATTTTCATGTAAACCACTGATCTTTATTTCTGCAATATTTAAAAAAATAGAAAGGCAAAGGTGACTGACATTGGTTAATTTAGTTAGATTGTTACGTAGTTTAGTCCATTCATAAATATCAGTGAATAAATCAAATTAAATATTAATATAAATAAACTTACATCGTTGCGGCATATATCTAATGAAAAATTCCGCTAGCTTGTACAAGACACATGTTCACATATACTACAGAACAGCATAAATGAAAAACGTAACTAGGTCAATGCCCACACTTTAAACTTTCTAGCTAGATGGAGCCACCTTAGCTACAAGATTAAAATTTATTAAGTCAGGTTCACACTGGCCTTAATAATCTATATTCATTTTCCTTTTGCAACGTCCACATCGGTATTTTTAATTTAAAAAAAATCATCATTTTAATTTCATTTCCCCACCAACGCTGCGTTTAGTGCAAATGATCTCAAGCTTTAACACTTTCCACACGACTTTTTGCAAACGAAATTGACATTGGTGTTATAACATTGTCCCTGTGAAGCCCAGACTGGACAGTAGATGCTGGTGTCCTTGCAGTCACTCGCGGCTTCATCCACGGTCAAGAAGCTCTCCGGCGAGGCTACGAAAAGTAAAGAAAAAAGTTTGAGTGGAAAATATCATTTTACACCTTCTTAGAGGAAAGGATAAGTCACGTGGCAAGTTAGGTTTATTTTAGTATTATCACTTAAAGTGTTTGTGGTGTGCTAAAGGAAAGGATAAGTCACGTGGCAAGATAGGTTTATTTTAGTATTATCACTGAAACTGTTTGTGGTGTGCTAAAGGAAAAATTAAGTCAGGTAGCAAGTTAGGTTTATTTCAGTATTATCGCTTAAACTGTTTGTTGTTTGCTCCAGGAAAGGATAAGTCACATGGCAAGTTAGGTTTATTTTAGTATTATCACTTAAACTGTTTGTGGTGTGCTAAAGAAAATGATAAGTCACGTGGTAAGTTAGGTTTATTTTAGTATTATCACTTAAACTGTTTGTGGTGTGTTGAAGAAAATGATAAGTCACGTGGTAAGTTAGGTTTATTTTAGCATTATCACTTAAACTGTTTGTGGTGTGCTAAAGAAAATGATAAGTCACGTGGTAAGTTAGGTTTATTTTAGTATTATCACGTAAACTTACTATTATTATTATAAATCTTGTTCAGTAATATTGACACATGTATGTTCAGTTAGTAACGCTTACACAAACCGCACAAAGAAAAATATACCTTTTATTGTAGGTTATTAGTTATCGAGGACTACGTCAGTATGACGTATCTCCAATTAAAGTGGACGTAACAAGCTGATTATTATTTATCTATTATTTTTGGCATAATGACTATCTTGTAGAAATATATAAACTATTAGCTGGTCCTGCACTGCTGGCTGCTGCCATCTGCTGGCTACTGTTACAAGCGTATGATAGAGCTACAGCTTTGTGATCGTTGAAGCATGGACTAATATGTGTTGGCTTTGAGCAGTGATTGATGTTAAGCCAGTCTTGACAGCACCTGCCACATACTCTGGTTGTGTTGTTTTTCGATGTTGGTATTCTTACCTGGACTCTACAATTTGGGACAGTGCCACCACTGAGGTTTGTCACTGTATGGACGACAGTGTTTGGTGAGGTGCCTTTACATTGCTTACAAGAACTCAGGTATGCATACCCTCTTATGTTACCTTAAGAGACAAGTTTACTTTGGGAGTTCAACTTATGAACTAATGGTGGTAATGGTGGTTTGTCACTGTATGGACAGACAGTGTTTGGACACTGGACTGTGTTCTTGCTGACCACTGTCTGTCTATCTCCGACAACTGGAAATGACTCTTTAATGTTACGTTCTAGTGCAGAAGTTTACTCATCTGAAAACTGTGTGTGGGACTGATAAACTTCATAAATACGCTGCTCATGTCGTGTGTTGCTGAATGCTGTGTTCACACTGGACTGCATTCTTGCTGAGAACTTTCTGTCTATCTCCGACAACTGGAAATGACTCTTTAATGTTACGTTCTAGTGCAGAAGTTATCTGAAAACTGTGTGTGGGACTGATGTTCCAAGCAGTAGCCAGCTCCCCTTTGTTTTATGCTAACCTGATTGTATTTTTGATATTTGCCGATTGATCTGTTGTTTATTGTTGTTTAAATAAGTACGC
>JAQGDQ010000481.1:61218-138718 GCA_030141605.1 Tubiluchus corallicola | reverse complement strand
ACACACACACACACACACACACACACACACACACACGCACGCACACACACACACAAGCACACACACACACACGCACACACGCACGCACGCACACACACACACACACACACATACACACACACGTGCGTGCGTTCATATATATATATATATATATTGTTCGGAAGATTTCTCTCTGCTTGCCCTTTAATCTAAAGTTGTACTTATTCGGAATTGCCTGTAAAACTTGGCTTCGTTATATGCATATGTTATACATATATATTTGGGTAATGTATAGAGTAAACTAGTTCGAGAATATAATTACACAAAATAGTTAATCAAAAATACTAGTAGTTCATTATTCGATACTTAATTATAGAAATTTCAAAGAACAGATACGATATCAGAAACAATTATCAATGTACACGAAAGTATAAGGTGTTCAATTACTGATGCTCTATTCAAAAATCCAGTACCTGGTGGAATTAATACGATGAAAAAGATTCCCTATGTACAGCAGTGCATTCGTAGCACACATGTTGCTAATTAAGTAAAATTTTAAATCACTGAATCTTGTCAATAAGATGAAAAAAACGTTTTTGGCTAGTGAGTGGCGCACCCTGGAGGGTGAGTCAGCGACATTTTACCAGTTGGCACTAACATTTTAAATGATTATTCTAGTTACATAAGTGTTTACAGCAGGTAAGCTAAATGCTAAGTAATATAGATTTGCACGGAAAGTTTTTCGGGTCATAATTTAACATTTCCTTTTCTTCCCCTGATTTACGCATTTTAGTGACGTCATGCAATGACGTCGTCGGAACAGTATTGCGATAGACTTAAGATGAAAACAAAACGAAAATTCCTTTCAACACGAATACAATATGTGCATAAAATTGCTGTAAAGTAATATAATTTTTAAGGCAATTTTTCTGAAACCTACTTCAGCTGCCCCTTTTCTTGTCCTTTGACATGTTTGCCGAGTTACCTGCCGAAAAACACGACAGTCAGAACTCGTGATTGGATTAACAATACCAACTAAGAATTTTACGTAAAATCTGATGGTAAAATATCATTACCGAAGACCAATGCGATCAGTAAATATGAACGGAACAAATTATGACTTACCCATCTTTAGGCACAACGTAGACGTAGTCTGATTGGTTTGTCCAGGGCACAAAGCGAACACACGTTTTTGATTAAATGACATCTAATGCGAGACGTATTGAAGACGATTGCCTGGTACCTAGAGTAAAGGGGAGCTGTGTTAAATAATGATTTTGATGAAATTGGCCATTAAATTATTTAACTTGATAACTCAAGATAAAGCAAATTACAGTAAACAATAAATTTGGAAATAACTCTATATCAAAACAGGCTATACATTTATGGAACTTACTACCCAGTGAAATAAAACAAATAGAATCTCTCCACCACTTTAAAAAGAAATTACAAGAATATCAATATAACAGGTTTCAACTTCCACAATGTGCATCTGATACTAATTACACAGACTCAACTTTCATCTGCCCCCGCCCCTGACTCCATAAAACGATTAAGAATGAAATTTTTTTTAAAATTATGTAATGTAATAGGTGTTATGTTAGTTTTGTAATGTCAAATGTATAAATAGTGTAAATGTAATGAGTGAAATTTATGTAATATAAGGTATGTTTCTGTTAATTGTGTCATGTCAAATGTATATATAGTGTAAAATATGTCATGTAAAATTTAATGTACTTTTGTAATATTGTTTTGTAAAAATATTTTATGGTGTTTGTAAATATGTTCATTTATTGTATATAATTAGGCCTTAGTTTTGCACTTTAGTTTTTTTAGTATGCACTGGACGCATTTGTCTTGAACAGTGTTGTTGTTTTAACATTACGCTGAGGATTATTTAATTTTATTATAATGAGTGAACCATTTTAATGACAAATAAACAATTAATATATATATATATATTAATAATATACATAATATATATATATATATAAATGCTTGACAAAAAGCCTAGTTACGTGTGGCATCACGTGACCAACCGACCTTCGACCGGCTGACCGACTCATGTTGATGAAACCCTTATGCGCAGAAGCTCACGGCGCATTAGCGAGTTAGTCAAAAGTGGTTGATGCCCGCACCTCGAGGAGATTAGGAACTGACTTGAAGACGGAGGGCTGGCAAATACTAACAGCTTTCTAACAAACTTGAAGACGGAGGGCTGGCAAATACTAACAGCTTTCTAACAAATACTAACACGAAACCAGCGAAACTATTTTTCCTTTTCAGAGTCATCACAGTTATTTGGAATAACAAACAAAGTTTCATGAATACTTACTGCCAGCACAGAAACCACAAGATTTTTGGCAGTAATCTTTCATATAGTATTCCTCAGATTCACAATAGCCCTTAGTAGCCCAGGGATCGCACACTCGGTCGTATCCGTATCTGTTATGACAATCTGAAATTTCAAACGCAACAAACATTCTAATTAGAATCTACAGTCAACCTCACGGGTATAAGGTAGTCGGTTATAAGGGACACTCGCTTATAATGGACCACCAACATTTTCGTAACGTTTTTTCTGTGTAAAAATCTTCGCATATAAGGTACTCGCTTATAAGGGACATTCGCCTATAAGAGACCAAAAACACCGGTCCCAATTTTCCGTAACGTTTTTCTATGTAAAAATCTTTGTATATAAGGTACTCGGATATAAGGGACTTTCGGTTATAAGGGACGATATCTTCAGGTCCCGCGTAATAGAAACCCAGGTAAATTACCTCGCATATAAGGGACCCTATGATCAAAGCGAAATTGATCGATTTTTAACCTCAATTTTTCGCAAACTCAGCCTTCGAACAGCTCGGTTTCCGCGGTCACATACATCTCGCATCACTGAAGGAGCTTCCTACATACCGTTTGTGCTGAATGCGTAGCAACAATACATTAAAATATGAGTAAAAGTACAGAAAAGTTCCGGTCTAGATACACCCGCGGTCTCACTCAACTTCGGCTATAAGGGACATCGGATAAAAGGGACGGTTTTTCCAGTCTGGTGGTATCTCTTACATCCGAGGTTTTCGTTTTGTAGTAAATATGTAGTAATTTTATAGTAAAGGTACATTTGTTTAAGACTTATCGCACACATGAATATGGCATACCATTGTGGAGGAATTACAATACCTATATTACTAAAGAACTAAAAGTTACCTACAACGAGTGTTTAAGAAAACTATTTCGATCGCCCTATCATTGTAGCACTAAGTAAAATGAAAACCGGATGATTGTGTAAACATTATTTCAGAATAAAGGATGCTCTAAAATATTGAAAACTACAATAGCTTTTTTTAAATCAACGCTTAGATTAAATAATAATTACCTCGGACACTCAAATTTCGTTAAACTTTTAAAGCTACGCGCGGTTCAGTGAATCTACTAAGATTGGCAACGGTGCCTTTTTGTCACATTCGCGTGGCTGACAAATAGAAGGCGGTACCGTGAGAACCATGATCATGAAATCATGAACTGCAGTGTTAGTTTCTGACGTCATATGATGTAAAGCCCGTTTTTAGTGACATTATGCGCTCAAACAGTACTGTAACACTTATGTAAACGTGCTTGATGCACAAGGGAAGACGCCTGCCATTGTACAGACTGTGGTTAGTTTGTGACGTAAGCAATAGCTGTGTTCGGTTGCCGTTAATTAACTTTCTAAGCTAATTATTCAAATATAAGGAACAATTGTTAACTTTTATAGGCAAGAAAGCGTATATTTTGGACAGTAAATTAAAATGAGATTTTGTCTAAACAATCGCCCGGTACGATAAACAGTAAACAATAAATAATCAAACATACTACATTAAAGTGTTGAAGATTGCTGTATGGTAGCTAAAAAGGGGATCTTGGTAAGCCGCCATGAAACGTGAAATAAAGAATGAAGACAATGAGAGAAGAGAAGAACAAAGAAGAGATATGTTGCAATTAGTAGAAAGAAAACAGAAGAAGGAAAGAATTCAAAAGAAAACATAAAATAAGAAAACGTAGTAAGAAAACTACTGAATTTAGTAATGATTAATACTGTTAAATGATAAATTTAATGATACATGTGCATGATATCTAAAAATGCTTTAGTATCGTGAAATTCGACTGTTTACAATCTAATGAACTCACTAATTTCAGGATGTAGCTTATACGGCACTATACCATCCACCCATCTTTCTCCGCCACGCCCTACTATGGCATTTCTCACCTGCAAAAAATTATGCCAGTAACTACATTTGTTAAACAATCGCGATAAACATAGATGAAAATAGCTCCAATGTAGAGTAGAATACATATGTGTATGGTATGTTAAGTAGCTTCAGAGCTTAAGCTGTGATCAGTGCTTGTATAATCACTAAATACAGATTCACTGCTATATGTAGAACTTTCTGTAACACTGGTGCTAACATTTGCTAAATAAAAGGTACACAAAAGATACACGAGGTATACGGCTAAATTCATTTCAGAAATGAGGAGTATCGAAGAAATATAATGTAATATTTGTAATAATATCTTATTGACAGTACCACAGTGCTAGTTTTTACGGTGTTTAACATACTGTAAACAATTGACTGTTTACTAGCCTCTGAGGTGTCAGTGCTTACCAACTGAAGTTTAGCAACACCAAGCCTGGTTAATAAATTGCTGGGTGTCCATTGAGAACAGGTGTATTTACATGGGTATTGGCTAAGCATCCTGCGTATGCAAAAATAACAGTTTATCTACTGACTGTACCTGTACTACATTCCATGGTGCTTAACATGCTGTAGATATATATTATGTATATGTTACGTAATGTATATTGCAGTAGAATATCAAATCAAATCAAATCAATTTATTTCACTTCAGCAATACATATACAACACATCAATATACAATATGATTAGAAAACACCCGTATAGGTAAAAAAACATCGATGAAGTCAAATTAACCAAATGAGGGTTAATGTATTAACATAATACATTTAGATGAACACATGTGTATTAAATATATATTAGTTGGATTTAGTCTTCAAGTTTTGACAGTTACATTCCACAGTATACATAAATGACGTATCGTGCTATAACCATTTCATTACATTTTCATCATTATCATCTCATTGTTTCTTTCATTTCTTTATTATAATTTTTAGATTTTTTCTTCTCTTTTACTTGCATTACTTACTTACGTCCTAATTTTACCGTCATGTCATCTCTTTTCATTGCGCATCTCTTTGTCCTGCCCCTAACACCTAACAACACACCTTGCATTGCAGCTGCGTTTTCCAGGTTCCAGCTTTTAGCTCTGCTGCAGGTAGTTACATCATTTGTTCACTAATTGATTGCTCACTTGATAAGTAATTGTAGTAATTATGTTTTTAGTTTGTATCATTGTATGTAGCATATCTGATCACGGAATTGTAATTTTGTTTTTGTCTAATAAAAATAAAAAGTAAAGAAATAATATACAGTCAACCTCGAACATAAGGGACACCTCGGGACCAGAAAAAACGTCTCTTATAGCCGATGTTGAGCAAGATCGAGGGTGTATCTAGACTTTTACTCTTCTGTACTTTTTCCCATATTTTTATGGATTAGTGCAACACATTCAGTGCAAACGGTATGTAGGAAGCTCCTTCAGTGATGCGAGATGTATGTGACCGTGGAAACCGAGCTGTTCAAAGGCTGAGTTTGTGAAAAATTGAGGTTAAAAATCGATAAATTTCGCTTTGATCATAGGGTCCCTCATATGCGAGGTAATTTACCTGGGTTTCTATTACACGGGACCTGAAGATATCGTCCCTTGTAACCGAAAGTCCCTTATATATGGGTACCTTATATACGAAGATTTTTACATAGAAAAACGTTACGAAAAATTGGGACCAATGTTGGTGGTCCCTTATAAGCGAATGTCCCTTATAACTGAGAGTCCCTTATATTCGAGTACCTTATATACAAAGATTTTTACATAGGATAAACCGGTGTTGTTGGTCCCTTACAAGCGAATGTCCCTTATAACCGAGTACCTTATACCCGAGGTTGACTGTATGGTGTCTAGCACAGCTTGAAAGCAATGTAAACTTACCAGCTTACTTGCAGGACGCGGCACAACAATGTCACCTTCAAATTTCCCTAAAATAAATGTATTATTGCTGATACATGTGTTACATGTATTAGAATAATAGAATATAAGTTTCTAAGTTTATTTATTTCCACTCTGCATCTAACAGTTATGATAAAATATAGATAATTTCACTGAAGTAAATATAAATATAAATGTAATATTATCCAGAAATTACAAAAGAGATTCTTATGCAGCATATACATGTGCAAATTACATTACAGAATAATTTTGATGCATACAGTTTGAGCCTAAAAGCATAGTTTGAAAGGCCAAACTGTACGTGGAAATCTTAAAGAAGTGATTAATAATTGAAATAATAATAATATATACATAAAAGTGGGGGGGGGGGGGGAGTAGTGAATGAAAGATGAAATGGAGCGAGAACTAAGAAAAACTGTGATCATGATTATAAAGTGTTCAGTAACCTGTTGAGCATAGTCACGTTTTATTAAGATTACCGTGGAAAAAGAATGCAGGTGATTACCATTATCAAACTGTGTTACTCTCAATACTTTTGAAATATTTCTTTTCTGACGGTTTTGTTAAAAGTTGAAAGGGAGTGACTACATTTTGAATTGCGGCTTAGTCTATCCCATATAGCTGTATGGTATAGTATTAGAACAACTTGTTAGCTGAATGACAACAGTTTATTAAAACATTTTCTTTATCTATGAGCTATTTTAAGTGGCTCATAGATTGACTAGACAATAACTAATGAAAGGTTAACGAATTCATCTGTCTTGTTGCATAGGTCTGGTATAATGTCCAAGGCTGGAAATAACTCGATGGGAAAGACCTGCAGCCGTGATAGTTGACGGAGCAGGTTTTACCCCACGTTTCGAGGCAGAGCTATCTCTAAACTTAATATGTACTAACTGTAGTTAAAGAGAAGTAAAGTCTTCCCCACGTTTAGAGGCAAAGCTATCTCTAAACTTAATATGTACTAACTGTAGTTAAAGAGAAGTAAAGTTTTCCCCACGTTTAGAGGCAAAGCTATCTCTAAACTTAATATGTACAAACTGTAGTTAAAGGGAAGTAAAGTTTTCCCCACGTTTAGAGGCAAAGCTGTCTCTAAACTTAATATGTACTAACTGTAGTTAAAGGGAAGTAAAGTTTTCCCACGTTTAGAGGCAAAGCTATCTCTAAACTTAATGTGTACTAACTGTAGTTAAAGGGAAGTAAAGTTTCCCCACGTTTAGAGGCAAAGCTATCTCTAAACTTAATATATACTAACTGTAGTTAAAGGGAAGTAAAGTTTTCCCCACGTTTAGAGGCAAAGCTATCTCTAAACTTAATATGTACTAACTGTAGTTAAAGGGAAGTAAAGTTTTCCCACGTTTAGAGGCAAAGCTATCTCTAAACTTAATATGTACTAACTGTAGTTAAAGAGAAGTAAAGTTTTCCCACGTTTAGAGGCAAAGCTATCTCTAAACTTAATATATACTAACTGTAGTTAAAGGGAAGTAAAGTTTCATCACGTTTAGAGGCAAAGCTATCTCTAAACTTAATATATACTAACTGTAGTTAAAGAGAAATTCCCATGATTAAACATTGAATTGTAATATGTTGTGACGTCTACTACCACTTATATATTTTTATTTACAAATTGTATGTTATGAAGTGATAATGTAAATAAGTACATCATGATGTTTTATATATATACAGGTGACACGGCTATGGACATCAAACACTAATAAACCTTTTGAGAACAAACTTTAGATAAAAATATTCTCTCTAATGAATCAGTGAAAAACAATTCTTTTGTTCTCGACAATCTGAGTAAATTCTTCAGTTATTAGTGGACGAGTTCAAATACTTTTAATGAACTGCGTCATATTACTGAACCATTCATCAGCCATAGGGACTTAAGCTGAAGAAAAATATTCAAAGGATGCTCAAAGGGCGCGAGTACAACATATGCATAAATTAATGTAACTTTTTGTCACTTTTTTGTCCTTTATATGTATATATATATATATTAATTCTTTATTTGTCATTAAAATGGTTCACTCATTATGATAAAATTGAGTAAGCCTCAGCGTAATGTTAAGATAACAACACTGTTCAAGACAAATGTGTCGAGTGCAGACTAAAAAAAACTAAAGTGCAAAACTATATACAATAAATGAACATATTTACAAACACCATATTAAAATATTTTTACAGAACAATATTACAAAAGTACATTAAATTTTACATGACATATTTTACACTATATATACATTTGACATGACACAATTAACAGAAACATGCTTTCCATTACATAAATTTCACTCATTACATTTACACTATTTATACATTTGACATTACAATACTAACATAACACGTATTACATTACATAATTCTTTTAAAAAAAATTCACTTTTAATCGTTATATGGAGTCATGGGCGGGGGTAGATGAAAGTTGAGTCTGTGTAATTAATATCAGATGCACAATGTGGAAGTTGAAACCTGTTATATTGATATTCTTTTAATTTCTTTTTAAAGTGGTGGAGAGATTCTATTTGTTTTATTTCACTGGGTAGTAAGTTCATGTTCAACTTTAAACCGTTCTGGGACTGAATTTCCATAAGAACTGACTCGCATACAGTTACTTAAATTGCTTGAGTTGGTGCTGCCATCTAGCGCGTGATGATCAATTTACCTAAGTGTTCTGGTGCTTTAATCTCACCTGATAACGCTTGTCTTGACAAAGCAATCAGGAAGACACACATCAGCTTCATCTAAAATCAAACAACAATAGCTGAATAGTTGCTGTTAAGGTTGCCAGATTAGAAAATTAGAAATACTAGGCAGTCTTAAAATCTCTCTCTGTATATAGATTTATAGATGCCTGTACACAAAGACAAGACCGATACCTTTATACATGTATAAGTAGAGACATGAGTTAAAAACATAAAGCAAGTTATGCTACTGATGCTACTGCTGCTGCTGCTGCTGCTGCTGCTGCTGCTGCTGCTGCTGCTGCTGCTGCTGCTGCTGCTGCTGCTACTACTACTACTACTACTACTACTACTACTACTACTACTACTACTACTACTACTACTACTACTACTACTACTACTACTACTACTACTACTACTACTACTACTACTACTACTACTACTACTACTGCTACTACTACTACTACTACTACTACTACTACTACTACTACTACTACTACTACTACTACTACTACTACTACTACTACTACTACTACTACTACTACTACTACTACTACTACTACTACTACTACTACTACTACTACTACTACTCCGGCTACGGCTACTTCTACCTTCTACTCCTACTGCTACTGCTACTGCTACTGCCACTGCAGTACTACTGCTGCTCCTGCTGCTACTGCTACTGATGCTACTACTACTGCTACTGCTACTTCTTTGTACTGCTACTGCTACTGCTGCTACTGCTACTACTGCTACTTCCTTCCACTGCTGCTCCTGTTGCTGCCGCTGCCGCTAATACTACTACTGCTGCTGCCGCCGCCGCCGCCGCCGCCGCCGCCGCCGCCGCCACCACCACCACCACCACCACACCACCACCACCACACCACCACCACCACCACCACACCACACCACCACCCCACCGCCGCCGCTCTGCCACTGCCACCGCTACCCTGCCACCGCCCGCCACCGCCACCGCACCGCCCGCCCGCCGCCCGCCCGTACTACTACTACTACTACTACTACTACTACTACTACTACTACTACTACTACTACTACTACTACTACTACTACTACTACTACTACTACTACTACTACTACTACTACTGCTGCTGCTGCTGCTGCTGCTGCTACTACTACTACTACTACTACTACCACTACTACCACTACCACCACTACCACCACTACCACCACTACCACCACTACCACTACCACTACCACTACCACTACCACTACCACTACCACTACCACTACCACTACCACTACTACTACTACTACCACTACTACTACTACTACTACTACTACTACTACTACTACTACTACTACTACTACTACTACTACTACTACTACTACTACTACTACTACTACTACTGCTGCTGCTGCTGCTGCTGCTGCTGCTGCTGCTGCTGCTGCTGCTGCTGCTGCTACTACTGCTGCTACTGCTACTGCTACTGCTGCTGCTGCTGCTGCTGCTGCTGCTGCTGCTGCTGCTGCTGCTGCTACTACTGCTACTACTGTAGATTGATAACAGGATGTCACCGCGTAGCCGAATTTCATCTTTGAACTTGGGAGAGAGGGAGTGAAAGGAATATTCATAAATGTAAAATTATCACGAACATCGCGAAGGAAATAATCATGAAAAAACTATTAAAAACTGTTGATTGATATTATCGGCAAATGTTAGTCTGAATAAATATTCTGGCTTCTTTCTTTTGATAAATGATTTATTGTAACAGGTAAAATTTCAAGTCTGGTAAAACTAACGAAAATTGTACGAATTTCCATACATCTTTGATATCGGTTTACGAGCTTTATGCTCATGTTTCTACAAATATGTAGTGTTTCATATCATACTGATGAAAATAAATATTATCTTATCTTATCTCGTCTCGTCTCGTCTCATCACACCTTATCTTATCTCATCTCGTCTCGTCTCGTCTCGTCTGAGCTCATCTCAACTCATCTCACTTTATTTTATTTTATCTTATCTTATCTTGTCTTGTCTTGTCTTGTCTTGTCTTGTCTTGTCTTGTCTTGTCTTGTCTTGTCTTGTCTTGTCTTGTCTTGTCTTGTCTTGTCTTGTCTTGTCTGGTCTGGTCTGGTCTGGTCTGGTCTGGTCTGGTCTGGTCTGGTCTGGTCTGGTCTGGTCTGGTTTGGTCTGGTCTGGTCTGGTCTGGTCTGGTCTGGTCTCATCTCATCTCACTCATCTGATCTCATCTCACTTTAACTTATCTTATCTCACTTTATCTCATCTCATCTCATCTCATCTCATCTCATCTTATCTTGTCTTACCCTAACCTTAACCTTAGGTTTTCATAACCTTAGGCCTTCAACCATTTAAAAGCTTAACGAAATAAACAATGTTATAATGTGTTTCTTGTTAAAATCT
Organism: Tubiluchus corallicola; assembly: GCA_030141605.1. NCBI lineage: Eukaryota > Metazoa > Priapulida > Priapulimorpha > Priapulimorphida > Tubiluchidae > Tubiluchus > Tubiluchus corallicola. The sequence goes on along the minus strand of JAQGDQ010000481.1, from coordinate 127,546 downwards.
TCGCTGTAAATGGAGGAATTGCAAATAACTTTTTCAAATAAAGATTTATTATTATTAATATTATTATTATGATTATGATTATGATTATGATTATTATTATTATTATTATTATTATTATTATTATTATTATTATTATTATTATTATTGTAATTATTATTAAAGTGCAAATAAAATTCAGTTCAAAAGGTGTCTGAGCTTTGATATAATGTAAGGCTGGGATACTCACGTACTTATGAAATCCATTAGTGTTCATCATTACCTCACTGTTTCAACATGGCACAATAATTTACATTACCATATCTATAAAACATTGCCAATTTGCCATCTCAACGCAAGAAATCTGTCTAGTGCAAGAGCATAAACATAAACGCATTGAGTATTGCAACAATTTTTACACTTACTTTTGAAAGCACTCGTCAAAGTCTGTGTAATGTATAATTCGATCAAAACTGTGATAGGATAAGCGATAAGATGAATGTAGCTTCACTTCAAATACCAGACTAAAAATGTTAATAATATCAACTAATCAAACTCCTCGGTTTTTTTTTTCATTAGTAACCCTCGGAGGGGTTCCAGGCAACAGTGTGTCTGTCAAATTCAAACAAATTAACAAACTTTATTCTTTCAATGCAGTTTCATAAGCTGAGAAAGCACACTATGCTACAACAGGTACAATTCTATTAAAATTACTCATGTCACCCTAAAATAATTACCAAATGTTCATGCGATTGCACGACCATCATTAGAGCCCGCCACCCCTGTTTAGAATAATAGTAACCCTAAAAACAATGAGAAAGAGACTGTACATAATACAGCGTGAGTGACTGGGGTGTATTCACGTTTAGGTGTTTACTATGCGCTTAGATGTTCGTGTTCGTGTTAGGCTGCAAGTTACGCTTGTTCGTGTTGTAAAGTGAAACTTGTGTGTTTTGTATTTAGTAAGTAATAAGTAGGTCATGACATGACAATTTAATTACTGAATGCGAAATCCACACTTATCTGCTTTATCTGCTTCGTCGTGGTTGTTGTAGTTATGGAATCCTCCAAATGACACTTCCCCCTTTCTCTCTCTCTCTCTCTCTCTCTCTCTCTCTCTCTCTCTCTCTCTCTCTCTCTCTCTCTCTCTCTCTCTCTCTCTCAATGTCTCCCTCCTCTCTCTCTCTCTCTCTCTCTCTCTCTCTCTCTCTCTCTCTCTCTCTCTCTCTCTCTCTCTCTCTCTCTCTCTCTCTCTCTCTCTCTCTCTCTCTCTCTCTCTCTCTCTCTCTCTGTCTCTCTCTCTCTCTCTCTCTCTCTCTCTCTCTCTCTCTCTCTCTCTCTCTCTCTCTCTCTCTCTCTCTCTCTCTCTCTCTCTCTCTCTCTCTCTCTCTCTCTCTCTCTCTCTCTCTCTCTCTCTCGCAGCGTGTATGCCCAGACGCATTTGTCCAGAACAGTGTACGTTTTTATCTATTTCTTTTTTACGATTTCGCTTAAATAAGACCAAAGCGTGACTTCCGGACAAATCAGAAAACGTGATAGTCGTATTGTATAATAATAGAATACTTTTAACAAACCGCTTGTTTACAGTTTGATTACTAAACTGACTCGACAGACCTTTCTTCGAATGATCTAAGCATTTTTTCTTCAAATTCAAGTTTCGACTTAATCTACACCCCCCACACCCCCCTTTTCGTAGGTGTTCATCGCAAGTTTACAAACACACATTTATTTAACGGAAGTGGTGCTGACAAGCCACTGGCGTAGCAGTGTCTAGTTCTTTTGCTGGATTACTGCTGCGTTTACCTGTCTGAAGGCAGATTTCTTTTATTTTAGAATTCTGCTTGCCCAATGTCTACAATAGACGTGACGGGCGCATGATGATGAGTTTTAGCTTTTGAGGCTGTGTACAATGCATACAAACACATGAGAGTGGCAATTCTAAGTGGCAAAACTCTCATTCGCCCCATTTCAGCCATTAGACCACGTGACCAAATTGGACACCAAACGGTTCTTAAAATTTTAGCATATTTTACAAAACCGGCTAAAACACCAACTTGCATTTAAACCACAAGAAAATCTTTATACTTACATAAACATTAAAATTCGACTTGAAATTCTATAATTATCACTTACATGCTGTCTTATTGAACACAGAGCTTGCGTTAGTAGCAACACGATAATTATAAAACTTGTAAATTTAAACTCAAGCGATGACCATTAAGCGCAGCCATTTTGACGGTAAGTCGTTTGAGACAAGTTTAGATAATATCGTGTGAAGTTTAAGAAAATAGTTAGAGCATTCGTAGCACACTTTTCATTAACTAAGAACAAGTTTAAATTACTTTCTTTGTAAATAAATTAAAAATACGTTTTTGGTGAATCAGTGATGCACACTGGGTAGGTGAGCCAGTGACGTTTTACCAGTTGGTGCGTTGATTTATTTTCTAGTTACATAAATCGTTCAAGCAGGTAAGCATAATGCTATGTAATATAACTGCGCATAAAAAGTTTCCTGGGATATACTGAAAATTGTCTTTCCTTATTTCCTTATCACCCTTAAAAATATAGAATAATCTCTGCACAGATTAAATTTCACAAACCGGAGTTAGATATTCAGAATTCTGACATTAACCCTTATAGGGTCACTGTTTTTTTATTAATTTTTTATTTAAAAATTACCCCCACCATAATTCGTAAATTACTTTTGATAAACCGCCGTGTTTCATTAGTAAACAGCAACAGCATCATCTGTGGTTATGCTGACCACCATAGGATACATTATACCTCTGCTTAAACACATGTGACTTACTAGTAATAGGAAATTTAAATTCACTTAGTTACGTTCCCTTATCTATGCTGGAATAACTGTAGACAACCGACATTGCTAGCGCGTGTGCAAAAATCATTGTTATTTTGAATTTATTGTCTACTACTTTCTTCTTTTAGGTGAAGTAATTTGAGTAACTGACATTTTGTTTTATCAGATACATCGCCCGTATAAGGTATAGACAAGCGAAGAAAAGTTTCGACAATTTTAAAAAATCGACATATTGCATTTTCACTTTTATTTCGTGGTGAGACAATGTGCCTAAAATAAATAACTGAAAGTAATTTGTGCACAAAACATACTTAGAAAAGGTCATAGAAAAGGTTTACTGGGATGCGTATGGTGAAAGGGTAAAATGCAAATAACCGGACTGGGGTTAATTTTTTACCCCCGGTGACCCTATAAAAGTATAAGGGTTAAGTTAAAATTTTTGAATAAAGTCTTCCTCGGTCGATATCTTGTACTGACATTCTGGGTAATTGTTGTGGAGATTTGCTGGCATCTATTAGAATTACGTAGAACATTGTAGAATGTTCAGTTAGAATGATCGTCTTACCGTGTAGAATGTTCTGGAACAAAACTTCTGGAAGCTTCTCGGGCACGCTATATAAGGCGAAGCAGGCCGCTGAAACGGGCACACAGATTCGCACGGACGTCACTTACACATTATCTTGTTACCTGCATTTTCAGATACACTCAAACGTTTTCCAGATTATCACGTTTACTGTAATCATTTCGCGTTCCTTCATACTTTTGTGTTGTAGAATTCTCGCTTAATAAACTAGTTTAATTTGACGAAGTGTTTTCTGGTTTTCTCTACGAGCCTTCCGAGAGAAACAAAACACGACAGGAATTCTGCTTGTGAATGGTCAATTGGCATTTGGAAACCGCTTCCCAATTATATAATGTTTAATTTGCACTTGGCTTCCCAATTATATAATGTTTAATTTGCACAGTTTGTTCATGTCACAGCACGATTCTTTTGCTGTATGCTTGTGGATTGAAATTGTGCAGTTGTCTTACGGAATCGTTTTAAGCAAAACCGGACCCAACCTGTAAGTCAAATCAACCTTTTGACTGCTACCTTTTAAAGAATGCCCTGCGTGAAAGAATTATTGCCACACATATGAATTTTCGCGTTCGCATCACTAGTTCTTTGCTGTTACATGCATTTCGCCATTTGCTAGTTAGACGGGCACTAGCGCCTGCATTCCGGAAAGCATTACACAAGAAGCAGGTGCTGTACTTCTGAATTCAGAGCTGTTCGTTTGTGACGTAATACACACGTTCAATAGCTCATGCGTGAACTCAGTGGGGTAAATTTGAAATTTGATTTTTTATCTTAAAACTTGCCTAGTTTTAGTACAACACACTGAATCACTTACAGTAGCACTGTACTTCAATTTTGGCTTTCACAAACACGTACAACACGTTCATGAAATGCTTTTGCTGTTGAAAATTGTTCGTTTGTGATATCGTCACTAGTTGGCCTCGCCCGCCGTTAACTAAGTTTTTAATCTATTATTCAATTATCAGAAATGCTTTTGTAGTATTATTGGTGTTAAATTGTACTTGAAAATGGAGCAGTGTATGAAAAATCATCCTGTCTTCCCTTAAGAAAGTCTCTTAGTTTGAAAATCTTGTACCAGAGAAAATGTTCATTTCAGCTTAAAGCAAATGAATTCTTAATGACGGTTAATGAATAAAAAAATTTCCACAATTAACAAGAAGGAAATAAAGGAGAAAAAAGACAACGTTCCAAACTATCGCTGCAGTTTATCTTCATAAGAAAAAGGGCAAAATCACATGTAATTCCTAATACTACTTTTTAAGTTTTTTTAAGTTTTTTAATAAAAACATAAGATACCAAACAAAAAGGAAGTATTACAAACACTTTTACTGACAAGGGCGTATCAAGACATGATGATGTCCAAGATGATAGTCCATTCCAGCTCATTTCACTTTTGATTTATGGCATCTATAAATCCAGTCACAACTATTTGTGGTGTATTAGTAGCACAATTACAAATCTGGTTGTTGTTAATTACATATAGGGGGATAAAGATAAAAAGTGACCTAAAACAAATGGCAATAGAATTTTACTTCAGATTCTGTTAAAACGTCGTCTAACATCGTGGTCGAACCCGGATATAAATCCAAGATGGCGCCTAACAGGCAAAAAAATTGTTATATCTCCTAAAATATGTATTATTTTTATGTATTATTCTGTACGGACGTAGAATGATTCACAAAAGTAATACATGTTTTTCATCTAAGCTCGATGGTTTAGCAGATATATCTGATTTTTTGCCCGTTAGTCGCCATCTTGGATTTATGCGTATATCTCAAAAGTACGAAGCCGATTTTTTGCTGTGATATCTGAGAGCATGTTTTAACAGACTCTCAGGAGAAAAATCCTATTGCAATAGTTATTCTAGGTACCACCTTACCAGAAGCTATCTTTATCCACCTAATATTTGCATAGCGCTTAGAAGAAATCTGCATAACAGTTTGTGGTGTTGTATGTATGTATGTAGTTTATTGACTAAAACAAGTTACATGTATACACGAGGAACGAGGTAAATGCCACAATCGAGTGATTTTAGTCCAGATTGTCACTTTACGTACATTTCCTACTCAAGGTAATAGCATTAAAAACAGTGTTATGCATACAAGGTACATCAGCATAAAAGTTTCAAAATTTCATAAGATATTATATAACAATTAGTGTGCTCAAAGAAGTGAGTTAAATCAGCAAAGTTTACATTGTCGTAGCGGTTTCTAATATTTGATGTTAGGGGGCGTGTCTGTATAACGTGTTTCTCAGTTTGAATGTCCCCACATGGACATAACCTATTTTCTCTTGGCTGTCTCCCTTGGCTGGTACATTTTAAAAAATAATTCTACTACAATACTTGTTTGCTATATTTTACGGGGAGAATTTTTTAACACTGGACCACTAAAATCTGGCGCCCCTCAAAAATTTCAGGGATGAAAATTTTCCCTCGGATACGCGAAATTCCGAGTTTTTGGAAGACCAGTAATGCCATTTTTGTAAATCGTGTAAATTCGTTGAGAAAATTTTTAGGGACCCAGTACCTTGTTTCACAAGCTGACCGCTAGTTGGCAGGGCGTCACTTTGTTTACATCACGTACATCAGTGTAACCACGTGTATATCTCTATGCATAAAAATATAGAATCAATTGTGCGGAGTTATTTGAGTCATTTGAAGACAGTTTTTATATACTTTTGCATAGGAGCGGCCAGTACTTAGGCGTTTTTGAGACAATTAGGTATCATGTATCCTTGATAGTTGGGTATTTTAAATTATGCATGAAACAAGGTAATTGATATTTTAAGTCCACTTAGAGCCTGTCTGTGGTCACAAAATCGCAATTTCAACCCCATTGGGGGCCTAGGTCGCCCCAAAACCCCCGGCCTGTTTCAGAGTTTTTTGCAATTTGTCATTCTCATCCCTGAACATTAGGCTGTGATTATTTTTTGTGTTCTTTTCATCTGAAGATGAATTGCAGTGGCTGTTTCAAGTGTTTTTCGTTACGTCAACTTGTTAAGCTTTTATATTCTGCTAAAGGTAGAAGTTGCGTTAAAGGAAGACCGGACGATTGTTTAAACTCAATCTTATTTTAATTTATTGTCCAAAATATACATTTTCTTGCCTATAAAAGTTAGCAATTGTTCCTTATATTTGAATAATTAGCTTAGCTTATTAATTAACGGCAACCGAACACAGCTATTGCTTACGACAGAAACTAACCACAGTTTGTGCAATGGCGGGCATCTTCCCTTGTGCGTCAAGCACATTTGGATAAGTGTTACTGCTTAAACACATGTCACGAAAAATTGGCTCTACGTCATGTGACGTCAGAAGCTAACACTGCAGTTCATGATCATGCTTATCACGGTACCGCCTTCTATTTGTCGGTGACGTGCACGTGACAAAAATGCGCAGCTGCCAATCTTAGTAGATTCACTAAACCGCGTGTAGCTTTGAAAGTTTAACAAAATTTGAGTATCCCAGGTAATTATTATTTAATCTGAGCTTTGATTTAAAATAAGCTATTGTAGTTTTCAATATTTTAGAGCATTCTTGATTCTGAACTCATGTTTACACAATCATCCGGTTTTCCTTTCACTGGACAGTACAGCAACTGTTTAGCCAGTCACATTTAATGGTTGTGTGTGCGTGTGTGTGTGTGTGTGTGTGCGTGCGTGCGTGTGCGTGCGTGTGTTACATTCGTGTAAGCCTATATTTTATGGAGCATGAGCATAGAATAAAAAAACCTTAAAATAAAAAAAACGGTTGTTTTTAGTAAATAAACATTTTATTAACTTTCTCATACAATAATAAAACAGCCAACGAGTGTGCTTGACCACTGAAGTTAAGCATTCCGGACAAGCCAGTGAATGGATGGGCGATTATTAGAAAAAACCCTACCGAGTAGTTTCTGCCACAGCGACCATCACTAAACGAGACTAGGACATTGTTACTGGCCTATGATTCACTCTTTATAATTAGTTTAGGCACCTGTCCTGCCACAACCATCTGTTTTAACTAGACACTGCCATTGAGTGTTGTCTCCTGGTTTGCAGGGCAAAACAGTGTAGAAGAATATGCCTACAGCTAAAAGTGATTTAAATTGAAATCAACCGATACTTTTTAGTATCCAGCACTAAACTAACTCTTGCAACTTACAATTTCTACAAAAATATCTCAGAAGAACTTAGCATAAATGTATTATAAAGTAAGAGCAGTATTTACAGAATTCAGTGTGAACGAACTAGCTGCAAAGAAGTGTGTACAGTTTACACGTGTAAACAGAAACAAAATATAAAAGAAAACCGGACGATTGATTAGAGTCAATCTCATTTTTGTTTACAGTCCAGAATATACATTTTGTTACCTATAGAAGTTCTTTTATTTAAATAATTAGCACTTATATAAGCACTTGGTTCTTATATTTAAATAATTAGCTTGGAATGTTAATTAAGGGCAACCGAACACAGCTATCGCTTATGTCACAAACGAACCACGCACAGATTGTCCAATGGTAGGCATTTTCTCTGCGCGCCAAGTATGCTTACGTAAGCGAGGATTGCTATAAGACGTGATGATGCAATGTCATGTGATGTGATGTCACGAAAGTGAGCTTTATGTCACACTGACGTCACAGACGAAAGCTACGGTTCATGATCATGCTTATCACGGTACCGCGCCTATTTGACGACCACACGACTGTGTCATAGTGGATTCGCTGAACGTTTAGCTTTGAAAGTTTAGCAAAATTCAACTATCCAAGATCAATTTAAAAAAAAACTTTTCTAGTTTTGAATATTTTATGGCATACTTCATATTGAACTAATGGCTACACAATCATCCGGTTTTCTTTTAAAGCCAATACTTCCGCATTTCAGGTTAAGGCACTAATCAGTAGAAAGCTTGATTATACTAAACCTTAACACGGATTGAATAAAGGACTAATGACTAATGACTATCTCATTGTTGTCGTTAGTCTTGTTTTTACTTGTCCACCTTCATTTCTTTGCTTTTCTTTTCACTGCAGATCCTACTGAATGTTCTCCACCAAGAGAAGCCAGCGTTTTCTCCACAATGACAAATATTGTTATATAAGATCACTGACATTATTAAACTATTTTACTTTAACCCATCTTAAAACTACTGACGAGTATTATGCCGTTGCGGAGGAACCTGTCAGCCAGGAACAGAACAGGTCTAATGTTGCTTAAGCTGATACCAAACTGAGCGAGAAACAGTATCATGGTAGGAGCCACTATTACCAGCATTTCGCAAAGTTTCTTCGCAGTTTCGGGGAACACATTTAGTTCCTGTAGTGGACCCTGTAGAAATTCTCCCTAATGTATCTTTCCAGACTTTGCATTGGGATTTCAGCTAGTAGTACCAAAAGCAATGCTATCCCGAAACAGGAGAACAGGAATCCAATGTAGTGGTACACCTGAAACATTGCAGAAATCTTAGATTAGATTAGGTTAGGTTAGGTTAGGTTAGGTTAGGTTAGGTTAGGTTAGATTAGGTTAGGTTAGGTTAGGTTAGGTTAGGTTTGGTTTGGTTAGGTTAGGTTAGGTTAGGTTAGATTAGGTTAGGTTAGGTTAGGTTAGGTTAGATTAGGTGAGGTGAGCTGAGGGGAGGGGAGGGGAGGGGAGGGGAGGAGGCGAGGGGAGGGGAGGTGAGGTGAGGTGAGGTGAGGTGAGAATAGATGAGAATAGATGAGATTAGATGAGATTAGATGAGAATAGATGAGAATAGATGAGAATAGATTTGATTAGATAGGGTTAGGGTTAGATCTACATAGTGACACAAGAATGGTTACATACTGATTGTTACATACATTTAACCACGTAGAATTTGTTACATAATGAAACATTTTGCAATTCCCTACGGTTGCTTGCCATGGTTTAGTTATATAATATAATAAATCTAATTTATTCTCCATTTACAGAAATACAATACATTTCTACACATAAATACCCTACATGCATAATATATGAAATATAGCAACAATTATCACAGTTAATTACGTTAGATGGCGTTACTTACCATTGTCCAATTACTGTAATGAATGGGTGAACTAATCTCTGCATAATACAATATGATCACTGATGGATGAATCAGGTAACAACAGAAGCAAAGTTTTGCCATGACAATCCATCCCTGCCATCCTAGAATTAACTTGATTACTCCTGAAACAAACAATAAAAAACAGTAAACATCGATTACTTGAGTCAGGTATGCACATTTAGGCACGAAGTGAATCAGTGAGTCAGTTGGTTCGTCGGTTAGTTGATTGTTCAGTCAATTAGCGAGGCAGTCAGTCAGTCACCCAGTGAGTCAGACACTCAGTCAGTCCGTCAGTCAATCATTTGGTCAGTCATTCAGTCAGTGAGTAAATGAGTCAGTAAGTCAGTCAGTCATTCAGTCAGTGAGTCAATGAGTCAGTCAGTCAGTCATTCAGTCAGTTAGTGAATGAGTCAGTAAGTCAGTCAGTCACTCAGCCAGTCAAACACTCAGTCAGTCTGTCAGTTAATCATTCGGTCATTCATTCAGTCAGTGATCAGTGAGGCAATGAGTCAGTCAGTCAGCCAATCAGTCAATCATCCAATGCAGAACTTGATGAACGAGGCATCAGTCTGTTTAGTATAAAGAAACAGAATGAAGCCCCATGACTAAAACTGCACTAGAAGAATATAAGTATGCAACAATGTAGAAAAGACATTTCATAAACAACACACATTATAAAATTTTTTATTACATTTTCATTAGTAAAATCCAACGTTTTTGCTACAACACTAGCTGTAGAAGTTGGAATTGTACATTTTTAGGTGCTGCCATGTATGGGCAATCCTGTTACATTCTAACAGCTGACTTACCCTCAGTATAATTGTATGGCCAGTGACTACATACACACTGCTCCTCTCCCTATCTAAAATTAATGGTTGTTGTGAAGCCTGTGCAAGTCTGCATAGGTCACCTATACCTGTATATACTGACTGGTTTTGCTTTCTAGTCACTCTCACTCTCAGTGTTTAGTGCAGTAGTCATGCTACTCATGTTTCTGTAGTTTAATAAACACTTTTCTGCTGTGTGCAGTGCAAATATGTATTATAAATTTTTTATTCCTATTCATATTTCTGTGCCTAAACTCAATCATAACAAAGTGAGTGAGCAACAACCTCAAGAATGACTTTCACATTAGCAGTCATTGCCAGGAAATATATAGACAACGATCAAAAATTCTTCACGACATTATATTTCCTGACGATAACTGCTACTGTTCAATAAAAAACTTGGTTTTCCTAATAAAATTATAATAAAATACATTATACATAGGGTTGTTTATTAAACGGATCTCTCTCTTATTATAAAGAATTTCAAAGCGTCATGGAATTGACACGCTTTGTGAAAGTCATTTTTGAAGTTGTTGATCACTCACTTTGTTATGAGTGAGTTTAGGGACAGAAGTAGGGTCAGTATATAAAGGTATAGGTGACCTATGCAGAGTTGCACAGGCTTCACAAAAACCATTAATTTTAGATAGGGAGAGAACAAGTGTGTATGTAGTCAATGGACCATACAATTATACTGGGGGTAAGTCAGCTGGTAGAATGTAACAGGATTAGCACATAGATGGCAGCACCTAATTAAAATGTACAATTCCAACTTCCACACGCTTTTCTCAGAACTGCAAAGGGCATACTATAGAATCAACCTAACACAATGGTTCCCATACTGCATGGTATGATTCCCAAAAGGGTCATGAGCCTTTTTCAGAGGGTTATGGAGGGTCCAATCAAATTTGAAAAACATTAATAAACATTTTTTGTTATTGCTGCTGTCTCTTTTGTGATTAATCTTTGAAATTGTAAAATAATGTATCTGCGATATTAAAAATTAGTACATTTGCAGCAGCCTCATAAATTCGGGGTCATGGAAGGTTGGCTACTACTGAAAGAGATCATGCGCCATGGAAAAGCTTGGGAAACATTGCCCTAAAATGGAACCAGTCCTTAAGATGTGGTCTACAATCACATTACTATCAAGACTTCACGATGGTCTAGGCTGATAGATTTGTCTCGCCTACCAGTCTGTATTGTGAACTTACAATCGTTTATATAGTGAGCAGACTAAACAATTACTTGTGGCGTATTAGTGATGCTATTAACCTAGTTTCTACATTGTTATTGTTAATTACGTGTATACGAACAGCGCTTATAAAAAACAGGCTGAGCAACTGCTTGTTGTCTAATACTTTGCACCTGTTCGTTATGTGGCACTTATGTAGCAACTAGCCTAAGTAACTGCCTGTGGTGTGTTATACAATGCGTAATTTACATGAATATGATACACGTTTTCATATAGGAAGTGGTGCTGACAAGCCACTGGCATAGCAGTGTCTAGTTTTTTTGCTGGATTACTGCTGCGTTTACCTGTCTGAAGGCAGATTTCTTTTATTTTAGAATTCTGCCTGCCCAATGTGTACAATAGACGTGATGGGCGTATGATGATGATGATGATGATGATGATGATGATGATGATGATGATGACGACGACGACGATGATGATGATGATGATGATGATGATGATGATGATACACGTTTTCCGAGAAAAAATACGAATTTTTTAAAACTGGGCACCTAAAATGAGGTGCCCCAGGCTACAACTTAGTTAGCCTGTTGGGTAATACGCGCCTGTAGGACATTTTTACCTCCGTTGCCCGATGCACAAGCAAAAACGACCCAGGCTATGCAACAACCCCAAGCCAGTCTGGCACAGCTGTTGTAGAATGCTTTTATTGCTGCAGACTTGTAGTCTGGCTCCAGAATATGATCAAAATGGTCGACTAGCCCAAAGACGGCAGAGCATGCGATGGCGGCAGCTATCAGCCAGCCAAGTAGCACAAGACCCTGCAAAATAACAATATTGAGATCACTAAGTACGTCCCTGAGTCACTGAGTGAGTAACAGTGGTTTCTTAGCGTGCGTTCTGACTAGTGAGTTTTGTCTCTGAATGTGAAGTTACAAGTGTCAACTGCTTTGCGAGTTACTGTCGGCTATATATTTCAAACTGTCCGACAGTTACTGCGAGTCATTTTACTGCATGGTGTGAACGCATCGACGAGTTACTCTTTACACTTGTCACAGTGAATAGAGAAGTGAGTGTCAGCTCACACTTACTGTCTGAGAGTAACACGCAGCAAATCTTGCTCTCTAATCTGAACACGCGAGTTACTTAGCGGGTTACTTGGCGAGAAAACTCGCGAGTCTGAACACCCCCTTAGTAACCTGTATCTGTACAACTTACAAGGAACGTTACTTTTTAAACTTTGTAACATGGAAAGTCGGTCGGTCGGTCAGTTGGTCGGTAACTTTAAGCAAGTAAAAACAAGCAGAGAAACTTATGAAATGTTCACTCAGTTGCTTTCAGTTTTACTTTGCAGTAAATGAGCTAACATATTATCTTATTAAAGTACCAGTCTTAACCCTTTCATACCCGTTCTATCCCGTGGGATACGAGAATATTTTCTGCCTGTAAAATTAATAAAACTTTAAAACTGACAGTTATTTGATCTGTTAATAGTTATTTTGATTTAAGTCAATAACAATAGACTAAAAATGGTGATAAAATGGCAAACTAGAAAATCTACATAGCATAAAAACTGCGCAAGGTACAGTACTTTAGAGACGACTTTGTACAGATCAGCATAGCATGCATACTAAATGTCTTAAATACTTTAAAAAATTATCAGCAGTTGCAAAATGAAGCACATTTTATGCTTCCATTGAATCCCAATGTATCCCGTGGGATGCAGGCTATATTTAGCACGCGGGCACAGGTAGAAAAAAATTGTTATGTGTAAACAAGATGGACATGCTGAACAAAAGTACCAAGCCAAATTTTTTTTCTTATTAAAAAAATAATTTGGGACCGAAAGGGTTAAATTATGAAGGAAGTACCGTGTTGATTTTCACTCCCCTCTGAGCTTTGGTGTGAGTACTGAAGTAGTAAGCTAGTAGTATGCCGATTATGTTGGGTGGTATTCTGCAGTATACTTTAGTGTAGTAGTAATCAATATCTGGCGCCGTAGTGTTAACAGTTGCCCTGAAAATGCACAAAATGCACAAATTTCAAACCTAGCACATTAGGTTAAACTGGTGGAGAGAGTAATGAAAATATTCAAAAATGTTCGCAAATATATTTTCTCCATGCATTTTATTCATTGGAAGCAATAGCTTGATCATGCACTAGTATGCATTAGTGACTTACACACTAGGCAACTGTAGTTGCACTCTATATGCTCTACAAATAGAGGGCAGCACTTCTACATATTGTATTATAATTTGTATTTGTGTGCAAATAAAAGACTTATAATAATAATAATAATAATAATAATAATAATAATAATAATAATAATAATAATAATAATAATAATAATAATAATAATAATAATAATAATAATAATAATAATAATAATAATAATAATAATAACAATAATAAAAATAATAATAATAATAACAACAACAACAACAACAACAACAACAACAACAACAACAACAACAACAACAACAACAACAACAACAACAACAACAACAACAACAACAACAACAACAACAACAACAACAACAACAACAACAACAACAATAACACCAACACCAACACCAACACCACCACCATCACCAACAACAACAACGACAACAACAACAATAACACCACCAACAACAACAACTCCACCACCACCAACAACAACAACACCAACAAAGACAACAACAACAACAATAATAATTGTAGACCTAATATTATTAAAGCGTATAATGTAATAATTCAAATAAAATGATTCTATGGCTTCTTGACCAGATAAACGTACTAAAGTGCAATAGTTGTACTGTAAGTGGTGCTTAGTAGTCACAGTGCTGCAGTTTTTCACTAATTGTGCGGTTTTCTTCCAAATGGGGGAAGTACAGTTGTGTGGCTTACTTCTACTCCTTTGCAGTCTGTCAAATACTTGTGAACTTCTGGGCCTCTCAACAACTGACTCTATTTTGCTTATTGTATGACGAGTTAGTGCTAAAGACCTCATCAGTTGCTATAACAACAGTTTTGATTTGTTTAGCAAAAACGTTCAATATGTCAAATTCCTTTTTCAATCGAAAAGTACTTAAGACATACATAGTTCTAGAGCTAAACTGCTAAACTTAATTTCTCACTGCAAACATAGATTACGAAATGTTTTAGTGGTTGAATTAATAATTTACATTAAGCCTAACTACTCTGGTTGCTTTCGTAATCATTATCATTCTGTGTCATTTCAATGTCACTATTGTTTCCTATGTTACTATTGTTTCCTATGTCACTATTGTTTCCTATGTCACTATTGTTTCCCATGTTACTATTGTTTCCTATGTCACTATTGTTTCCTATGTTACTATTGTTTCTTATGTTACTATTGTTTCCTATGTCACTATTGTTTCCTATGTTACATTGTTTCCTATGTTACTATTATTGCCTATGTCACTATTGTTTCCTATGTTACTATTGTTTCCTATGTCACTATTGTTTCCTATGTTACTATTATTGCCTATGTCACTATTGTTTCCTATGTCACTATTGTTTCTTATGTTACTATTGTTTCCTATGTCACTATTGTTTCCTATGTTACTATTGTTTCCTATGTTACTATTGTTTCCTATGTTACTATTGTTTCCTATGTCACTATTGTCTCCTATGTTGCTATTGTTTCCTATGTCACTATTGTTTCCTATGTCACCATTGTTTCCTATGTCACTATTGTTTCCTATGTTACTATTGTTTCCTATGTCATTATTGTTTCCTATGTTACTATTGTTCAATGATAAGGTACACCGAAATCACAATCCAGCACCTATTTGAACATCATCATACATTAAGGAATATTTACAATATTTTAGTACATACTGTCCCCAATAGGTGGCTGGTAGTCCGTACTGATATGTCAGCCCAAATGACGCACCCATGGCCGTAAGAATTCCAACCATGCAAACGGACACACCCACTTTCCAATTCCTAAAAAGAAACGTCAGTGGCCAAGAGGATCAATCTTGTTTAAAGTAGCCACAGCGTGATTAAATTTGAACAAGAAACAATGGCAAAGAATGAAAATTATAGTTTAGTTTTCATAGAGCGGAGAGTGAAACTTTTTAAGACAATTTGGGGACATATTGTACGTTAACTGTGTTTTATATGCCTAAGCATTATTGCCTGAAGTCTCAAAATGATACATTTTATAAAATTTAATAGTTTTCTCACCTATATAAGAGATAAATAAAAATAGGAGCCGTGAACCACATTCGCATATCTGCTGCAAACCACGTTATATGCTCTACGAATACCAAAGAAAGACAACTTGGGGACATATTGTGCATCAATTGTGCATCAATACCAAAGAAAGACAACTTGGGGACATATTGTGCATCAGTTGTGCATGAATACCAAAGAAAGACAACTTGGGGACACATTGTGCATCAATACCAAAGAAAGACAACTTGGGGACATATTGTGCATCAGTTGTGCATGAATACCAAAGAAAGACAACTTGGGGACATATTGTGCATCAGTTGTGCATGAATACCAAAGAAAGACAACTTGGGGACATATTGTGCATCAGTTGTGCATGAATACCAAAGAAAGACAACTTGGGGACACATTGTGCATCAATACCAAAGAAAGACAACTTGGGGACATATTGTGCATCCACTGTGCTTTATATGCCTAAGCATTATTACCCGAAGTCTCAAAATGATATACATATCTTTTCTCTCTCTCTCTCTGTCTCTCTCTCTCTCTCTCTCTCTCTCTCTCTATATATATATATATATATATATATATATATATATATATATATATATATATACAACATGACATTTTATACATAGCTTTTCTTACCTATGTAAGGTATAGATAAAAATAGGAGCCGTGAACCACATTTGCATATCTGCTGCAGCAAACCACGTCCAGGACATGCACTGAAAGAAAGGAGCAAAAATTACTACATTACATCAGTATGTGTGGAAACATAATGTAAAAACAGTCAAGTATTAGCATTACTGTGTTAACCATATTTGCCTTGTATACTGGATAACAATTAACATGGAAGAACAATAATGGGTGGTTCACACTGCCATTCAAAATACTGCCACTCTCGAGTTTGTCAGGGTAAAAGCTGTATCGCGTTTACACTGAGAATGACAGTGAAATTTGAATGTCCCTCAAGTTTGACGATGGTCTTGGGTTTCATTAGTGTTGGTCTTCATTCTCGAAATGAGTAGCCAATAATAGAGGTGACGGAGAAGTTGCACAAGCAGCCAGCGGCTAGAGGGCAGAGAAGGTCAAGTGACCCAACGGCCACGTGTAGAGGAGTAAACCTTCCAAATCAGGAGTGGAGCCCCAAAGGCGGACCAGTGCAGCATGCTCGCTGACTCAGGCAGCTTCTGCAGCCAATCTGGTGCCAAACGTATCGCTCTGCTTTCCTTTGGACCAGGGAGGAAGAGAGGGGGTTCCTGTTGTCTGGGCAACTCAGGATCTCCATACACCTTGCCCAGGCGTGCGCCCTGGAGACGTTCAAGGATCGGACTGCTCAGCCACAGTCGACGCTGCAGCTCCATCAATGTGATTAATAACTGACTCTCTTGGCGCTCACTGCAATGTCTACCGAGACAGAAGGATGCCAACAATAGAGGTGACACTGGTAAAAGAGCTCATTTATGCTGGCTACACTGTCACTAAAAAGAATGACTTATTACAAAAAGCAAATAAAGGAATTACAGCTTGTAAGTGCAAGAGCGGTAAGGGTAAGTACAGACATTTCCTCGGGTGATTGTTCGTAAGTTTTATAAACTTGTTCAGAAAAATGTTTAGGAACTTGAGTTAACTAAACTGCAAAGCCTTGAATCGCCAGTAAGGTGTCTTGACAATCTGTTCTTTCTGCATTATTTGTCCTCTAATTGAACACACTTGGTATTATCCGAATTTAATCTATTTTTTGGTTTCTGCTTTTTATTCCTGAAACGTTTGGTAATAACCTCATGTTTCAATTCATTTGCCAAAGTTTTTTTCTTTGATTTCGCTTTTCTTTTGCAGTACGTGCTACAACAAAGCTTGTTGCCACTGAAGCCATTTTGGGCACTATTTTAGAACTAAAGAGAAGTTTCAGAACATCCCTTCAACAAACAGTCATGCAAAGTAACTGACGATGAAACCTAATCTCGTGGACAGAATTCAGATTTATTTATTATTATTATCACATTCAGTACAATATAATGACATTAAGCACACAGTGACATCAAAATTATTACGTCATACTGTAATAAATTGTTATGTTTCATACACTATCGTTATCATAAAAGAATAATTGTACTACAGTGGGCTAGAGAAGCAAAGGCTTGTATAAGCCCACTGTCATGTGAACCAGATAAAAAAGAATAGATGAATGAACAAAAAAAAAGAACTGGGAGAAAGGTTAGATCACACAGAACGGGTAGAAGGATCTGTTACTGGAAATGGTGGGAAGAAAGATAATAGATTGTGCTATGTTTACATCAGCTCAAAAGATTTATCAATGATGCCTTGTTTTGCATAATCTGTACCAGGATTGTGGACAGTGTTTTCAAGTCTCGTATAAACTTTTCATAAGTTGATTTTCCAATTTCTGAGCACAGCTTCATTGTTGCGTAGTTTCATATAGATTAAATTAAAGGTTAAAATGCATACCTTTTCTGCTGCATGTACAGGGTAATAATTATTTATGAAAAGTAAATTGGTCCACCAATTCTTTAGACAGATTCTTGTGGTAAATTGAGGCAGAATGAACTGCGGTCCATTTCCAAAACGATGCCAAATTGTAGTCATTGCCAATAAGCCAAACGCATATATGGGGACAATCCTAAAAATAAAAAAATGCTCTTCAGATGGATTGCTTTTTTGCATAAGAGCATATTTGTGGCAAACATTGATTATCATTATTTGAATCATTTCACATTTGAAAGCAGGTGAATAGACCCAGAGTTCATCATTTCATTTCTGATATCAATGATCATTCCACTTCTGACACAAACGTTTACTCCACTTCTGACACCAATGGTCATTCCACTTCTGACACAAATGTTTACTCCACTTCTGACATCAATGATCATTCCACTTCTGACACAAATGTTTACTCCACTTCTGACACAAATGTTTACTCCACTTCTGACACCAATGGTCATTTAACTTCTGACACCAATGGTCATTCCACTTCTGACACAAATGTTTACTCCACTTCTGACATCAATGATCATTCCACTTCTGACACAAATGTTTACTCCACTTCTGACACAAATGTTTACTCCACTTCTGACACCAATGGTCATTTAACTTCTGACACCAATGGTCATTCCACTTCTGACACAAATGTTTACTCCACTTCTGACACCAATGGTCATTCCACTTCTGACACCAATGTTTACTCCACTTCTGACATCAATGGTAATTCCACTTCTGACACCAACGGTCATTCCACTTCTGACACCAATGTTTACTCCACTTCTGACATCAATGGTAATTCCACTTCTGACACCAACGGTCATTCTACTTCTGACACCAATGATCATTCCACTTCTGACATCAATGTACCAGAAATGAATAGGTTTTACGTCCCAGAGATGTGCATTCGCGAGATATTGCATTCAATGTTAAGTTTGCTGAAAGCCTAATCGGATTTTTTTGTCCAATGCGCATGCCAAAAACATCCATAACTAGTTAATCTGTAGTTGAAACAAGCACAAAAAACTCCCCTAGTCTCTGGTTGAGTTAAATCTACATGCCGGTTTTAAAAATGATTTACTTCAGACGGTTCTTACTACGGAGATGAGGACCCAGTCACTGTACACAACCCGCAGAGTTGCAGATCCGCTCTCTGCGGACCCAAAAAGAGGGAATCCGCATCTTTTATACGTCCATCAAAAACAAAAGAAGATTCGCAAAGACATATCACCAAGTAAACTGCAAACAACTGGTTTTATTTGATACAAATCCTAATTCTATGATCCAAATTAGAGATCTAGTTTAAGCGCTAAGGTGACCGGTGAACTTTCTACGCAAGGAAAAAATAGAAAGCGTAATTTGTAGCCGCCTACTAAGTTTTTTTTTATAAAGAACTTGCAAAATAATGTTCAATTCGGATCATATCTTTATCTATAATCCTACCAGTACACTACGCCCAAACAAAAATGCCAAACGTTACGCTGAGTTGACTTTTTATACGAAGATTATCATCACCCAAAATCTAAACGAAACTAACAAAATGGGCTGACAATTATTATACTACTAGATTATGCTTTCTAAGCATGTTGGTTTGTAGAGAAGACTATGTAAAGTAATTAACTGCATTAAAATATTATTACTTTCACATTAAATTACCATGCATTAATTACAATTTTTTGCAATATTCAGCATAAATGAGATTTATTTATTTTTTTACTCGCCTATTTTAATTATAGATTTACGGATGTTTATATGCTAATGGCAATACACATTTACTTGTGGTGTATTAGTAGCACTATACCTACTACTTAGGTTTTAATTACACATTTTGCATAGCCCTTATGTGTAAGCCTGATGCGTAGCTACTTGTGATGCCTTTTATGAAATATAGTCGGAATTGTACATTGTAATTAGGTGCTGCCATCTATGTGCTAATCCTGTTACATTCTTCCGGCTGACTTACCCTCAGTATAATTGTATGGTCCAGTGACTGCATACACACTGAACCTCTCCCTATTTAAAAATGATTGTTGTGAAGCCTGTGCAAGTCAGCATAGGTCAAGTCCTATACCTATATATACTGACTGGTTTTGCTTTCTAGTCACTCTCACTCTCAGTGTTTAGTGCAGTAGTCATGCTACTCATGTTTCTGTAGTTTTAATAAACACTTTTCTGCTGTGTGCAGTGCAAATATGTATTATAGGTTTTTTATTCCTATTCATACCTCTGTGCCTAAACTCAATCATAACAAAGTGAGTGATCAACAACTTCAAACATGACTTTCACAATGAAATAATAGGCATTTTCTGAGGAGAATGCGAGTCATTTAACATTGGGCCTCTGAAGTCTGGCATCCATCGAAGTTTGGTGCCTAGGCTGTGGCCTAGTTAGCCTATTAATAAATACGCCACTGATTACCTGTACAATCGCCTCAGATAGTAATTAACAACCCAGAACTTCAAATTTCCATTGTCTCCTCTTTCCTTCAGCTTGCGAATTGTCCAAAAACAGGACAGAAAGCCCCTAAAAGTCAAGATTATTAAAGCGAATTAAATTTGTTTAGAAAACAATCAGAAATCTCGTACAATTTCGTGACAGACAATAACATTTGTAACTTTCACATTTTTAATAATGTTTCCCATTGTTTCTTGTCCCATTGGAAGAAACATCTAAGACTTTCCTATTTAAAGACTCGACGTTTTAGACGCGCCGTTTCATATTAACTTCAAGTGAAACAAAAAGAAATAACAATTGGACCTTACCTAGTCTGCGGGTTTTATATAATAATAAGCGCTTTATTTCACAAACATAAACACGAGTACCATTAACAAATCACACACTTAAATAAACAACGCATACAAGAACATGTTCCTACAAATACGGGAGGGGGAGGGGGAGGGGTAGAGGGAGAGAGAGAGAGAGAGAGAGAAGAGAGAGAGAGAGAGAGAAAGAGAGACAGAAAGAAAGAGAGGGAGAGAAAGCAGGAGAGAGAAAGAGAAATAGATAGATAGATAGATAGATAGATAGATAGATAGATAGATAGATAGATAGATAGATAGATAGATAGATAGGTAGATAGGTAGACAGGTAGATAGATAGATAGATAGATAGATAGATAGATAGATAGATAGATAGATAGATAGATAGATAGATAGATAGATAGATAGATAGATAGATAGATAGATAGATAGATAGATAGATAGATAGATAGATAGATAGATAGACAGATAGATAGATAGATAGATAGATAGATAGATAGATAGATAGATAGATAGATAGATAGATAGATAGATAGATAGATAGATAGATAGATAGATAGATAGATAGATAGATAGATAGGTAGGTAGGTAGGTAGGTAGGTAGATAGATAGATAGATAGATAGATAGATAGATAGATAGATAGATAGATAGATAGATAGATAGATAGATAGATAGATAGATAGATAGATAGATAGATAGATAGATAGATAGATAGATAGATAGATAGATAGATAGATAGATAGATAGATAGATAGATAGATAGATAGATAGATAGATAGATAGATAGATAGATAGATAGATAGGTAGACAGGTAGATAGTTAGGTAGGTAGGTAGGCAGGTAGGTAGGTAGGTAGGCAGGTAGGTAGGTAGGTAGGTAGGTAGGTAGGTAGGTAGGTAGGTAGGTAGGTAACTTCCACATCTCCACATTTACATACTTAATCAACAATTTCTTAACTTCCACATCTCCACTTTTGTTTAAAAGTACAAACTTATCAATATCACACGTGGATGGGAATTTGGGAAAAATATCTGATATTTGATTTAAGAACACAGTCCTTACTTGACAATAAACACTGCATTGCACACTAAAGTGAAATTCATCTCCATGCTCCCATTCTTACATAAAGTACATTTTTTCATATCAACAAGTGCTTTAGGTCTGGTATATCGACCAGCTTCGATTTGTAATCTATGTGCGCTAACACGGAGTTTTGTCGAGGTTTCGTTACGTGCTCTAGGAAAGTTCTAGCAAGATTTTATATCTTACTATACAGTCGTTAATTAACCTCAGTCATTAATTAAGCCTCCAATTATCCATTTACCAACTTATGTCCAGTCAGGTTGAGCGCATTACAAAGTGTAAAACTCCAGAAAATTTGCTGTGATTTTTGAGTTCTTAAAATTTTAAAGTTATAAACTTTCACACATATATATCGAGCTGAACAGGGAACAGTGCATTATACAGTTCTATTCATAGGCACCAGGCCAGTCAGTCTACAGGTAATGTTATGACCTCCACTTTAAACTAGGAAGCCCATCACATTACCTGCGATTGGTTGAGCAGTGGTTTCCTGTGGAAAGAACGCACACGTGACATCGTCAGTTGTCTTCTGATTGTCGTGGAATGCACTTCTCCTGTCTGCCTGCCGAGTGTCGTGGTTTCCGTAAGGTTTGAAGCATTGTCATCAGGTTTTGTTTTTTTCTATTGTGTTGTTCTTCTCAGCCGTCTCTTTTGAATTCTTAGTTTTGGTTTTGTTGTTTCTTTTTTTTTAAATTTCTGGAGTGTCCGTTATGCAGCGCTTACCCGTATCACTAATGACGGGCCGTTAAGCTATCTACCAGGTTGAACCCCGGAACAATGTTTACTAATTGTCGTGATGAATCTCACAAAAACTATTATTCAATGATCTTTCATGACTTTGACATAATTGCTACTTACGACAGAAAGAAGAACGTATCAACGGCAACGGTTCCGTTCACTATGACTTGGAATGGAATGTTTGAAATCTTCTTGAGCATTTCAAAGTAATTGTCAATGTAGGCTGGAAAATTATGAAAGAATGAAGATTATTTAAAACTCTGCTAAGGACTTGAACAAGTCTTAGCTAATACTTTATTGCAGTGGTTCCCAACCTTTTTTGACCCTTTCCCCCCTTTTGAAGGCTGCTGATTCTTGTTCCCCCTAGCCCACAAACAAAATGAAAAATGCATTTTTTAATTCATTTTTTTTAATTTCAACATTTTCTTATTCATGAATAATAATACAATCTGTGGTCGCCACATTCAATGTGACTCTTGCTCCTGTTGAGAGGGCACCTCGTTCTTGATGTCGGGGGGGGGGGGTTGTGACTGAGAGTGCCTCTCTCAAATCATTGCTCATATCTAATCGGTTGGGTGCTTTCCTTTTCACTACTGCCATGCTGCTAAATCCAATTTCGTATAGTTTTTCTACATATTTTTATTTTTATTTTTCCACCCATTCGTTCCCCCTGGAGGTCCAAGGGGGAATCCCCCCCCCCGGTTGAGAACCCCGGCTTTATTGCATTTCCTGTCCAAGTATTAACATAGGGTAAATTATTTTGTTATAGTTCACTTACAATTTTCCGTTTTGAAACTTTTGCCTAAAGATATTCATAAATCAGAGTCTGCCTATTTTGCGATGGTTACCAAAATTTAATGACTACGTTGGTTTGGCTATTGTATTTGTGATTACTACATATAGTTTTATGCATTTTTATTTTATTCAAGAAACAACTAACATAAAATATAGAGAATACAGTTATATCTCTGTTTGCCGGACCTTGCTACGGAGTCGGAAAAAATCTAGTCCATTAAAAAGTCCCGCATACTACGGTCACACTCCGTTGTTTTACGAGCTGACCGCTAGTTGGCGGACCGTCTGTTTGTTTACATCATTACATCAGTGTTTCCAAGCAACGTGTAACGACTGTACTTACGTGATTGTTTCTACGTATATTATAGTGCACAAAAGCAAAGTATGACGACACAAAAGTACTAAGAGCTCATTGGTCACACATAAGTATCTTATTTAAGCATGCGCAGAAAAAATATAAAGTCATTATGCAGAGCGATTTGAATCAATTGCCGAAAATTTTTATACACTTTTACGTAGGAATGGCCCTTTCTAAACGTTTTTGAGACAATTAGGCGATTGATTCTGCATTACCGTGAGTCTAATACACAGGGCCTATTTCATGAGGGGGGGAGTGGGGATACTTCCCCGGGGCTCACCCTCCAGGGAGGCCTCGCGCGAAGGTAACATTTTTTTTTGCTTTATGCGAACATACTGCCTCCTCTCTCCCTCTCTCTCTCTCTCTCTCTCTTGCCGGTCTGGTATTAAGGACTGGTCTTGAGAATAAAGCAGTTTTTCTTTCAATTGTTCTTTCCTTTAACAACTGTATAACTCCATATTTTCTCTTAGAAAATGCTTCTCCGGCGTTCTAGCGTTCAAAAATTTTCTGGGCGCCACCCCCCGGCGCTTCGCCCCCCCACTCCCCAGGGGGCCTCACACACAACACTTCCCCGGGCCTAGCTTAGGCTGAAATAGGCCCTGCTAATACATGGCGCCTACTATATTAGCTCAGTATCGATAAATACGGGCAAATTTGGACCGACGTCTTCCGCTTTTGTCCGGTAAACCGGGATCATTTTTAAGAGTGTATTGGGCTATTACTGAAGGTTAACAGTTTGACCTAATTTTTGTCAAGATCTGAAGCAATGTTGCATTAAAAGTGGCGAGGCAAATAAGCAGACTGACACCTGAATTTGTGCCAGCAATACCTCACATTAGAGGTCAACAGTGTCGTTACCGAAATTGACTTTAAAAAATTCGTTTCCCAAAGATATGCATAAATAGGACATTGTGGTACAGCTAATCATAAATAAATAACACCAGTAAAAGTTCAAGTTATTAATATCGTCCAAAAGGATGATCTTTAATAATATTTCTATCGCTTTATCTAAAGCTCATCACCCTGTATTATCTTTGAACCAATATTATTAAACCACCAGCCCATATTACTATTTAGTTTCATTATTTGCTCATTTGTTCAATGACAGGTCACATACAGTAGCAGCCAACAGTGACTTCAAATGGAACGTTAGTGTTGTGGAGATCGCTGGCATCTATTAGAATTAAATAGAACATTGTAGAATGTTCCATTAGAATAATCGTCTTACCGTGTAGAATGTTCTGGAAAGAAACGTCTAGAATGTTCCCTGGCACCCTATATAAGGCCGCTGAGAGGGGAACACGCGGATTCACACGGACGCCACTTACACATTGTCTTGTATACTTGCATTTTCA
Source organism: Tubiluchus corallicola (assembly GCA_030141605.1). Taxonomy (NCBI): domain Eukaryota; kingdom Metazoa; phylum Priapulida; class Priapulimorpha; order Priapulimorphida; family Tubiluchidae; genus Tubiluchus; species Tubiluchus corallicola. The sequence continues at coordinate 102,329 of JAQGDQ010000481.1, read as the reverse complement.
GATACATTTAAACGTTTTCCAGATTTTCACGTTTAGTGTAATCTTTTCGTGTTCCTTTGGTTGTAGAATTGTCGCTTAATAAACTAGTTTAATTTCACGGCGTGTTTTCTGGTTTTCTCTACGAGCCTTCCGAGAGAAACAAAACACAACAATTAGCTACCTTTCTGAGAACTTCATAGTAACTGCCAAACTAGGCTGTAGTGTTATGAAGTAACGAAACTTACTCAAAGCGCCATATTAGTGCTTGGTTGTACTCGAGGTCTAAGACAATCTTTGTAATTGAGTATGCTTAAGGCGCGTGCTCTTAGAAGTATTTTAATGATCTAAACAGCTGCAAAACATCTACATGCTCTGATGTTAGCAGTAAACCCAGTTAAGAAAAAACTGTTTTATTAAAGAACCGATTGTTTTATTACCAGCTTAGTGGCTGTTGTCAGTGCTGTGAAGGAAATATTGACAGGTGAAATGTGAATACACATAAGCAAACGTTTAAACACAAAAGTGTAAAAATACTTTTCACAGTTCTACTGTCATTTGTGTCGTGATTTCCATATTAAACCTATGATACACCAAAGCGTCTAGCATCCTGCATCTGATGTCTAGCTTCCAGCGTCCAGCGTCCAGCATCCAGTATGTGATGTCTAACTTCCAGCATCTAACATCCAGCATCTGATGTCTGGGTTCCAGCGTCCAGCATCTGATGTCTGGGTTCCAGCGTCCAACATCTGATGTCTGGCTTTTAGCGTCTAACATCCAGCATCTGATGTCTGGCTTTCAGCATCCACAATCCAGCATCCAGCATCTTACGTCAGGGTTCCAGCATCCATCATCCAGCATCTTACGTCAGGGTTCCAATGTCCAGCATCCAGCATCTGATGTCTGGCTTTCAGCATCCAGCATCCAGCTTCCAGCATCTTACGTCAGGGTTCCAATGTCCAACATCCAGCATCTGATGTCTGGCTTTCAGCATCCAGCATCCAGCTTCCAGCATCCACCATCCAGCATCTGATGTCTGGGTTCCAGCATCCAGCATCCAGCATCTGATGTCTGATGTCTGGCTTCCAGCATCTAACATCAAGCATGTGATGTCTGATATCTGGCTTCCAGCGTCTAACATAAAGCATGTGATGTCTGATGTCTGGCTTCCAGCGTCCAGCATCCAGCATCTGATGTCTGGCTTCCAACGTCCAGCATCCAGCATCCAGCATCTGATGTCTGGCTTCCAGCTTCCAGCGTCCATCATCCAGCATCTGATGTCTGGCACCCAGCATCCAGCATCTGATGTCTGGTTTCCAGCGTCCAGCCTCCAGCATCTGATGTCTGGTTTCCAGCGTCCAGTATCCAGCATCTGATGTCTGGGTTCCATCGTCCAGTATCCAGCATCTGATGTCTGGGTTCCATCGTCCAGCATCCAGCATCTGATGTCTGGGTTCCATCGTCCAGTATCCAGCATCTGATGTCTGGGTTCCATCGTCCAGTATCCAGCATCTGATGTCTGGGTTCCATCGTCCAGTATCCAGCATCTGATGTCTGGCTTTCAGCGTCCAGCATCCAGCATCTGATGTCTGGGTTCCATCGTCCAGCATCAAGCAAGTGAAGTCTTGCTTTTACGTCTAGCATCCAGAATCTGATGTCTGGGTTCCATCGTCCAGCATCCAGCATCTGATGTCTGGGTTCCATCGTCTAGCATCAAGCATGTGATGTCTGGCTTCCAGCGTCCATCATCCAGCATCTGATGTCTGGGTTCCATCGTCTAGCATCAAGCATGTGAAGTCTTGCTTTTACGTCTAGCATCCAGAATCTGATGTCTGGGTTCCAGCGTCCATCATCCAGCATCTGATGTCTGGTTTCCAGCGTCCAGCCTCCAGCATCTGATGTCTGGTTTCCAGCGTCCAGCCTCCAGCATCTGATGTCTGGGTTCCATCGTCCAGTATCCAGCATCTGATGTCTGGGTTCCATCGTCCAGCATCAAGCAAGTGAAGTCTTGCTTTTACGTCTAGCATCCAGAATCTGATGTCTGGGTTCCAGCGTCCATCATCCAGCATCTGATGTCTGGGTTCCAGCATCCAGCATCTGATGTCTGGGTTCCATCGTCTAGCATCAAGCAAGTGAAGTCTTGCTTTTACGTCTAGCATCCAGAATCTGATGTCTGGGTTCCAGCGTCCATCATCCAGCATCTGATGTCTGGTTTCCAGCGTCCAGCCTCCAGCATCTGATGTCTGGTTTCCGGCGTCCAGCCTCCAGCATCTGATGTCTGGGTTCCATCGTCCAGTATCCAGCATCTGATGTCTGGGTTCCATCGTCCAGCGTCAAGCAAGTGAAGTCTTGCTTTTACGTCTAGCATCCAGCATCTGATGTCTGGGTTCCAGCGTCCATCATCCAGCATCTGATGTCTGGGTTCCAGCATCCAGCATCCAGCATCTGATGTCTGGGTTCCATCGTCCAGCATCAAGCAAGTGAAGTCTTGCTTTTACGTCTAGCATCCAGAATCTGATGTCTGGTTTCCAGCGTCCAGCCTCCAGCATATGATGTCTGGGTTCCATCGTCCAGCGTCCAGCATCTGATGTCTGGGTTCCAGCATCCAGCATCCAGCATCTGATGTCTGACTTCCAGTGTCCAGCATCCAGCATGTGATGTCTGGCTTCCAGCATCCATCGTCTAGCTTCACTGGTCGTCAGCTAATTAATGGCTGATTGGGGAACAGACGCGGAGGGACACCCGACGCCAGATGCTCAAAAAACAGGAAGAGCTTTTGGTATCAGGCTTCCAGCATACTGTGCCAAAACGTTTTTACCCCCCTCCATGTTTTCATAGGCGTACCTCAGAAAAAAAGCTGTGTATAACCACTATGTCAGCATTTGTACAACTAGAGGCTTCACTACTAAAGCTGAAATATGTTGAAGTATACAGATTATAGTACAGTTAAAGGTACATAAAGTAGTTTCAGCAAGACCCTACTAGTAAATCACTCTAAACAAGAATTAATGCATGCTTAAATAAAGTCCACGTAAAACAACTGACATTACTGAACTAACGCGTAGACGGCTTTGCTTTACCCACACGTCACGTGGCGGTTGTAGTTAAAACGCGGTGCTGTGGTACACTTAAGCTTTAACCTACAGCAACTGCGCGTGCGCATAGCTAAACTGTGTAAGGCTTAATTAGCAGTAAGAATATACGACAGACTAGCATTAACACAGAAAAGCAGAACTGAGTTTACTTACAAATACTGTAAGTATGAGTATGTTGCAGAATCATCCACATCAAACTTCCAACCCTCAACCCATTGAGAGTAACAAAACCATCACCTTTCACTGACTTGCAGTGGAAAATCGCTTTGATGTTCGTGATGAGGGAAAATGCCTGAATGAAACTTTTCACTTCCGGATCTCCTGAAACTAAAATAAAATAACAATAACAATAACAATAACAATAATCTCCTGAAACTAAAATAAATGATATAGGAGATATATAATAATAATAACAACAACAACAACAACAACAACAACAACAACAATAACAACAATAATAATAATAACAATAATAATAATAATAATAATAATAATAATAACAATAATATTAATAATAACAATAACAATAACAACAACAACAATAATAATAATAATAATAATAACAACAACAACAGCAGCAACAACAACAACAACAACAACAACGACAACGACGACAACGACGACCACAACGAAAACAACGATAACAACGACGACAACAACAACGACAATAACAACGACAACAATGACAGCAGCGACCACAACGACAACAACGATAACAACGACGACAACAACAAAGACAATAACAAAGACAAAAACTACAACAGCGACCACAACGACAACGACAACAACAACAACAACAACAACAACAACAACAACAACAACAACGACAACAACGACAACGACAACAACAACGACAACAACGACAACAACGACAACAACAACGACAACAACAACAACAACAACAACAATAATAATATAATATTTTTATTGCAATTAATGTACACAAACTGTACTGTACAAAATACATATACATTAAATTTTTGTGTACAAACAGTGAGAAGACTGATGAAGACAACAATGTCTACTAAATCTACTTTAAAATCTAAAATCATTAATTAATTTTACTTAATTTTAACACTCACAAAATTCTAACATTGCAACACAAAACAAAAAATCACATTTATACATTCAAACGAAAAAGATTGGAAAAAATTTGCTAACGTGGAAAAAGGTGGGAAAAACGAAAAAATGAAAAAGTAAATTCAACAATAAGCAAATGCTACTTAAAAATTATAATAGCCAAAAGTACAAAAGTGATAAAATTATATATAATAGTGAATATATAAAGCCCAAACTGCAGTGAACCGAATCTCTTTGCATAAATATTTCCTTCTACTATTTGTTTCTAAGGTTGTTTTTCTACTATTTATCATTTGCTTTTTGTACTTACTAACACTAAGTAACTATAATAACTTTGTAAATATTTTTAAATAGATTTATGTATTACCACTAACAGTTGTTGAATTTACTAAGCGGGGAATGCTCGGGCATAAGTTGTAAAAACTTTCCAAGTAATAAAATTATGTTTAAATTAAAGTGAATTAAAACCGCCAAACTTTTGTGATTCTGCTTATTATATAAAATCTATATATTATTTATTTATTTATTTATTATTTTAAATTTTATAAACTCTTACATGCATGTTTTGGTTCGTCGTGAATATGATCTTTGATGATCTCCTTCTTAATCTTGTCGTACTCGTCTAGCGTCTGAGCTTTAAACAGATCTTTCAGCTGTCTTATGAAGATGGGCGTGGTGGGTGATTTCTCGTTTTCTTCAGTTGTTTCCATTGTTGGCTCACGTCTCGCCGTGGTGGGTGGTCTCTCGTTCTCTTCTATTGTTTCCATTGTTGGCTCACGTCTGGGAGCTACCCGATCGGGCCCATTCGCCAGGCGCCGTGCGTCTTCGATATCGAGTGGCGGAGGTCTCTTTTTAAGTTTAAAGTCTGACATCAGTTTGATTCTGTTGTTGAAGTTACCATCTGCTGGTTCCTCCAGGACAAATGAAGGATTGTCCAAGCCCGCAAAGTCAGCAGGAAGGCTAGTCTGAATTATTATGAATTTGAATTATGAATTGAATTATGAATTTATTCCACAGCAACTCAAACATACATACAAATTCATATTACACTGAAAAAAAATAAAGTATGCGAGTTACTGTGAGGAGGAGGAAGCAGCATTGAGCTTTCGAGTCCTCCTCCAGATAAGTGAAACAATTGACAATTAACATTACATTTTCATCAGTTATAACGTACATTAGAACAAAATAAGTTTTGTTAGTAACTTAAGATTAGGATGAGTAAAATTGTGAGTTAATTATACCGTTGTAGTAGGTAATTCTTTGATGCTTTTTTAAATTGATAAAGATTAAGAGTTTTCATTTCACGCGGAATTGATGACCATATTTTAATAGCATTATATTTTGATGACTGTTTCATTATATTTGTTTTTGGAAGAGGGAGCACATAGTTTCCGACTGAATATCTTGTGTAATGATCATGTTGTTTTGAAACTGAACTAAAGTTTGACTGAAAAGCTGGTGGAAGTAGTGAATTATGATACTGATACATGAAATGAAGACAATACGTGTCATATATTTCTTTCACTTTAAGAGTTTTAACAGACAAGTAAATTATATTTGAAAGTGGGGATAATAGTTTAAGAACAACAAGTGGTTCATTCAGAATTCACTACAAATTGCAAGGCAACTAAAAGGTTTTCCACCAAACAGGTGAAATGCTTTCCTCACACGCGCTGCTCAGAAGTTTGTACACCTGTAATACGCAACCTCTGCCTCACAATTAACGCATAACCGGATCCAATCTTAAACGGTAGGTCAAAACAACATGTTCTTTAAAATATTGAAAGGAAACGTACTAGTTTTTCCGGAATGCCTTACGGGAAAAAATTTTAAATTTTCACTTTCGGAAACACGTGCAACACGCACACGGAATACCTTTGCTGTCGAAAATTATGTTAGTTTGTGATGTCATCAAAAGTTGGGCTCGCCTGCTGTTAATTAAGTTTATATTCTATTATTCAATTATCAGAAATGCATTTGCAGTTTATTAATTGCACTTAATATTTACAATTATTAATCTTGTTAAAATGTGTACTTTTAACCGGATTTGAAAACAGGTAGTATATGAAAACTCATCCTGCATTCCTTAAAAATTGTACGAGCGGAAACGTTGTATTACAGCGCTCTTTAGCAAAATGAAAAACAAAAAAGAACAGAAGCTTTCATAACTGTAACACTGGTGTGTTTAGGAATAAATTACTTTTATTAGAGGATCAATTTCGTTCTCTTTGTAATTTTACTAAAATACTTTATATGTTAAAGAGTGAACAATGATTTTGTTTGTACGTTTCTCAATGTAATACGAGATGATGATGATGATGATGATTGTAGTGATGATGATGATGGTGGTGATGGTGATGATGTTGATGATGAAGATGATGATAATGAAGATAATGATGATGATAATGATGATGATTATGACGATGATGATGACGCTAGTGATGATTATAACGATGATGATGGTAATTATAACGATGACGATGATGATGATTATGATGATGATTATGACAGCGATGACGATGATGATGTTGATGATAATGATGATGATGATGATGATGATGATGACGACGACGACGACGACGACGACGATGATGATGATGATGACGATGATGATGACGATGATGATGATGATGATGATGATGATGATGATGATGATGATGATGATGATGATGATGATGATGATGATGATGATGACGACGACGACGACGACGACGATGATGATAACATCTAAGAGGTGACATTGTACAGGTTAGTTCTATTTTAATTGTAGGACATTTTTAAGGTGGAATACGTACAGTAGAAATGCGTCTTGTTTTCACCACGTCTTCGTCCTTTTTTGGCTTTGGAGGAAATTGTCGCTGCGGTTGTTTTGGTTTCGGGAATTCGATTGCTTCGTCGAAATCGTACTGTTTTTTGAAGCAGTACATGAGAAACATGTCAAAACACGTTCCAGCTATGATAGTGACCAAAAGGACGGCCGCCCAGGTGCTGAAACGACACAACTAAAATGTTTTACTTTCTTAAACCTGTTCTAGATATTGATTTATTTATTTATTTTATTCATTCTCTACATATACACAAATTGTATACAACACAGTAGAAAATACATACCTGATATAAAAATGTGACACAAAAAACATTAACTATACGTTACTCAAAATGAATATACAAATTGCATTTGAAAAATTATGTGCATGACTAGAGAAAAGGAAGAAAATACCACTAGGTGCAGGGCACTTACAGAGGATTAGAACATTTGTTTACAATACATCATGTTAAAATTATGCTAAATAACAAAAAATTACGCAAGTTGAAAGTTGAAATTTTTTAATCCACGACTGAAAATATTATTATTATAACTGTTTACTATTTCGATTGCTAAAGCGAAGAAAATCCTCCATCAACATAAAGCTTAAAAATCGTCTTGAAATTTTATATTACTTACGTATCCCCACTTCCCCCCCCCCTTGAAATAGGGCCTGATAGTCAAAGCGTTAACAATTGTTTGGTACGTGTGACGACGTCTCTTTTTCTGCGCTTGCACCCCCTAACTTCAAAATATGGCTATGCCCCTGATTATAAGCGTTTCATTAGCCATCTGAATACTCCCCCTCCCCCCAAGTAACACAAATCTTAATTACATTATTATCAATTCACCAACAGCAAAGTCACCCAATGGCCGTTCACACACAGGCTCATCTAGATCAACCCACGTGTAAAAATCTTCTACTTCCGGTAAGCGCTTTGATAAGTACCTCGGGAAACCTTTGTAATTTGAAACAAAGTCAAACAAAAAAAGATTAGTACAGCAATACAAATAACAGTCATTGACCAGTACAAACGGAAAATCTTCTCAGTTTTACATTTCAGCAATGTCTGTAATAGCAACGTCTGCAGAACAATGTGCTTTTATCATTGCAACCGCTTTGCATCATTAAAAATTCAAACATCATTAGATTAAATTTATAATTAATTCAGTAAGTTTACTAGATTCAGTAAAACTATCGTATTACCTAGTGGTCAATGTTGTTCTGCTTAAGAAACAGTCGGCCATTACTTAAAGCAAAGCCGGAAACAAACTTAAACTGTTGGTCAAAACAGTCTACTCTTTAAAATATTCAAAGAAATATAAAAAATGACTCACGTGAAAGAATTATTACCACACAAACACAATTTCACGTTCGCGCCACTAGTTCTTCGCTGTTACATCCATTTCGCACTTCGCTAGTTAGACGGGCACTAGCGGCTGTATTTAGGAAACAGCAGTAGCAGTGGCAGCAGCAGCAGTAACAGTAGTAGTGGCAGCAAGTAGCAGCAGCAGCAGCAGTAGTAGTAGTAGTAGCAGCAGCAGTAGTAGTAGCAGCAAGTAGCAGCAGCAGCAGTAGCACTAGCAGTAGCAGCAGCAGCAGCAGCAGCAGCAGTAGTAGTAGCAGCAGCAGCAGCAGTAGTAGTGGCAGCAAGTAGCAGCAGCAGCAGTAGCACTAGCAGTAGCAGCAGCAGCAGCAGCAGCAGCAGCAGCAGCAGCAGCAGCAGTAGTAGTAGTAGCAGCAGCAGCAGCTATTAATTAAGAACTAATTACTAACTATTGTAGCAACTCGACATTGCATTTTTATGTATGTAACGTTTGTCTAAAAACATTTTTACTTAAAAATACATGAGTTGTGAATTACGAATTATGAATTTATTCCACAGCAAATAAATAAGATAAGATTCAACAGCAGATAAGATTCCTAATCGCTGCACCGTATATGTAGCTAATATATGACCACTCATGTCTGGTGAGCTAACCGCGCATGCGCAAATCGTACCTTCCTCAATCATGTATCCCAAATCACTTGCATTACAGTGCTCAGGAAGGCAGAATCCCGTTAGGAACTTTCCCAAGTATGAAAGACAATAGTTTGTTTGTTCAAACGGAAAGTCTCCCTCGTCTTCTGGTATTCTTACACACATGTCATACCTGCCTATAGCTAGCACGTTTCCGTCTAGGATCCCGGGAGGGAACTTTCCCATGGAATCAACCACTAGCGAAAAACATTAGTGTGAAACGTAAATAAACGTTCAGTAACTGAGTTTTCAAGATTTAAAAATCATGAAAACTAAAACGTTGCGAGCCATGCTACGTATCCTACATATTTAGGAATAATGTATGTATACGTGTCTACATATTTAGGAATAATATATGTAAACGTATCTACATATTTAGGAATAATGTATGTATACGTATCTAAATATTTAGAATAATGTATGTATACGTATCTACATATTTAGGAATAATGTATGTATATGTATCTACATATTTAGGAATAATTTATGTATACGTATCTACATATTTAGGAATAATGTATGTATACGTATCTACATATTTAGGAATAATGTATGTATACGTATCTACATATTTAGGAATAATGTATGTATACGTATCTACATATTTAGGAATAATGTATGTATACGTATCTACATATTTAGGAATAATGTATGTATACGTATCTATATATTTAGGAATAATGTATGTATACGTATCTACATATTTAGGAATAATGTATGTATACGTATCTACATATTTAGGAATAATGTATGTATACGTATCTACATATTTAGGAATAATGTATGTAAACGTATCTACATATTTAGGAATAATGTATGTATACGTATCTACATATTTAGGAATAATGTATGTATACGTATCTACATATTTAGGAATAATGTATGTATACGTATCTACATATTTAGGAATAATGTATGTATACGTATCTATATATTTAGGAATAATGTATGTATACGTATCTACATATTTAGGAATAATGTATGTATACGTATCTACATATTTAGGAATAATGTATGTAGTATATATTTAGGAATAATGTATGTATAGTATCTAATATTTAGAATAATGTATGTATACGTATATATTTGGAATAATGTATGTATAGTATCACATATTAGGAATAATGTATGTATACGTATCTACATATTTAGGAATAATGTATGTATACGTATCTACATATTTAGGAATAATGTATGTACGTTCTACATTTAGGAATAATGTATGTATACGTATCTACATATTTAGGAATAATGTATGTATACGTATCTATATATTTAGGAATAATGTATGTATACGTATCTACATATTTAGGAATAATGTATGTATACGTATCTACATATTTAGGAATAATGTATGTATACGTATCTACATATTTAGGAATAATGTATGTAAACGTATCTACATATTTAGGAATAATGTATGTATACGTATCTACATATTTAGGAATAATGTATGTATACGTATCTACATATTTAGGAATAATGTATGTATACGTATCTACATATTTAGGAATAATGTATGTATACGTATCTACATATTTAGGAATAATGTATGTATACGTATCTACATATTTAGGAATAATGTATGTATATGTATCTACATATTTAGGAATAATGTATGTATACGTATCTACATATTTAGGAATAATGTATGTATACGTATCTACATATTTAGGAATAATGTATGTATATGTATCTACATATTTAGGAATAATGTATGTATACGTATCTACATATTTAGGAATAATGTATGTATACGTATCTACATATTTAGGAATAATGTATGTATGCGTATCTACATATTTAGGAATAATGTATGTATATGAATAATAAAAAAATCCGATCACTTTACCATCGCAGTTTGAACAGAAAACTGGAAAACTGAAAAACCTGTAACTACCGGTAGGCCCAGAAAAAATGTGCCAAAGTTTAGACTACAATAAGCAGTGGCAGCTCGTGGCTAAAATTCGCAGGGGCGCTGCTTTACAAAATTCTTAGCCATTGTTTCATGCTATGTAATCATCATCATCATCATCATCATCATCATCATCATCATCATCATCATCATCTCATCATCTTCATTGGTACCATCATCGTCATCATCATCATCTTCATCGTCAATGTTTTAAATCTGTGTAAAACGTAACAAACATATGTAATTTTAATGTTGTAGTTATATTTGAAGATCAGGTATTGAACTGCCTCTTTTCTTAACTGCAACTTTCTCATGGAGAGACACCTGTGAAAAATTAAGCTGTTGTAGTTCACTTACTGACGCAGAACTTATTTCTCGGGAATGCAAGGCGTCCATTATTATGTTTTAAACATACACGCTAAGTTTACATTTTATCACATCCAAGAATATGACGGTACACGCTAAGCACGTGGCAATTGTTACTGTGATAGAGACAGAACTTTTCTACCTAGCAGCAGACGCTAGCGTACAGCGTCTTTACTCAGGAATGTGCGCATGGATGCATGCGCACAACAGCCAAATTCCACGAAATCAAATCCTTCAGTTGATTTGGTCAGTGTAACTGCGACTATTTCAATTAACTTCAGTTTGCTTTCCATTGGGTTTGTCTAAATATAATTTCTTTTAGTTTCAAAATGGCTGCAACGGATTTTGGAAGTCTGACACGAAAAGGGAATACATGAACAAAGCAGATTGGTTGAGAAAAACCAAACTAAAATTTTGAAAATGAGTAAATAACTTAACGAAAGGTGAGCAGTTAGGATGCTGCAACTAAGCTTCAAAACTGTTACGAAGAAACACAGAGAGAGAGAGAGAGAGAGAGAGAGAGAGAGAGAGAGAGAGAGAGAGAGAGAGAGAGAGAGAAACAGAGAAAAGAGAGAAAGAGAGAGCGTGTGTGAAAAAGAGAGAGGGAGAGAGAAAAGAGAGCGAGAGAGAGCGAGAGAGAGAGAGAGAGAGAGAGAGAGAGAGAGAGAGAGAGAGAGAGAGAGAGAGAGAGAGAGAGAGAGAGAGAGAGAGAGAGAGAAAGAGAGGGAGAGAGAGAGAGAGAGAGAGAGAAAGAGAGAGAGTAAGCAGTTAAGATGCTGCAACTAAGCTTCAAAACTGTTACGAAGTAGAAAAACAACGATGCCGTAGATAGTTAACACTTTGCAACCAGAATCCTAATATCTTGGAAATGCTGTTTTTCAATGGGAATGTGTTCACAGTTTTGGTAAATTATTTTATTTAATCCCATTAAACGGAATTGGTTAATTAAAATTTTTAATTTTATTAAAGAGATGTAGAAAAGACACTCGATTGGATGGCTTGATTATTCTTATAGCAACATGACTAACTGTTGTAGTTTGCAGTGCAAACTGTTTATTCAGAGATTATCTTTATCTACAAGACCAATAGCACTGCAATACTTCTGGCATGTTTACGTTCTTTCACAGAGTTGCCTGTATACAGAGGGTATTTGGCAATAATGGCGTTTGTGTCATGTATTAAGTAGTTGTTTTAAAAATTTGAAGAAAGAAAGAGAGGGAGAACAAGACGAGAGAGATGGAGAGGAGGAGAGGGAGACGGAAAAGAGAGAGTGCGAGTTAAGAAGAGAGATACAGAGATAGGGAAAGAGAAAGAGAGAGGAGGTGAGAAAACTACAAAAGAAGCAAGAGGGAGAGAAAGAGAGTGAGAGAGAGAAAGGAAGAGAAAGTGGGAAAGAGAGAGACAAAAAATAGAGATAGGTGGATGGATAGAGATAGGTGGGAATTGCCAGAAAGATAGAGCAAAGAGAGAAAGAGAGAGAGTGTGTGAGAGAGAAAGAGAGGGAGAGAGAGAGCAGAGAGAGAGAGAGAGAGAGAGAGAGAGAGAGAGAGAGAGAGAGAGAGAGAGAGAGAGAGAGAGAGAGAGAGAGAGAGAGAGAGAGAGAGAGAGAGAGAGAGAGAGAGAGAGAGAGAGAGAGAGAGAGAGAGAGAGAGAGAGAGAGAGCAAGAGCGAGAAACAGAGAAAAGAGAGAAAGAGAGAAAGAGAGAGCGTGTGTGAAAAAGAGAGAGGGAGAGAGAAAAGAGAGCGAGAGAGAGAAAGAGAGAGAGAGAGAGAGAAAAGAGAGAGAGAGAGAGAGAGAAAAAATAAAGAGAGAGAGAGAGAGAGAGAGAGAGAGAGAGAAAGAAAGAGAGAGAATAACTACACACAAAGAACTCCATTATTGGTAATTCGCTTATTTGTGTAATTTTTTTATCGTTAGTGTGATAATTGTTTATCAATTTATCTAGTTTTCTGCTCTGTTTTCTGGAGTTGAATTAATGTGTCATTTATAATAACATCGTTGATACTTCTGTTTGTTACAAGACTTATTATTGGTCTAATTATTGTATTTATAAACCAGCATACGTACTTTTAATAGCCCAAATTTCTTCTTCTTGTAAACTTGTATACCACACTGACAAATCGTACAAGCAAGCCAGCGAAATATTGTGTGGAGGAATATTTATCGTTGGAAAAGCATCGTCGGGCAGGTCAATATCGAGATCCAGACCTTTCTCATCTTCATCATCTACATCTTTACTAAGCACATCACTAAGAGACGTGGTCATTATTTCGCTGGCAAGTGTTGCCGAATTTTCCGCGTTCGCTGCCATGGAAACGAAGGCGTTCCAAACGAACAAATCCCGATCTCTGCTTGCACTTCGGTGCTGACTTTCCACGAACTTGTTCTTCCTGCTGAGTCTGGCGAACTCGTAGAAATCTTTGGCAGATGCATCTTTCACGCGCGTAGAAAACGAAGTTTCAATGATCGCCAATATGGTAAATGTGCCAACGACAAGCGATATCCAATTCATGGTCATTCTACTTTGTTATAATTTCTATCTAAACGTGTATCAAGTATCACTGATTATCTTATGACGGTCTTGTACTGGAAACTGGTCAACTGATCCAACCTTTACACCATCAGCGATCGAGGCGAACTCTTGGTTTGTTTACTGTTTACGGAGTCACTTGTTTACACATTTAGGATGGGTATCTTATTAATAACAGATCAGTTACTTCCCATAATTATCGGTTGCTGTACTAAACAACTACTGTACATTTTCTGCACAGTTTAGTTGCAAAATGGTTTTCCACGTGTTACAATCAACTGTTAAGGCGCGTCGAAAAATTACGAGTAATTATTGGGTACGGATTGTAATACGGTAAACGAATGTAACACGAATGAGAACGATTTTGGCTGTTTGTTGAAGTAATTTTAATCAGTGGCTATCTTTAGTGTTTCCCGCTATGAAAAATAGGTCCAAATTTCTGGTCTGAAGTTCAACACTGGTTTTCCGTAAAGTTCTGTAAAAGTTCTTTACTCTCCGCTGGCCATACACGTGGGCCAGTCAATCAATTCCTGTTGTTATAGCTCACGTAGTAACTGCACTGAAGTTTGTTAGATTGCAGTTTTGCTTTAACACAAGAAACGTATCACTTTTGTGAAGTTATCAACACAACTTGTGAAGATGGAGCATTTCAGATGTCAATATGTCTAGGTTCTGCATAAAATATCCGCTCCCAGGCCATAGCTTAGATTAGTTATGGCAATTATTAGTGTAAAGTACACGTGCTTATCACGTGTAGGGCAACCTACCTAGTAATTGTACAAACAGAATCCAATCAATTCGGAATTTTGTTTGTAAAGAAGAATCTTTATGTAGAATTTGCTAGAAAAGGAAGCTAGGCGAAGTAGAAAAGCAAGTGGAAAGTTTTGAAAACTCGTAATGAGAAAACGGTTACTAGAAATGAAGTGGTTTATAAATTATATAAAATGATACGTTACGTTTGTCATTCGTTAAAACGCCTTAAGGCGGCGTAACAAAATAATATTTTTGAAAGAGTACAGCTATGTAAGATAGAGTTAAACAAATTAAAAAATTCAATTTATTGACAAAAAGAGTATAAACTATGTCACGTGATTGCATGGACTAACGATATGCTTGAACTAACAGATGTCAAGACATTGAATTTACCAGACATGAAATTCTGAAACACAATCGCAAAACCGGACCCAATCTTAAACTGCAGGTCAAAACAATCTACTCGTTAAAATATTGAAAGGAAACATACTATTATCAAAGAATGACTTACGTGAAAGAATTATTATCACACAAACACAATTTCACGTCCGCGCCACTAGTTCTTTGCTGTTACATGCATTTCGCCATTCGCTAGATAGACACGCACTAGCGAATGCATTACAGAAACAGTAGTAGCAGTGGCAGCAGCAGCAGTAGCTGTGGTGGCAACAGCAGTAGCAGTAGTAGTAGCAGCAGCAGCAGTAGTTGTAGCAGCAGCAGTAGCAGCAGTAGTAGCAGCTGCAGCAGTGGCAGCAGCAGCAGCAACAACAACAGCAGCATTTTATTGACGATATTACAATCTTTGACAGGGATAGCAGAATTGAAACATTTCATACTCTAAAATTTTCTACTTTTCAGAAAACAACAACATTATGCAAAGGTTACATAAATTCACAATAACAAATTTTCATTTGGTGTCAGTGAAAAAAGTTATGAATATATGACAATGACTGAGCTCAAACCAGAAAATGATTCAACAATGTAGAAAGAAACAATGTAAATGAGTTTAAAGAATTTTACAGAATTGTAAAACTTCATTATTGTGCTTGCAAAATTAGCGTGTTTTCTTGTTCATAAGCTTTTAAAATGTTCAAACAAATCTCAAATACCAAACTGCTATTCATATTAGACGTTAAGAACGTAAAGCTTAAATTGTTGAATCTTCTTGTAGTTTCCCTGTTAAATGGCAGTCCAACAAAACGTGATTTTCAGTTTGAATTTCTCCACAGTTACTGAGTTTCTGTCTTCTATCTTCGTGGCAGTCTAGCTATCAGTTTCAAATTTCAAACAATGCGCCGCCTAGTGTCTCTATCGCGTATAGGCCATCTCAGGTGTTGAATCCGGAATAACGTGTGTTTTAACTTCATTTTTATTAAAATATAAAATACAAATATGAAAAAGCAGTGATTTTGTAAATACAGTACTCATAACTTGTATTTAAAAAAATTGTTCATGTATGTATGTGACTATATGTTGATTACTGTTTACAACACTCTCGACGCCCGTAGCGCCATCTATCCACTAAAATACAAACTCATACAAAGGGTGCTGTTGCTTACGTCAGAAACTAACCACAATTTGTGCAAGGGCAGGCATCTTCCGTTGCGCATCAAGCACGGTTGCATAAGTGTTACAGTACTGTTTAATGTTTACGAACGCAAAGTAAAAGTATATTGCATATAAGAAACGTATACATGAGCCGGCATACCAGTCAAGTATCTACAATGTATCATTTCGTATACGACTGATTGAATAGTGGCAGCAGCGCCATCTGTAACCAAAAATACAAAAAAACTAGAATAATTTTAAAATTACTGGAAATTAATAAACTACGATACATGGCGTTTATTTTCAAAATTTACATATTTACAAATAATTGAATATTAAGATAGCAAAAACAAAATGTTATTTATTTTGTATAGTGTCTTGTTTCAGCTCGTAAACATGCATAGTCTTAGCCTATTTAAAAAACACATACATATAGAGAAGGATAAGAAAAAATTAATAACATAGGTAAAAAACACCATTATAAGTTATGAAAGAGTAAAGAGGAAGTTAACTAAAAAGAAAAATTATTTACATAAATGATACATATATTAATTTAAAAATATTTCATTCCAATGTGCAAAACTGTCTGAGCAATAAAAGTATCAAACAATGGTATTGCTGTATGTACAAAATTAATTAGATACAGTAGTACGTATAATAATCAGTATTGTATCAGTAATATATTAATAAAATAGTAATGTATTAATAAAAAATAACAATATATAACAACATAATTAGATACAGTAGTACGTATAATAATCAGTATTGTATCAGTAATATATTAATAAAACAGTAATGTATTTATAAAAAATAACAATATATAACAACATAATTAGATACAGTAGTACGTATAATAATCAGTATTGTATCAGTAATATATTAATAAAACAGTAATGTATTTATAAAATATAACAATATATAACAACATAATAAAACAAGATATAAAAAAATATAACAATATAATAAATTATAGTAAAATTTAATAGCTTTTCACAATAGTTCTTGTTTTTGATCAAGACCGTCAGCTACAGTTTTAAATGTATGTTTATCAAATTGATAAAAGAAAAAATGATAAATTTAAATTTTATCAATAATATAGTAGTTGGAGCATGCAACTACAAAATTATACTGCCTAGTGCAAAATACTGAATCAAGAAAATTATCCTTGATAATAAAATAGGTTCTGGTCCTGCTGAGACTATCGATAGTAAGCAGCACCCAGTCAGTGAATGATGCATGTATTGCAAATTTCCAAACTACAAGAAGAAAATTGCATTTATCTAATTCCACCCTCCATGACATCCGTCAGCATCAGGACCTAAACAGCAGGATGGAGGGCTGTAGTTACAAAATACTTTTATGGAATATCCATCTTCCACCTGGGCTGGTCATGGGTGGTAGTTGCAGTCAAGTCATAAATAAGTCATAAGTCATTTATTTCTCATTACACAGTTACAATAGTTTCATGTACAATATCTAGTGAAAGGGCCTACAATGGATATAATACAAATAAGAAATACTGCACAGGAAAAGCCTCACACACTGTTCACTTATACACGAAGGTAAATGTGTTGCGGGCAATCAAAAAGCAGGGCTTGTTAGATTGTCCCACGAAGATTTAAAGTGAATCGTGATAAAAAAACATTAGTGCTTAAAATGGAATGATGTAATGAATGAAGCTCATATATGGGATGATATAAAAGATAGAAAGACTATTATTTGTTAATAGTATGTAAAATTAAGATAACTTGATTAAGCTAACAAATCACAGCGAATGATGTTAATTCCAAAGATTTTCCTTATTACCTAAGTATATGATCATACGAATTACGGACAATTGAAGCATATTACGAATCAGAAATTGATGCATTCCAAAGAAGAAACTATAGGAAAATTCTAGGAATAAAATGGCCAAAGAAAATATCAAACCAGGATCTGTACAATAACGTCAAGGCAGAAGAATGGAAAGTAAAATCAAAAGGAGAAGACTAAGATGGATAGAACATGTTATACGACTGCACAGATGAGAGTCCATTAAAGTTAGCTTTATAAGAAGCACTGCAGAAAGAAAAGAAACCACAAGGAGGACAGCTGCTGACTTACATCAATTTCATCCAAAAAAGATCTTATCAACCCACCATTAGATATCAAAAATACAGAGACATGGGAGGTTGAGGGTGACAGGGCAGCATGGAGTAAAGTGATCAGGAGGCTCATGTCAAACGACGGGTGACTCCAGAGAAGATGATGATGATGATAAAGAGGAGGACAGCTGCTGACTTACATCAATTTCATCCAAAAAGATCTTATCAACACACCATTAGATATCAAAAATACAGAGACACGGGAGCTTGCGGGTGACAGGGCAGCATGGAGTAAAGTGATCAGGAGGGTCATGTCAAACGATGTGTGACTCCAGAGAAGATGATGATGATGATGATGATGATGAAATGTTGAAAAGGGATTTTCCAAAAAAACTAAAGAAAAGAAATCTTCAAGTAAACCAGCCAAAAACAGAAGAACATATTATTGCAAGAGATGGTAATCAGTCTTGGAAAAGTGCAAGTACATGGGTACTTTTCTAAGCATCGAAGATGATATTAAAAGCAGAAAGCAACAAACAATACATGCATTTCTTCAGCACAAGAATGTATTAACTAGCAAAAAATTAAGTCTTAACATAAGACTTCGATTATTTAATGCTGTAGTCACAGAAAACACTGTAAACAGAGGTTAATACCACTGAATGCTTTATTAACATAATTAGTATGTCCAGTATAACATAAATGTTCAACAGCTCCCATAAGTGGATTAACCTGACTGTTCAGAGCACAGGTGTGTAATGACAGACAGGTGACTAGCAGGTAACAAACAGAAAAGCTGGCCAAAACCAAAAGCTTTACATTCACGTCACAGATGGCGCCTCGTGCACGATAAGTAAGATTAACAAAAAGAATGCTAAGTCTGCTACAAATGCTTTCATTTCCAGCGTACTTATGTACAGCAGTGAAACTTTAGGTTAAACGATTACTCAAGAAAAGTAGATTGACACATTTCATAGAACTCTTCTTAGGAAAGTTTTAAAGATAAGATGGCCATACATAATCAAAAATGAATATACGCCAGAGCAAAATAAATTTAGCTCAAAGGTCAAGATCCAACGATTAAGATGGATAGAACATCTTCTAAGGTTACTAAATGAAGCAACAGCAAGAATCGTCGTAAAAGAAGCCTTAAAACCTTGCAAAAAAACCACCCGACAAACCTAAAGCAACTTGGATACCTAAGATAAATAAAGATGTTCAAGAACTTTAACCAAATCTATCTTTAGAAGTAGAAGAACTTATGCTGTTAGCTGCAGATAGAAGTGCGGGGAATACTGTAATAAATGTTGATACCTTATTTTGACTTACAGTTGTTTCCAATGACAATGTGGGAAGCAACCCACGAAACATTTTATTTGTTTAAAGAAAATAAAAATTTGGGCTGTAGCAAAATTGGCATTATTAAAAGGTTTCACTGTATATCGTCTGACTTGAATAACATATGTTAGGTTTAAAACAGGGAAGTTACAGCTTCACACATATTTTTCATCATTTCCATCTGCATTACTGATATTATTTTTATACTCCGTCATCATATGCGGCAAGCTTTCAACTTCATCATGAATGTCATACCCATTTCTGCCGCTTGGCACATCATAAACATGCTTATCTTCTAGAGTATTGTATGTATGCTTTTCAGAAGGTTCACATTTATCATAAACATGCTTATCTTCAAGTTCACTGTATTCATGCTTTTCAGAAGGTTCACATTTGTCATAAGCATGCATGTCTTCAGGAATATTGTATGTATGCTTTTCACTTGGTTCACATTTGTCATAAGCATGCATGTCTTCAGGAATATTGTATGTATGCTTTTCACTAGGTTCACATTTGTCATAAGCATGCATGTCTTCAGGAATATTGTATGTATGCTTTTCACTAGGTTCACATTTATCATAAGCATGCATATCTTCTGGAGTATTGCATGCAGGCTGATCGGTTTCCTCACGCATGTCGTATGTATCTTGTTGAACATCATCTTGTTGATCTTCAGTTTGTCTGTCAATCAAAAGTGCAAAATTAGTAACAAAGAAATTTAAGAAAAGAGATAAATAAGAATAATGATAAAACACATTTATTTTCCCTACATTATCATCATCATCATCATCATCATCATCATCATCATCATCATCATCATCATCATTATCATCATCATCATCATTATCACGTCTGTTGCAGACACTGGCAGACAGAAATCTAATGTAAGACAAACCAAACTCTCAAGACAGGTAAACACAGCAGTAATCCAGCAAAGAACTAGACACTGCTATGTGAGTGGCTTGCCAGGACCACCTCCGAGTGAATGTTAACCTAACATTATGCAAACTTACAATTACACTAAATTATCAAATTACTCGCTTATAAAACTATATAAGACTCAAGGCAAACATACATTTTTTTATATATACAATACTGGTGACGAGATTTGTTTAACAGGTTTTGTGGGTCATTCTTTACGATTTTATTAAAAACATGACAATTCATTGTTTTTAGAACAAAAACACAAAAGAGGTTCATTAAAAAACTATCTATAATCTTTGCTTTCTTGCTATTGATGACAAAACTAGTTCACGAAGTCCATATTAGGATGAGAGCACCCCAAATGCTAAAAAAACTTTCAAGACACTATAGCTACTACTCGAACGTTTTTTTTTAAATTTTCTTCAAAGCATTCTGGTCAGTGTTCTCACGGACACAACATTGCAATTAGCCTGCAATTCTCCCTGTGAAGATAAATTCAACTTTGTACCTAAAAATCTGGTAGTTATGGGAGGAACAGACAACAGTTAACCCTTTCATACCCGTTGTATCCCATGGGATACGAGAATATTTTCTGCCTTTAAAATTAATAAAATTTTAAAACTGACAGTTATTTGATCTGTTAATGGTTATTTTGATTTAAGCCAATAACTATATACTAAAAATGGTGATAAAATGGCAAACTAGAAAATCTACATAGCATAAAAAACTGTGCAAGGTACAGTACTTTAGAGACGACTTTGTACAGATCAGCATACCGTGCATACTAAATGTCTTAAATACATTAAAAAAATTATCAGCAGTTGCAAAATGAAGCACATTTTATGCTTCCATTCAATCCCAATGTATCCTGTGGGATACAGGCTATGTTTAGCACGCGAGCACAGGTAGAAAAAAATTATTATTGTGTGTAAACAAGATGGACATATTGAACAAAAGTAGCAAGCCAAAACATTTTTTCTTATTAAAAAAATAATTTGGGACTGAAAGGGTTAAAATGGCGAGATCCAGCCGAGTTGAATTGCTGAACAGTTTGGTTCGATTTGTCCAAGCAACGATATTTTACCGTTCCTGGTCGACTTGCAGCTCTTATGTGGTACAGCAGAGACTAGGGCATTTGAACAGTTTGGTTCGATTTGTCCAAGCGACGATATTTTACCGTCCCTAGTCGACTTGCAGATATTATGTGGTACAGCAGAGACTAGGGCATTAATTAGTCTAGTATTTCTGTTGTTAAAATGAGCAAGACTCGTCAAATAAAACCTTAGCGAATCAGCGATGAAAAAACTTCCGTTGGAGTTTATTAACTTTCAAAGCTAATTATTCAAATATAAGAAACAATTGTTAACTTTTGTAGGCAAGAAAATGTATATTTTGGACATTGATCAAAATGAGATTGAGTCTAAACAATCATCTAAACAAAAGGTTTTCCTTTAACGTATATATTTTGCACTAGTAGATGGATTTTATAGCTAATAATTATTCGAATACGCAGCCGATCATCTAAAACTTTTAATGAAAACACAGGAATGTCATCTGACACATTTTAAATCCTTTACCTGTGATTACTAACATCTGTACTTTGTTCCTGCTGTTGGTCGTCTTCCCTTAGATATTCTCGACTCCCCAAATTAGGAGGTCTTTCGGGAAGTGGTGGTAGCTCATCTATCGTGTCGTAAAAACTGTTAGGATCGTCGTCGTCGGGCAGATCTCCCTTTGTCTTCGGCGTTCTAAAGTAAAAGATGTATGGGTAGCCCTGAGCAGGGTCTATTTCAAGTGGGGATACTTCCCCGGGGCCTCACCCTGCAGGGGGGGGGGCCTCGCACCAAGGTAACATTTTTTTGCTTTATGCGAACATACAGCCTCCTCTCTCTCTCTCTCTCTCTCTCTCTCTCTCTCTCTCTCTTTCTCTCTCTCTCACTCTCACTCTCTCACTCTCTCTCTCCCCTCTCTCTCTCACTCTCTCACTCTCACTCTCTCTCTCTCTCTCTCTCCCTCCCCCTCTCTCTGTCTCTCTCTCTCCCTCCCCCCTCTCTCTCTCCTCTCTCTCTCTCTCTCTCCTCTCTCTCTCTCTCTCTCTCTCTCTCTCTCTCTCTCTCTCTCTCTCTCTCTCTCTCTCTCTCTCTCTCTCCCCTCTCTCTCTCTCTCTCTCTCTCTCTCTCTCTCTCTCTCTCTCTCTCTCTCTCTCCCTCTCTCTCTCTCTCTCTCTCTCTCCCCCTCTCTCTCTCTCTCTCTCTCTCTCTCTCTCTCTCTCTCTCTCTCTCTCTCTCTCTCTCTCTCCTCTCTCTCTCTCTCTCACTCTCTCTCTCTCTCTCTCTCTCTCTCCTCTCTCTCTCTCCTCTCTCTCTCTCTCTCTCTCCCCTCTCTCTCTCTCTCTCGCACAAACGTTTTACACTGAAATCACTAATGCAGAACTTTTTACTCGATATAAGTCATTAAAAGCTACCACTAAACGTTTTAAAGCTTATAAACCAGAGAAAATATTCACTTGGTGTGCTGTAACTGCTACTATGAAAGGGTGGGCCCACCCATGAGTGCTACTATGAAAGGGTGGGCCCACCCACGACTGCTCCTATGAAAGGGTGGCCCACCCATGAAATCATTACTCAAACCCATGAAGTCATTACTCAAGGCGCTTATTACTAAATCCTTTTTAAGATTTTCTTGCAAACAATGAAATAAGCCTAACTTCTCAGAAGGCTTGGCATTTCGTTCAATAACGCGGATAATTTTCATCACAAGAAGCTACCATTAGCCACAAAAACAGGGCGAACTAATTTGTTTACCTTCGCTTTAAGATGAAATAGAGGCTGACACACAAGATCAAAACAAAAATGATCACAGCTGCTGCAATACTTCCTCTAGCTTTGCTGGTCAATGGTTCCGCTACAACGTCCCTTTCTGTAACCAAATGAAAACTGATAAAGTAATTTTACTAATTATCATTAATTACATTTTGACTGTGAATGCCAAAATATTCATAAACTGTAGCACCATTTCATCAAGAATGACGAAGAATGCTCAAACACTCCAATCCAAACATAAGTGTGTACATTAGTTGTTTATTCTGTTAAATATATATATAATAATCTTTATCTGCCATTAAAAGACTTTACAGAGATGATCCATCAGTGTTAGTTAATAAAAACTTACACTGCTAAAGGCAAATGCATCAGTGAAATCTAAACTACTGTGCAGTAATGGAAAGTAACGACGAATAAAATCGAACATATTTACAACTATTTAAAAATATAGAAATGTAAATAAATCAACTGCTGCATATTTTACGGAAATAATAACTTCAATTTAGTATATACATAAAAAATTACAAAAAGTAACATTTCACATATACAGTTAATTTCAGTAGCTAATCAAAACTGCAAGAATTATTACATTAAATAAAAGCAACTCACATCCTTCCCACAACATTAAAGCACCATTAGAAAACTGTGACAGACAATAAACACCAATTGCAACTGCAGACAGCAGGAAACAACAATTCAGTTAACAAGACACAAATCTATAAACTACATGTGACCAGACCCAACATATCAAGGCCAAGTGTCTGCAGTATTTCACAAAGCCAGGTACCTAAAGTCATCAACCATGAAAACACCTGACAGGTAAGTTGAGGTAACTGCTTGCTGGCCTCAGAGGGCAGCACTGTCCAGTACAAAAACCATTGTGGATTATTTCACAACAACTCTTACCATTACTTTTAATGAACTGAACAATGAAAGAACATGCTGAAAAATTGTGAACAAGCCGGGAATTGAACCCGACTGCGTGCCACAAGGAAGAAATCCCAGGCTTGTTCTGCTATGCTGAACTGGCCGCTCGGGTGGCACAGCATGGGCGATCTAATCCAAAGTCTCGGGTTCAAGCCCCAACTGGTTCATAATTTTCCAGCGTGTCCTTTCTGTCTCAAACTCATGACCCGCAATGTATAACAACTGTTGTAACACAAACTGCAACAGTTGATGAACTTTCTGGCATTCACAATCATAATCTAATTAATATAGATATTTATTCTGATCTATAGACATAGACATTTATTTTCTAAAAATGTGTCACAAATTTCCATTTTACGAAAAAATAACTTTATCCGTGGAGATGGGGCGAGGAAACACCATAGGTAGTCACTCACCCCTTATAATTTAATATTGATGACAGAAAAAAGAATTAATGACACAGATGCAATTATTGTGAATTACCGTATTTTCCCATGTATAAGAGACCCTTGTGTATAAGAGACCCCTTCAATTTTTAGGCAAAAATTCTGGAAAAAAGTTTTTTGTTAATGAATAACTTTATTCATCATAGAAATCATTAAATTCCTCATCACTCTCATCAAAAATATCAACTGGAGTCAGACCTTCAGCAATTCCAGCCAGTTCATCATCAGAGGAGTCACTCTGCTCAAAAATGGCATTGTCCTCTGTGCCGTCCAATTGGAGATGCCACACTTCTTGAAAGATTTAATAATGACCTCTAGCCATGGAGAAGATTTATTGAAAGGAAACTATAATTATTCGAAATAAAACAGTTGTAGAGCACTTATTTCTTTAAAATCATTAGTGTCACAATTTATGCATCTTATTGAAAAGACTTACTCCCATGTATAAGAGACCCCCTATTTTTAAAGTGAAAATTCTGAGCAAAAAAGGGTCTCTTATACACGGGAAAATACGGTACTTAAATAAACTAATCAAAAGAAAGCAATAACAAAAAGAAAAATATATAAACAAACATAACAACAATAGCATAAGTGTGTTTATATTGGGCCAATAGGGGCCAATATTGGGGCAATAGGGTGAATCAAAGCTACGAATTAAAGCACAAAATTACACCATAATTATATCATTTCCCGACGCCTCAATTCCTGGATCACGTAATCACGTGACACCATTCCTTACCTGGCTTCATCGCACCAGCATCTATCAACATAATTATTTAACATAATCTACTGCTTTTAACATAATGTGACAGGTTCTCTTTACTCTCAGCTTGGCTTAAGAAAGAGGTAACTTACGACAGTTTGCTGGATTCTCCTGTATCCAGGCTTAAGAAAGAGGTAACTTACGACAGTTTGCTGGATTCTCCTGTATCCAGGCTTAAGAAAGAGGTAACTTACGACAGTTTGCTGGATTCTCCTGTATCCAGGCTTAAGAAAGAGGTAACTTACGACAGTTTGCTGGATTCTCCTGTATCCAGGCTTAAGAAAGAGGTAACTTACGACAGTTTGCTGGATTCTCCTGTATCCAGGGTTAAGAAAGAGGTAACTTACGACAGTTTGCTGGATTCTCCTGTATCCAAGCTTAAGAAAGAGGTAACTTACGACAGTTTGCTGGATTCTCCTGTATCCAGGCTTAAGAAAGAGGTAACTTACGACAGTTTGCTGGATTCTCCTGTATCCAAGCTTAAGAAAGAGGTAACTTATGACAGTTTGCTGGATTCTCCTGTATCCAGGCTTAAGAAAGGGTAACTTACGACAGTTGCTGGATTCTCCTGTATCCAGGGTTAAGAAAGAGGTAACTTACGACAGTTTGCTGGCTTCTCCGTATCCAGGCTTAAGAAAGAGGTAACTTACGACAGTTTGCTGGATTCTCCTGTATCCAGGCTTAATCTGAGTTGACAAAGCATAAGAACAGTAGGCGCCGCTTAATAGACTCATGGTTAATAGACAGGCCCTATCTCAGGGGGGGGGATAAGTGGGGATACTTCCCCGGGGCCTCACCCTCCAGGCGGGCCTCGTGCCGAGGTAACATTTTTTTGCTTTATGCGAACATATTGCCTCCTCTTTCCCTCTCTCTCTCTCTCTCTCTGCCGCACGTGCGCCTCGGTGCCGATGTTCAGCTGTTTTCAATTTTGGAATTTCTAACACCGGCTTGTACAGAAGTGAGAGTACGGTATTACATATTGCAAAGATGTTGTTTTTCATTTGACTATTTGACAAGTATTAAAGACTGATCTTGAGAATAAAGCAGTTTTTCTTTCAATTGTTCTTTCCTTTAACAACTGTATAACTCCATATTTTCTCTTCGAAAATGCTTCTCCGGCGTCCTAGCAGTTGAAAAATTTTCTGGGCGCCAACCGTACTTTTCTTAATTGAGTCAATATTTTTCCTTCACCTACTTAAAATAAGATATTTGTATGTGCCCAAACAGCCTCTCCTACTTTTATGTCAGCTTTACTTCCCTTTTGTGCATTATATATGTAGAAACAATCATGTTAAGTACCGTCTTGTTTGTAAACGTAGTTAAAGGAAGTATTTAGTACAAGGAGGAAAACGTAATTATATTGAATTTCACAGTGAATAATATATACATATACATTTAGTCACAAACATTGTCATATTACAAGTGACACAAGTCACTGTGAAACGGAGGAAGGAGCTGTATGCTGTCAGGTCTTCCTTTAAATAGTACAGCAATTGGCAATTAACATTATTTAATAATTATCACTTATTATAAACGTGTACTGTTAAACAAAATAAGTTTTGTTAGTAATTAAAGGAAGACAGGATGATTTTTCATATACTGCCCCATTTTCAAGTACGATAAAAAGTATACATTTTAACACAATTGCAAAGCGTTTCTGATAATTAGACAACAGATCAAAAACTCTGTTATTACCAGACGAGACCAACTATTAACGACATCACAAACTAACATAATTTTCAACAGCAAAAATATTCCACGAGCGTATTGCACGTGTTTGCGAAAACGGAAATTGAACTACAGTGCTAAGATATTCAGTGTGTTGTGCTAAAACTAGGCAAGTTTCAAGATAAAAATTCAAATTTCAAACATGTCGAACGTGTGTAGTTGGTCAGAAACAATGTGCGTTTTCGAAATGCAGGCGCCAGTGCCCGTCTAACTAGCGAATGGTGGTAATAATTCTTTCACGTAAGTTATTTTTGAAAAAATAGTATGTTTCCTTTCAATATTTTAAAGAGTAGATTGTTTTGACCTGCAGTTTAAGATTAGGTCCAGTTTTGCTTTAAAGGTAATGTTAATTACCTCTGCTAGTTAACAAGGTTTCAGGGGGAAAAGGTAGAAAATTTACCTGTTCGCTGTAAGCGCTGCTTTCTCTAATTAACTTCTTGCTGTCCCTCTTTTCTTGAGCATGAGTCATCATTGCCCAACTAGATGATGACCTCAATTTACTCTCTCATTTCAGTACCAGTTATGATCTTTCTATCCTCAGCGTCAGTTTCATTAGAAGGAAGAGCAACACGAGATAAAAAATCGAGAGAAAAAACACAGCGTAGCACTTCTGAGTTGCATCAGCATTTAAAAATTTTTGACAGTTTTCAGCAGAAAAGTGATTTCTACTTTCATAATGCATCACTGCAGCTCTGCATCACTTTCTAGATGGGCATTGTGCTACCTTCTTGTAAAAAACCTCCAACAACATAATTGTGTAGTTTGTATCGTTTAATCTGAAAACAAATCAGATAATTTTATATAATTTTGCTCAATTTTACGGTGAAATCTAAACCAAACTGATTTAATTAACTTTAACAAAGTTTTACGCAAATTATAAAATCTAATCTCTAGTCTAATTAATCTAATCTTTTTAATAAACAAAGGTTCGAGATTTAAGAAATTAATAAATCAACTTACATGGTGATCTTCTATAAGTGTAATTATGAAATTATAACAACGAATCAATGAATGACGCTAAACAATCTGTAACTGCAGTGTGTGAATGCCTGAGTTACTCCAATCTACAGGTAAGTGTACAGGTAAAAGACCGGTCACGTGACCTGTTTAAAAGGAAACCAATTTATAACAGAAAAGAGGAGGCAATACAAGTTTAAATCAGCACATGCATCATCGTTATCCATGAAATTAAAATGCTGACGTCATGTAAGCTGAATGTTAACCTCTGATAAACCTTATATAGTGTTACTATACGTGTAAACTGTCTTGTAGCATTTTACAAGGACATGGTAACTTCCAAGATTTTCTTTTTAAAATTGGATACATACACGAAAATGCCTGTATATGCTCAGAGGAAGCACAAACAGTTGAACATTTGCTTTTTAATTGTACTTTGGTGGACGAAAATAAAAGATTAGCGCTCGCAAATAGCCTACAATTTCAAAAGATTAGTAAAATTTATACCTCTCGAGACAAAAACCTGCTAGTTGCTTTCTCTGAGTTAGTTTGTGATTCGTTTTTACAAACTTTAGTATAAAATATTGAACTTTTATATTATATCTGTCACTTTTATATTATACAGGTCGTTTTGTGTAAATTTGTGTAAAATGGTACTATTTGATTTTAGTTGTTCTTTTATTGGTATATTGATTTATTGGTATTTAAAAGTCTTGCGAATATAACAGCTATTTTATTTACAAAGTTTTTTAACCATACCCTGCAAATAGAGGGTCCCTGTATGTATTGATGTAAATATTTGTATATGCGTACAATTTTAAATTTTAAATAAAGAATTATAATAATAATAATAATAATAATATACGTGACGATACAGACGATTTTTTTCCTGAAATGGAGAATAAATCTGTAGACGTCCTCGTTGTTCTCATCACGATGGTCAAAGACGCGTATTTTTTACAATATAGAAATAAGCATTTAAATAACATTCTTTGTTAAACGTTTTCTGTTGATGTTACACAAGCACAAGACTGCTTAACTTCGATGGAATTCTTACTAAATGGAAGACGTTCTTTTGAATAAAAATAATTCAACTTTGTCACTTTCACTTTTGAAACAATCTACACTACATCTGCCATTGCTATGCAGTAAACAACAGTTGCTATTATAGGAGTTTCGATTGGCCTATATCAATAATTTAGACAGAGGAATAGCGCGTCCGTCTCTATGGTGCCAGTCGCTTGGTGATAAATGTTATTTGAATAAAATGTGTGTAGGAATTTTCACGTAGTCCTACAGTACGTCCAATAATGTATGTGCACAATCTAGCTGAGATTGTAATATGAATTAATAATATTGAATTGAATTCTATCAACTACGACCATATCACGTTGAAAACACCGGTTCTCGTCTGATCACCGAAGTTAAGCAACGTAGAGCCTGGTTAGTACTTGGATGGGTGACTGCCTAGGAATACCAGGTGCTGTAGGCTTGCGGGATGCCCACACTGTATCTCGACACTAGGCAGAGGACCTGCACAAGCAGCCAACGGCTAGAGGGCGGAGGAGGTCAAGTGACCCTATGGCCATGTGTAGAGGAGTAAACTTACCAAATCAGGAGTGGATCCCCGAAAGTGGACCAGTGCAGCATGCTCACTGACTCCGGCAGCTCCTGCAGCCAACCTGGTGCCAAACGTATCGCTCCGCTCTCCTTTGGACTACACCAGGGAGGAAGAGAGGGGGTTCCTGTTGTCTGGGCAACTCAGGATCTCCATACACTTTGCCCAGGCGTGTCCCCTGGAGACGTTCAAGAATCGCACTGCTCAGCCACAGTCGACGCTGCAGCTCCATCAATGTGATCAATAACTGACTCTCTTAGCGCACACTCCTTTGTCTTCCGAGACAGAAGGATGCCAACAACAAATGTCCTACGATAATCGAAAATCGTTATCCACTGCTGCTATCCTCAATATTGCCAACCATATATATTGGCACATACGTTCCTAGACTGTGGAAGGGGGGTGTAGGTAACAGGGGTCCCATGCATTGCTTTGCCCAGGGCTTACCCTGTCTTTTACCCTTGAACAATTGATGTCGTTCAAATACTAACACACTGACAAAAATTTCCAAAAACAAGAACAAGCAAAACCTCCTCTGTAAAAATATTTTGTAACACATAAACATAAAAATAGTCTTCATACGATAATATATATAAAAGTTAATACATTATTTATATAGGACAAATATCACCTTCTATGATAGCTGTTATTTTAACTACTTACGAACATAATTGTTTCATTTAACAAGAAATACGCCTCAATATGTAAAGCATTGTACAGCCTACTATATGTATCAGATACTTCAAAAATTCTCGTAATATTTAAAAGAATGAACCTCAAATGAGATTTTATAAGTTAATATAAATTTGCGAATTTTAAAAACAGGCATCTACACGTATTTCAAGAGTTGTTTCTAGAGCTCCATGCCGTCCAATAAAATGCATAAATATCATACAGTAGCTGATGAAATGGAAATAAGTATATTAAGGTGACAAAGTAAATGTTGAGCTCGGTGTCCTGTATTTAGCTCTCTCCCTCTCTCCCTCTCTCCCTCTCTCCCTGCCTCCCTCCCTCCCTCTCTCTCTCTCTCTCTCTCTCTCTCTCTCTCTCTCTCTCTCTCTCTCTTCTCTCTCTCTCTGTCTCTCCCTCTCTTTGCCTCTCCCTCCCTCCCTCCCTCCCTCTCTCTCTCTCTCTCTCTCTCTCTCTCTCTCTCTCTCTCTCTCTCTCTTCTCTCTCTCTCTGTCTCTCCCTCTCCCTGCCTCTCCCTCGCTCTCTCCCTCTCTTTCCCTCTCTCCCTCTCTCTCTCTCTCTCTCTCTCTCTCCCTCTCTCTCTCTCTCTCTCTCTCCGTCTCTCTCTCTCTCTCTCTCTCTCTCTCTCTCTCAATCACTCTCTCCCTCACTCTCTCTCTCTCGTGCGCGCTCTCTCTCTCTCTCTCTCGCTCTCTCTCCCCCCTCTCTCTCTCCCTCGCTCTCTCTCCCCCCCTCTCTCTCTCCCTCCCTCTCTCTCTCCCCCTCTCTCTCCGTCTCTCTCTCTCTCTCTCTCTCTCTCACTTGCCAATTGCAGTAGCTTCTATTGCCAGCAAAATATTATTACTTAACAGATACAAACAGTATATTCCAACAACTCCTAATCAGTTTGGTTATGTAGAAAAACTTGCAACTGAAATTTGCATAAACACATTAAAGACGAAATAAGTACATTAAGGTGACAAAGTAAATCTAAGCTCTCGGTGTCCTGTATTTAGCTTTTATGCGCTACTGATCTTTCTATTGCCAACAGCTTCATTTCGACTACTGAAGGGCGGGCGAGGGGATGTTAATCATCAGCTTCTTTAACATCGGCGTACAATGAAAGAGGTCGTGTTTCTTTCTGACTAGAATCCGAACCATAACTCTGTTTACTCTTCACACTCTGACGCATACTGTCCAATTCCGTCTTCTTCTTGCGATTAAAGAATCCACACTGAAAAACAATCGAAAACTGAAAAGAATTTTTTCTTCTTGATTGAGTTGGCCTGGAATAATCATGTGAAGGATTTGAGGTTATTTTATTACTTCAGTGTTCTCTCTTTCTGTAACCCCCCCCCCCATACTGTCCTTTTAACTGCATTCATGTATGTCTTGACTTGGCTTCTTTCTGTTATGCTCTGCTGACAGAGCTAGTTTACCTGGTCTGTTGGTAGTCTGTTCTTGGCTAAGAGAGTCATTGTTGTTGTTGTTGTTTGTCTCAGTTAAACCATTCATTTGTCAAAAGTAGTAGAGCCATGATGTAAGTTTATTCAGTCTCATATTATTAAGTTATTTGTTTCTTTTTTGGCTCAAATTAGTTTGTTATATTTTGTTATGATTTTTCTTACAGATAAAACGTAATAAAGCTACTCAAACATGAATTTTTTGACTTCGGGCATCATGAAGTAGTAGTCTCTCACAAATCATAATAATAATCTTTATTTAAAGTCAGCTTTTTCCATGAATAATTAACATAAGCTCCAGAGAGCTTTTGGACCGACTGTAATTAACAAACTACAACTACATAACAGAGATTGTTATTACCCCAATTTTACCCCAAGTGCCAGGCAGGGCAACATCAGGTACCATTTTTAAAGTCTTTGGTATGACCCGGCCGTTGTATCGAACTCATGACCTCCCAAACGGAAAGCGGACGCGTTACCACTAGACTAAACCGTGTAAATGAAGTGGGGTAGGAACTGAACTGGATTTGACAGGATTGGCATGGGTTGAACTTGACTCCACTGAACTGGATCTGACTGGATTGGCATGGGTTGAACTTGAATCCACTGAACTCGATCTGACTGGAGTGGCATGAGTTAAACTTGACTCCACTGAACTGGATCTGACTGGATTGGCATGAGTTGAACTTGACTCCACTGAACTGAACTAAACGAAATCAGCTTAATGTGAAATGGACTAGACTGGACAGGAACAGAATAGGCTGGTCATAGACTTCGTGGACTAGACTGCATTGCACTGAAGTGAACTAGGTTAGTGGAGTTAAATGGACTAGACTAGACAGGAACAGAATAGGCTGGTCATAGACTTCGTGGACTAGACTGCATTGCACTGAAGTGAACTAGGTTAGTGGAGTTAAATGGACTAGACTGGACAGGAACAGAATAGGCTGGTCATAGACTTCGTGGACTAGACTGCATTGCACTGAAGTGAACTAGGTTAGTGGAGTTAAATGGACTAGACTAGACAGGAACAGAATAGGCTGGTCATAGACTTCGTGGACTAGACTGCATTGCACTGAAGTGAACTAGGTTAGTGGAGTTAAATGGACGAGACTGGACAGGAACAGAATAGGCTGGTCATAGACTTCGTGGACTAGACTAGACAGGAGCAGAATAGCCTGGTCATAGACTTCGTGGACTAGACTGCATTGCACTAAAGCGAACTGTGTTAGTGGAGTTAAATGGACTAGACTGGACAGGACCAGAATGGCCTGGTCATAGACTTCGTGGACTAGACTGCACTGCACTAAAGTGAACTGTGTTAGTGGAGTTAAATGGACTAGACTGGACAGGAACAGAATAGGCTGGATTGGCGTGGACTTTATGAACTAACCAACAATTAGCAAAATAAAGTAAAAAATTATTTTCTGCAAACTACTTTTAGTACTACATGCTAGCTACTATGAAATGATTTTAAACTCAAGCAACTCAATACAAAATTACGAGGATTAATTTAAATTAGTAATTATAATGGCCTACCTTGAGTAAGACAAGAACTAGTATTATCAGAAGCACCATTCCAGCAACTGCAGAAACGCCAACAATCCATGGCTGAACTGGCTCGACTATTTCTCTACTTGTTTCAGTTACCTATCAAAACGAGTAATGCCTCGTTCACATTTCAATTTGATATGGTAAGAAAAACAATACCGTATAGAGCGCTCAATGACTTCCTATACCAGTCATGTAAACAAGCATACTAAAAACTTAGATACACCACTTCTAAATTGATGAGTTTGTCTTGCACTCTATTCATTTGCTCTTCCATTTTCCTTTCTTCCTTATGTTTCTTATTACATCGTCTCTAGTCTATTCATTTTTTCATCCATCTGTCTAAAACAATATAAACTTTTGCTCACGTATACATATGTATATATATTTATATACATGTATAACTCAGGCAAAATTTATCCTAGTGTTATCGTGAATTTTAGCAAAAGTCTTTGTTCATATATATTTGTAAGTAAAGCAAGCATGTGGAAAAGTTTGTCATTTTTAATACTTTCCTAATGGAGTGATCTAAATAATCCCAGTGAATGAATTCTTTTATTATGGACCTTAATTCCTTGAATGAATAAACAAATTTCAAACAGAGAAGCCATGTTTCAACAACTGACAATACCAATATGATTACTGGTAATACAAACCAGTGCTGTAGACGTGGTAATGAAGCCACTTTCAGAACCTGACTGTCTGACGTCATCCGTCACAATAACTCTTGCCTCGCTCACCAGGTGGGCCTTTGCATTCAGCTATGGAAATAAAAAATACATATTTTGAATTAATTTGAAGCAATTTAGCAAGTTTCACCCAACAGACGGCGCTGCTCAGTTGTCTTCTTCTGACCCACGAACATTTAATATAAGAGCAGTTGATTTTAACGATTAACCATAACTTGGCTTGTTTTTAATTTAGTTCACCGTGAGGCGTGGATGCTAGCGACATCTTTTAGAAGTTTCCCAAATCTTTTTTCCTGTAAATCCTTTTTAAAAAACAACCTTAGATGTTCGGTGACGTCACCTATTTATTTGGCCCTTCACATGTAAAACGTCTTCGACTTGGTGCATTTTTAAGCTTCAATCTTCTTCTGTTCACCTATTAATTAATTTCTTGTTGCTTTTTCTTTCTTTCCTGTCACGCTAGATGTCGCCTGATTTAGCTTTTTTATACGTTTTTTACATGAGCGCACACCCACAGTGGAATACCACCCGCCATGACGAAGCAAAATGTGTAGGTGCCAAACTTGGGATGCTAGAAAAAGTTGAAAACGTTGAAAAAGTTGAAAAAGTTGAATGTAGTTAATGCATATTACTGATTACAATTAATGGCATTCACTGGCAGTCAATAGCGCATGTATTTGTTTGTATTGTTATTTTGACCCTTATAGGGTCCCGATTTTTTACAACCGATTTTGGTAACCGGGGGGGTAAAAAATTACCCCCACCATAATTCGTAAATTACTTTTGATAAACCGCCGTGTTTCATTAGTAAGCAGCAACAGCATAATATGTGGTTATGCTGACCACCATAGGATACATTATACCTCTGCTTAAAGACACGTGACTTACTAGTAATACAAAATTTAAATTCACTTAGTTACGTTCCCTTGTCTATGCTGGAATAACTGTAGACAACCGACATTGCTAGCACATGTGCAAAAATCATTGTTATTTTGAATTTATTGTCTACTACTTTCTTCTTTTAGGTGGAGTAATTTGAGTAACTGACATTTTGTTTTATCAGATACATCGCCCGTATAATGTATAGACAAGCGAAGTAAAGTTTCGACAATTTTAAAAAATCGACATATTGCATTTTCACTTTTATTTCGTGGTGAGACAATGCGCCTAAAATAAATAACTAAAAGTATTTTGTGCACAAAACATATTTAGAAAAGGTCATAGAAAGGTTTACTGGGTAAAAGGGTAAAATGCAAAAAACCGGTCTGGGGGTAATTTTTACCCCCCGGTGACCCTATAAGGGTTAAATGTCTTGGTTTTTGTCATTTGTAAAGCACGGTTCGTATTAAATAAAATGTTAAATATAAAAAAACACCCTGTGAAACCTCAACTAATGATTTATGCAGTGGGTTTCTAATTTATAACATATTGAAATTAAACAAACATTAGCTTCAATAAGAAATACTTACACCGAGTTGGAGAAGGACAGTTTCGTTTAGACGAGCAGTGATCCTTACAAAAGCGTTATAACCTGCCGCTAGGGGCGCCACTGTACACGTAAACGTTACACATTTTACTGTTGTGCAGTTCTGAAATTATAAAAAAATATTGGCTCGTTGCAGGGCACTCTTGATTAAATTATGAAAGTAATGCAAGCGACATCTATGATTAAAAAAAGACGAAAAATTTGCCATGTTTATTATTTTCTCCATGTTTCATAGTTTCATTAAACTTCATTTTTTTGGAGATTCTGATCAAAGTTAAAGTTGCAATCGTTCAGTTACTGTTTCCGCTTAAAGCAAAATTGGATCCAATCTTAAACTGTAGGTCAATACAATCTACTCTTTAAAATATTGAGAGGAAACATACTGTTTTTTATAAATAATATAATAAATAAATAATAATTTATACTGTATTTATAAATAATTGCGAAAATGTTTTATAAACAAGTTTGTGGTACATGTATTAAGGGACCGTGTTGTATATATGCCCTTATATCATGATACAGTGCAGAATTATCGGCCTGCAGGTCCAACCAGTCTGCTCTTTAAAACATAGAAACGAAACAAACTATTTTTCTCAAAAATGACTTACGTGAAAGAATTATTACCACACAAACACAGTTTTACGTTCGTGCCACTAGTTCTTGGCTGTTACATGCATTTCGCCATTCCCTAGTTAAACGGGCACTAGCGCCTGGATATCAGAAACGCATTGCACAAAAAACAGGTGCTGTATCTCTCAGTTCAGATGTGTTAGTATGTGACGAACTACACATGTTCGACAGCTCATGCGTGAGCACAGTGGTAAATTTGAAATTTGAATTTTTATCTTAAAACTTGCCTAGTTTAGTACAACACACTAAATCACTGCACTTCAATTTTGACTGTCGCAAACACATGGAACACGCTCGTGGAATATTTTTGCTGTTGAAAATTATGTTAGTTTGTTATATCATCAAAAGCCGGGCTCGCCCGCCGTCAATTAAGATTTTAATCTATTATTTAATTATCAGAAATGCTTTTGCACAATCAATTGTGCAAATGAATACTTTTAAACGTACCTGAAAATGGGGTAATATATGAAAAATCATCCTCTCTTCCTTTAACTACGTTTACAAACAAAACTGTACTTACCACGATTGTTTCTGTATATATAATAAATATATACATATAATAACATATATATAAGTTCTTTGTTTGATGTTATATTAACGTTGTTTAAATTCACCTGAGAATCTTCTGGTATGAAGTAACAGGTGAATAATGCTGCTTGTTTACACACGTCTGTTCTTTGGAGTCATTACAGAACCATTGCAATGAGACACTTACTTTTTGTGGTATCAACGTCTTTCAGATTAACTGGTAATTAATGATGTCGTTAATTAGATTAAGAATGGGAATATCACAATGTGTTTATTTTCCAACAATTATAGATAATGAGTTGAAGGAAATGAAAGGAGACACTGAAAAATTTTGAACTAGTCGGGATTTGAACCGAAGCCTGGGATTAGTACGCTGAGTTACCAGTCCAACATGACAGAACAGGTCCAAGGCTTTCTCCTTGTAGCATACTGTCCAACAGCGCCACCTGTACCCATGCCACACTACAGGGATACTTATGGTGTCAACTTGTTCAAATTGTTTTTTTTTTACTTGGAAAAGTTAATAACGTTAGACAGGGTTTCTCACAGCCCATTGTGCTTCCCTGGTTTTGAAACTCAACAACTTTCGCATAATTTGAGCTGATTTCGGTCTAATTTATGTAAAACTAAATTATAATAGAAAATTGTTCCTCACTTTACATTTTACTGCCTGCCTGTCTTACAATAATAACATTAATAATAACAACAACAACAACAACAACAACAACAACAACAACAACAACAACAGCAACAGCAACAGCAACAGCAACAGCAGCAGCAGCAGCAGCAGCCGCAGCCGCAGCCGCAGCCACTGCCGCCACCGCCACCGCCACCACCACCACCATCACCAATACTCTTACTCTTACAGCAGCAGCAGCAGCAGCAGCAGCAGCAGCAGCAACGGCAGCAGCAGCAGCAGCAGCAACAGCAGCAACAGCAGCAACAACAGCAAGAGCAGCAACAGCAGCAACAACAGCAACAACAGCAGCAACAACAACAACAATAACAATTACGAAAATTTTTATTTTAAGTCGGCTTTTGGATAAACAATTTTGTTATTATGTTAAAACATCTTTGTACTCATTATGATGACTCACCAGTACAGAATTGTCCAACATTGTGGTGGCTACAGTAAGATCGGGTGTGGCTTCTTCTGACGATGGATCATCGTACGAACTGTCATTGCATGACAGAGAATAGTTAAATGGTCGTATCTCTAGAGCTTTGGTGAATACCGTCAACTCGTCGTCCTGTTGCGTTTTGTAGGGAAATCGAATCGTCAGCGTGGAAGAGTTGACAAGACTTGGTCCTCGATTATAAACCTGGAAAAAATGTTGATTATTATAAGACAAACATTTGGAGGCACAGCAACACTAGCATCAACATCAGTGACAACTAACACGTCGACAGCGACAATAAAAACACAAACAACAAAAGGAATAAAAATATAAACACCATAACAATGTCGAAACGAAGCACTTTTGACAGTAAATGCTTATTGGCAAGGGTTTTACGGTTGGCCAGAGGTACACAAGAACTTTCCATTTCCAGTGGGAGGAACTCATAGTATAGTTTTAGAAGAAGCAATAAAAACTTAAAGGACAAGAAAAGGGGTACCTGAAGTAAGTTTCAGAAAAATCGCCTTAAAAATTATATTACTTTATAGCAATTTTATGCGTATATCTTACTCGCGTTGAAAGGAATTTTTGTTTGTTTTCATTTTAAATCTCCCGCAATACTGTTCCGAAGTCGCCATTACATGACGTCATGCACCAAACGTAAATCAAGGGAAGAAAAGGCAATGTTAAATTATGTCTCAAAAGACTTTCCTTGCAAATCTATATTACTTAGATTTTCGATTACCTGCTAGAGAGATTTATGTAACTAGAAAAGAAAATTATTAATTATTTAAAAATGTTTTCACCAGTTGGTAAAATGTCGCTGACTCACCCTCCAGGGTGCACCACTCACTAACCAAAAAACTTATTTTTAATCTTATTGACAAGATACAGTAATTTTGAATTTTATTAGTTAGTGACTTGCGCGCTACGAATGCTCTGATTATTTTTTCAAACTTTACAAAATGTTATCTAAACTTGTTTCAAATGACCTGTCGTCAAAATGGCTGCATCCAACGGTCATCGCGGGAGTTTAAATTCACAAGTTTTATACAGGGTGACTGCCGATTGAAGTCCTGCACGCAAAAAGGCAGTATGTAAGTGATATAAAATTTCAAAACGAATTTTTTAAACTTTATGTTATTGAAAGGTTCTCTTGTGCTTTATAATAGGAAAATCCATCTTCATTTCTGTAACGCAGCTGCTGTTGGGCTAACTTACCTCGTACGTGTGAATGAATTCTGCGGTGTAGTTTCTTAGACCAAAGACTTGATCTTCTCCAGAAATTGCTGTAGAATTATAAATCAACTGTTCAGGTCTGGAAGAACTGCAACAACAATAGTCATAAGTCATAAGTCATTTATTTCACCATACACATTTACAATGATTACATATACAAAATATCTAGTGAAAGGGTATACAATGGATATAATACAAATAAGAAATACTGCACAGAAAAAGCCTCAAACACTGTTCACTTATACACGAAGGTAAATGTGTTGCGGGCAATCAAAAAGCAGGGCTTGTTAGATTGTCACACACAGTGATAGAAAAAAAATAAATATGGAGATAATCTGAAAATTTAAAGTGAATCGTGATAAAAAGCAGAACAATAACAGCGATTTGAATTGCTCTTCAATGTATAACGGTTAATTTAGTTTAGTTTAAACATAATTTACAGTAAGAATAGACTATAACTACACAAGCTGACAAGTTTTACTACAAGATTACATTAGACATTAGTAACATTTACAGTAAGAATAGACTATAACTACACAAGCTGACAAGTTTTACTACAAGATTACATTAGACATTAGTAGAAAATGACGGTTAGAAAATATTAATGTACGAATATTTAAGACTGATGCATTTTATATCAGATAGAAACTACTGGAAGCGTTTAGTACGTAATATAAAGTCATGTATGTATTGGAATATTTTACAGTTAACAACATGGTTAAATTCATCTTTTCCGAATAATAACAACTTCAACAGATCATTAATTCCTAACGGTTAATTTGGTCCAACGTGGTTAATTCTATGACCAGCATGGAAATTACTTTACTCTAATGCATCTAAATGCAGAAGAAATTTCTGTTTTTCCCCTTTCTACTGGGTCATTGGAAGGATGAGAAAATTGGTCGGCAATTGTAAACGGTTGTTGAGTGGTGACTGGACCATAAGTCCAAGAGAACTTGATAGAGAGAGAGAGAGAGAGAGAGAGAGAGAGAGAGAGAGAGAGAGAGAGAGAGAGAGAGAGAGAGAGAGAGAGAGAGAGAGAGAGAGAGGATAGAGAGAGACAGAGACAGAGAGAGAGAGAGAGAGAGAGAAAGACAAACACAGATAGAACGAGAGACCCTGAGAAAAACAGTGGGAGAGAAAAAGGGAGACAGAGGGAGAGAGAGAGAAAGAGAAAGAAAGATAGAAAGAGAGAGGAGAAAGAAAGAAAGAGAAGTATAGTGAGAGGAAAAGAGATAGGGGGAAGAGAGAGAGCGAAAGAGGGAGAGGAAACGAGAGAGAGAGGGAAGAGAGA
This sequence comes from Tubiluchus corallicola, assembly GCA_030141605.1. Lineage (NCBI taxonomy): Eukaryota > Metazoa > Priapulida > Priapulimorpha > Priapulimorphida > Tubiluchidae > Tubiluchus > Tubiluchus corallicola. The sequence continues at coordinate 61,964 of JAQGDQ010000481.1, read as the reverse complement.
GAGAGATGGTGTAGGTGCGGGAGAGGGTGCGTGAGAGAACAAAAGCCCAACAAGGATTACAGAATCTTTAGTGTTTTCTTTCACGTTCTGCATACTGCAACACTTCAAAGCAAACATCAAAGACAATCTTCCTGTTACTTAGTTAAGTATAACTAACGTAATAAAAAACAGTCGATTACTGACTCCCGCCAGGTGACCTCCCTTCCTACCTTCTTAGTTGTACATCAGCTTCTCTTTGCACTTCTACGTCATAGAGCAACAGATTATCATCGGGATGACTCTCCTCACTGGTTGTAGTTGCTGTCAACTCGACAGTAATGTTCCCGTCTCCAGTAAGAGCTGTACAGTCCATTTCTAATTGGAACTTTGTCTGTTATCAAATTTAATTATCATTTACAACTTACAGACTTGTACAAATAAAGAGTGTGTTATTGTTGTGGAGATCGCTGGCATCTATTAGAATTACATAGAACATTGTAGAGTGTTCCGTTAGAATAATCGTCTTACCGTGTAAAATGTTCTGGAACAAAACTTCTAGAAGCTTCTTGGGCGTGCTATATAAGGCGAAGCAGGCCGCTGAGACGGAGACACACGGATTCGCACGGACGCCACTTACACATTCTCTTGTACACTTACATTTTCAGATACACTTAAACGTTTTCCAGATTTTCACGTTTACTGTAAACATTTCGTGTTCCTTCATACTTTTGTGTTGTAGAATTCTCGCTTAACAAACTAGTTTAATT